>CAMZMU010000020.1:48869185-49269252 GCA_947311845.1 Poa pratensis
GAGTGCTTATCCACAGGGACTGGGGACGTACCCTAGAGGGAGCCTGGCTTCCTCCGGGAACTCGGGCTCTCGGGTCCTTCTTGCCTTCTTGCTTGGTTCGGGGACCCGGAAGGTCCCCAGGACCGAGCCCTTAGTCGACGTAGGCCATGCTGTCTTGACGGTGAACCCGCCAGCTTGACTTGAGTCTTGGTCTTGTCCATCTTCATCTGGGCCCACATGGGGTGGACCCACTTTGGCAGTACTAGGGGAACCCCATGTTCCACTGTTGCGACAGTAGCCCCCGGCATGGTCCCGGCGGCTCTTGCTCCAGCTGCCGGGGCATGGCCTAAATATAGGTCAAAGTGGGTCCCCGGGCACCTGGTCTTCCTTGCTCACTCGATGGCCTTGAAGGTCTTGGAGTTACTCCGCTCGGGGGAATAACTGCGGGGGCCCCCTCGATTCCCACTAACGGAAGAACCGAGGAGACGCTTGACAGAGGCACCGCCGTGGCTATAAAAGCGAGGCGCACCCTGGCTTTTTCGTTCATCTTCTTCCTCAGTCCAACTCCAGGCCTCCCCACAAGCTGCCAGCGCCAATGGCGAGAGCGAGAGAGGAGTTGGGCGCCCTCGTACTTCTTCAGCTGCTGCGAGAGTGGCCCTCCACTCTGGTCGAGCTGTTCCGCGAGGTCGTGGGATTCGCGGTCGCGCGGCCGTGGAGGCCGCGGCACCGCTGCTCCCCTCCTAGGAGCATGGTTCATACCAGCTTCGCGCCATTCGAGTTCGTCTGGATCTGAACCGCAGGCCTCGCAGCCGGCTTCTCCTGCCGGATTCCTTCGCGATGGCGAGGAGGACATCGGACCCTCCGGCTTCTGGCTGCAGTGGAAGGCTGCCCCAATGGCCCCTCCTGGGCCATGGCGGAGCGCACCACTGAAGGCGCCATGCTTCTGGTCCGGGGTGGAAGTCGTTCTCCCCGTGTTCCGGTACGACGGAGATGCAACGCTCTCCGTGAAGATCTTCGGTGTCGATGGCGGACGCGTGGAGTGCTGCATGGAGAGCAGCAGCGGCAGCTCGAGCTCCTACGACGAGGATGAAGATGAGGAAAACTCATCTGACATCAAGGTCGAGGGGAGCTCGTCTTCCTGAAGGCGAGGAGCTTCGGACGGGCGCCATGGAGATCTCGTTGACCTCCTCCTTGGCGGCCTTGACGACGTACTTCTGGAAGTAGCGTCTTCCATTGTACGGCGGTGCTCTTGCTCGACGGGAGCCAACCTTTTTGTTGTAAAAAAGATCGTCCCCTTGTAGTCCTTGTAAATGAAGAAGATCTTGTTTTCCTCCTTGTCTTCGTGTCGCGTCCGTGTGAATGAGAACGAGTTTTTTGCAAAACGCGCTCCCATTACTGCAGCAGCCGTAGCGTCAAGGGGTAGGTGGAGCGTGGGAGGCCTATAAAAGACCATCCAGACTCCAACCCCTTTGAACATCTTCTCGCCTTGCTCCGCTCCTCTTCTTCCTTTGCCTCCCGCGTCCCGCAGAACAATGTCCGGCGAAGCAGAGAGGGCCTTGTCCGATGTGTCGACGGCGGAGTCCGTCTTCGAGGAGCGGCGGAGGCACCCAGCGAAGCTGGAGCCCGAGCCACTGATGGCGAGGTTGCGTCCCGTTCTTCTGCTCCAGAATGTGCTCGCCTGGCGGCCGTCTCTGGTCCTGTTGCCCAAGAAGAGGCAAGGATTAGGGCAGTGAGGAGGACGCACCTGTGGTCCATCCTGAAGGAAAGGACTGCCGGTATTCCGGAGCTGTCCTTGGTTGTGGCTGAGCTCGAGGCCATTGAGCAGGTTCACTGTTTGCTCTTCTCCATTTTTCCGCCTTTTTCTTGGATGACCTCGATCTTGACCTGGACTTTTGCAGGCCGAGAGTCAGTCCGTAGGCGAACTGGCGGACGGAATCTTCCGTCTCTTTGGCCCTGGAGCGCCTGGTCGGCAGAAGGGGGTCGAGCTCTTCGACGCGCCTGACAAGATTCTGCACGCGTGTTATCTTTTCACCCAGGCGTCCCCGGAAGAAAGAGTGCACCCGGCAGGCAATAAAACAGAAGACAGAGCTGCACAGCCAGGAGCCCTGAGCTGGCCTTAGTAGCATAGGCTAGATATGTATCCAGGAAAGCTTCGACTGAATGTAATTCAGAATTGTAAATTCAGAATGTAAGTTCAGATGAATGCAATCCTAGGGCTCAACTCCCGGGGTCATTTCCCAAACCTCCCTTGCACTAACGCGCCGTCAAGTTTTCTGAGGAGATCTCTTAGGTGACAAGTACTCTAACCGCCTGCACCGGTAGCAGCACCCCTAAGAGCACTATGCCTTCCGGGAGTCCACTCCACAGCCACGGGTACTAGGCCAGAAGGGAAATCTGACCGTTCGCCGGGGAGGACGCATTACCCCCGCAAAGGTTCTCATCAACTGTCAAGCATGCGCAGGTTGGTGGTATATTGACTCCGAGCGAGATATTATGCCTAGAATGCAAGATGCACATGCAAAGACTTAGCTGGTTTTTGCCGTGCCTTGATCTACTCTGTCCTTCCCGGGTACCCAGCTCCTGAGCCGCTCTTCAGCATCCATTCCTGTCCCGGGAGAGGCGCTACACATAACACACTTTCAGTAGGAAAAGAATGGACCCTCCCTTACATGTCGTGAAAGTGTTTCATCCGGAGCAACCCGCAAGCAAAGTTGAATGTGCATTTCTGTGTTTAGGTTCTTTAAAACACAGCACTGCCCGTTCCACTTCTTACCGCGGCAGTACGGCACGATCAGGTGGCAGCGCCTACTGATAGGCTACTCGCGCTCGACCTGTCAGCCACCGGCACCATGTCAGCCCCCTGCTTGGGGGTTGTTACGGATAACACACTTCACGACAACAAGAGAGGCTCACGGAATTGAAAAACTTATCTTTTATTCCTTGGCGACGATTCTTACACCCTTATACAGAACACTAGCCCCTTGGGCGTGCTTAGTTGACTCGAACTATCTGCGATTCATGTTCGTATTCAGGGGTAGAATTTCCGGAGATTCTCGATGTTCCAGGCGTTGCCCTCCGGCCTGCCTTTCTCGTCCTCCAGATAAACAGCTCCGGGTCTCAGGGTATGCGTCACCCGATAAGGTCCTTCCCACTTGGAGACAGCTTGTTCATGTTATCAAGCTTCTGCTTCTTGCGGAGAACCAGGTCTCCGGGTTCCAGTACCCGTGAACGGATATGGCGATCATGATAGCGGCGGAGCCCTTGCTGGTATCGAGCAGATCGTAAGGAAGCTCGCACCGCACCTCTTCCAGGAAGTTGATGTCATCAATCCTCCTCTCAGCTTGTGCGTCTTCATCATAGGCAAGTACCCGGGGGATCCATGCCTGAGCTCTGTTGGCAAGACGGCTTCTGCTCCATAGACAAGGAAGAATGGTGTTTCTTGAGTGGCTCTGCTTGGTGTGGTTCTGAGGGACCACAAGACACTTGGTAGATGCTCAATCCAGTTCTTGCCCTTGTCTTCTAACTTGTCAAAGGCCTTGGTCTTCAAACCCTTTAGGACCTCCGCATTGGCTCGCTCCACTTGCCCATTGCACCTTGGGTAGGACACCGAGGCAAAACACACCTTGATTCCCAGCTCTTCACAGAAGTTGAGGAAGGATCGGCTTGTGAACTGAGAGCCATTGTCCGTTATGATTCTGTTGGGTACTCCGAAGCGGTACACGATCCCTTCAATGAACTTGATGGCTGCTTGAGCTGTCTGTCTTGGTACTGGCATCACTTCCACCCACTTTGTGAACTTGTCGATGGCCACGAAAAGGTATTCATGGCCCCCGACAGACTTCGGTATCTTCCCACGATGTCCAGCCCCCAGACCGCGAACGGCCAGGAGATTGGAATTGGCTGCAGAGCTTGCGCCGGCTGATGTATGTTCTTCGCATAGTACTGGCAGGCTTCACAGGTCTTGACTAGCTGCTCGCATCACTGAGGACTGTTGGCCAGTAGAACCCGTGACGAAAAACTTTACCCGCCAGTGATCTTGATGCCACATGACTTGAACATGTGCCCTCGTGGATGTCCCGTAGCAGTACTTGGCCTTGTTCTTGAGGGATGCAGCGGAGCTTGACTCCGTTGTCCCGTCGCCGGTAGAGCTCGCCGTCGATCATGACGTAGAGCTTGGCTTGACGAGCCACCCGCTCGGCGTCGTGATCGTCCTCCGGGAGGGCGTGCTCCATGATGTACTTGACGATGTCCCGGGCCCAGGGTGGGTGGGTTCCTTCCACCGGTAGCACCATCCGACGGAAAGAAAGCATAGCTTCCTCCGCTGGAGGGGCTGCCGGGTCTTGAGCTTCTGGGCTGGCTACCCGTGTTGTCGAGGTAGAAGGGTCGCCAGCCCCCGGCGCAGATCTTGTCGCGAGCCTCTCGGGTGGGATCGAAGGTCGCCTGAGGACCTCGATGTAGATCCCGGGAGGCACTGGTTCTTGCTTGGACGCCACCTGCGATAGCTCATCCGCGGCCGTGTTTTCTCCCCGTGGGACGTACACAGCCCGGAAGTTGTCGAAGCGCCGCTGCAGCTTCCAGACCTCTTCAACGTATGGTGCCATCTGAGGGCACGCGTACTCCTTGTTCACTTGTTTGATGACTAACTGAGAGTCACCCTTGACGACGATCTTGTTGATGCCGAGGCCGATGGCAGCACGAAGTCCTGCGAGCAGGCCCTCGTACTCCGCCGTGTTGTTGGAGATGTTCCCTTGGTAGTGCATCTGGACGACGTACTTCAGCCGGTCCCCGGTTGGTGAGGTTAGGACAACCCCAGCACCTCCTTTCCCCTTGGTGTAGGAGCCGTCGAAGTGCATGGTCCAGGCGCTAGGATCTTCCTTCCCGGGGAGGCAGGTTTCCTCTTCCGGGTCGTCGAACGCCGTCTCGGTCCACTCGGCCGTGAAATCCGCCAGCGCCTGACTCTTGATGTTGTCCGTGTGCTCGAACTTGAGACCGAAACCTTGAAGCTCCATGGCCCACCATGATATGCGACCAGTGGCAAGTGGGTTCTCCAGGGGGCTTCTTAGGTTGTACTTGGACACCACCGTGATGGGATGGCTTTGGAAGTACGGCCTCATCTTGCGGGAGGCAATGAGGATTGCCAGCAGCAGCTTCTGCATCATGGGGTACCGCTCCCGGGCGTCGCGCAGCACTGCGCTGACGAAGTAGACCGGGTGCTGCACCTTGCGGGTCGCCGAGTCCTGAGAGGGCTCGGCTTCCTCCACGTCGACGTCTTGGGGTGGGGACGAGGTAGCCCCCGGCGAAGTCTCGTCGGAGGGAGATTCTCCATTCCCGACGGGCTCCGCGCCGCTGGTGAGGTTGCAGTGACGTCAGGATCATGAGACCCCTGGTCACCCGGCAGCCTTTTCTTGCACGGTTGTCCCGGGAGAGAGTTCCCGGGTCGCTTGCCCTTGATCTTGCTTGACTTCTTCGGAGGAGCGTCACGCTCTACCACAAGCACAGCGCTGATCACCTGGTTGGTGGCAGCAATGTACAGTAGTAGGGGCTCCTTCTCTTCTGGTGCCACGAGGATTGGTGGCGAGGCGAGGTAGCGCTTAAGGGACTGCAGGGCTTCCTCGGCCTCGGAGGTCCACTCCACGGGGCCTGATTCTTGAGCAGCCTGAAGAACGGTAAGGCCCGCTCCCCAAGCCTTGAGATGAAGCGCCCGAGTGCAGTGATGCACCCGTTGAGGCGCTGTACGTCCTTGACCCGCCGGGGCGCCTCCATGCGCTCGATTGCCTTGATTTTGTCCGGATTCGCCTCGATCCCTCGGTGAGAGACCAGGAAACCCAGCAGCTTGCCGGAGGGGACCCCGAACACGCACTTGTCGGGGTTGAGCTTGAAGTTGACCCGGCGGAGGTTCTCGAAGGTCTCGTGCAGGTCTTGGATGAGGGAGTCCTTGTACCGGGTCTTGACCACGATGTCGTCGATGTACGCTTCAACGTTGCGGCCCAGCTGTGACCCAAGGCATGCTTGCATTGCGCGCTGGAAGGTAGCGCCGGCGTTCCGGAGGCCAAAAGGCATCCGGGTGTAGCAGTAGCAGCCCTTGGGAGTGATGAAGGCCGTCTTCTCTTGGTCCTCGAGTGACATCATGATCTGGTGGTACCCGGAGAAGGCGTCCAAGAAACACAGCAGCTCGCACCCGGCCGTGGAATCCACGATCATGTCGATCCGCGGCAGGGGGAAAGGGTCCTTGGGACAGGCCTTATTCAGGTCTGTGAAGTCGATGCAGAGTCTCCACTTGAAGGTCATGGGTTTCGGTACCACCACGGGGTTGGCCACCCAGCTTGGGTGGGGAACCGACCGGATGACACCAGCTTCTATCAACTTGTCCACCTCGGCGATGATGAATTCCAGCTTTTCCTTGCTTTGGTTCCGGAGAACCTGCTTCACGGGGCGAGCCCCCGGATTGACCGCCAGTTTGTGCTCGATCACCTCCCTTGGAACGCCGGGTAAACCTGACGCCTCCCACGCGAAGACGTCAGAGTTTTCCCGAAGGAAGGCGACGAGCGCGCTTTCCTATTTGTCGGTGAGGCGGGCGCCGATGGTGATGGAGCGAACTCCGTCGCTGGTTAGCGCCACCTTCTTGGTCAGCTGCGGATCGCCATGGAATGGCGCCTTCTTGGGGGAGTAGATGTGGAGCCCCCGGGTGCCCTTCGCCCCCGGGGAGAGCCCCATCATCATCCTCCTGTACACCTTGAGGGACATCCGCCGTGGTTGCCACCGTCTGGTTCAGCTGGTGAACGCAGTAGATAGCATCGTCGATGTCGGCCTTGACCTTGATCACCCCACGGCGCCGGAATCTTCAGCATGTTGTAGGCGAAGTGGGAGACGGCCATGAACTTGGCCAGAGCAGGTCTGCCAAGTATGCCGTTGTACGGTAGCGGAGTGTCGGCGATGTCGAAGACGATTTCCTCGGTGCGGAAGTTCTTGGAGTCGCCGAAGGTGACCGGAAGGGTGATCTTCCCGAGGGGTCGAGTAACACTTCCGTTCACGCCTTGGAACACCCCGGTGTCTTGCAGGCGAGACAGGGGAATTTGAAGGATAGCCAGGACCTTCGCCGTCAGCAAGTTGAGGCTGGAGCCTCCGTCGACCAGCATCTTGGTGACCTTGTAGTTGTGGATGACGGGCAGTGTTTGCAGGGTGGTCTTCTGGGTCGAAGGTGATGACTTGACTAGACCAGTCCAGGGGCTTGGACGGAGCAGAAGCAACCGCGTTCAGCTCCCGGACAAGTCTCTTGCAGGCGCCGTTGGAGGGAGGCAGAGAAGACCCTCCGTGGATGCACCCGACAACTCCAGTGACTTCTTGATACTTGCCGCCGTTGCCTCCTTGGGGAGCCGGAGCTTCCCCGTTGCCGCCGTGGGTGGCCTCCGGAGTGTGTACCCGCGACCACCTTGCCGCCGCGTCCTCCTCCACGGCCCCCGCGGCCACCGCCTCGGTTCCATCCACGGCCGCCTCCGCCTTGGCGACCCGTGGGACAGTCACGAGCGATGTGCCCGGCAGTGCCGCAGTTGTAGCAACCGTCTTGACTGACCCCATCAGCTCGCGTTGCTCCCGGATGGCGAGGTTCTTGAGCATGCGGCAGTCCTTGAGCAAGTGGTTGCCTTCTGGATGGATGTGGCACCAGGGATCACCTTCACCTTCTTCCTCGGAAGTCGGCGCGGGCTTGGTCTTCTTCGGAAGAGGCTCGGTGACGAAGATCCGCTTGTCGGGTCCAGGGTCCCGCTTCTTGTTCTTGGCTGGAGCGACCTTGTCCTCGGGTTCATCCTCCCCGGGGAACTTGGCTCCTTCTTCAGCTCGAGCGCACCGATCTGCAAGCTCCCAGAGCTTACGAGCAGACTCGACGCGATGGATGCTCAGCTTCTCGCGCATCTTGGGGTTGCGGACGTTGGCGTGGAAGGACTGGATCACCAACTCCTCCTTGATGCACGGGATGGTGTTCATCTTCTGGGTGAAGCGCTGGATGAACTTGCGGAGAGTTTCACCCGGCAGCTGCTTGAAGTCGTGGAGATCACTGGGAGCCCCCGGGCGCTCGTACCCGCCTTGGAAAGCCCCCAGAAACTGCTCCTTCAGTGCCCGCCAGGAACGGATGGAGCACTTGGGAAGGTTGAGAAGCCAAGTCTGGGCGTCTCCCTTCAGGGCCAAGGGAACCAGTTGGCCATCATGACCTCGTCGGCCCCGGCAACCATCGCAGCAAGAGAGTAGATCTGCAGAAAGTCCCGGGGGTTCGTGGTGCCGTCGTAGCGGAGAACGTCGATCTTGAATTTCTTGGGCCAGTTGAAGTGGCGGAACTCGGGCGAGGGCGAGGCAGCCTTCGGCGAGGTCGATGCCCCGATCTTCCCGGCGGTGACGTTCTCGGCGACGCTCGATGCGGGTGCGCATATCCTCGTTCTGACGGCTGTTGAGCTCGTCACGAAGATCTGGGTTGCGCGAGGTAGACGACCCGATGGAGATGGCCTCGCCGTGATCGCGGTTTAGCCGATCAGCCATCGGTGGCGCGGTGCGAGGAGGCGCCGTCTTGGCTTGACGTTCACCACGAGGCTGGCCTCGCGGATCACGTGTCTTGTCTTGTGCTGCTCCGGGATTGTCGACGGTGGGAGCTTGAGTGGGTTCGACCCACGGACCACCATCGGCGAAGTCGAGGAGCCTCTCGACGCGAGTCCTCCATTCTTGGTAGACCTTGGGATCGCCGCTGCTTGGAGGGAACTGCATCAGGGCCTTGGCAGCGACTAGAGCATCATGGCGAGCTTGCACGTCCGAAGGCGAGTGCGCGGAGGTCTTGCTCTTGGATGCTCGTGGATCCCCGCTGGGGCGAACGCCGTGGTTCCCTCCTCCAGCGGTGGGCTCCTTGCCGGTGCCGTTGCAGACGCTCTTCTCCCCGAGCGAGGAGGAGGCATGGTGGCGCCCTTTGGAGCCGCCGCTCCGCCAGGGCCGTTGTCCTTGTCATGACCGTCCACTTCGTCCGGCGCCACCCTCTCCATGGGCGGCGGGGACGGAGAGAAGCTTGAGTGCGTGAGGGAGAGACCGGCTTGGACGCCGCAGGATCTCCCTTCTTCCTCGGAGGCATGCTTGACGAAGAACTTGCCGATGAACTTGATGAAGATGAAACCAACGCTTGCGCCCCCTACCTAGCGCGCCAGATGTCGTGTCTCGTTGCACGGACAGGAGTATAGGATACCCCCTTTTAGGTTCGGCACGGGGCGCGAAGGAGGCTGGAAATCGTCTTCTTGGGCGGAGTCTAGATCAAGCTTCCTCTCCACGATCAAAGCATGCAACCAAAGGGACACAAGGAGCTACCCAGGTTCAGGCCGCTGATGCATCCAAAATGCATCTACTTTTCCAAGCACTTTGCTCATAATTTGCTCCGGAATCTTCCCATATTTGAATAAAACTGCTGAATCTGACGCTGTTTTTAGCAAAGTCTCTTTTCTGGCTATTTCTGCAGGAAATAAAATCGGGGAAAATTACCACGTCAATTTTTATGGAAAAGAAGGACAATGGACAAAAGATGGACACGAGGAAGCGCTCGAGGGCCAAATGGGTGGGTCCCACGCGGCCCTGTACCTGGCCGCGTGGGCCCAGCCCAAATGGGCCTCGGGCGCCGCCTCGCCTTCGGTCTTCGACGTACCCCCTCATATATACGAAAAAGTGCTTGCCCTAGGAGGAGAGGAGCTTTCGCGAAACAACGCCGCCACCATCACGATCTTCGTTTCGGGGACAGATTGATCCAGGATTTCTCCTCCGGTGGAGGGATCCGGAGACCGTCTTCACCGCCATCTTCACCGCCTTCATCTCCATCGACCATGAGCTCCCTCTCCATCACCATGTGTGAGTAGTCCGCTGTAGGCATGTGAGGTGGATGGGGATTGGATGAGATTGATCATGTAATGCTACCCGTTGTTCGGGATTTTAGGGTTTTATCTTGAGGATACTTTTGTATTGTGTTGATGCACTCTTGCTATGTTTAATGCTTGCTACTAGGGCCCGAGTGGCATGATTTCAGTACTGAACTTATATTGCCCCATCATATATTTGAGTTTGGTATTTATCTGCAAAGTGTATCACCTGCTATTATGTTGAACCTGCGAACCCTAAACGTGACATATAGGGAAAACAAGGGGAGATGTTTTAGTTTGAGGATTCTATGTGTTCATGAAGTGTTAATGCATTGTTCCGGTCTATTCGAAAGGGTAGACCTTAATTACCTGTAGTTCCAAGTTGGCCCCGGTGAAATGGGCAGGTTGGACAATAGATGTTGTGCAAATTCTCTTGGTTAGTACGCACAACTAAATATGGAACACATACCTACATATATCGGAGTTAGAGATAGGTCCCATTGTTATTTGTTTCTTATTATATGATCAATCTCATTCTTGCAACACCCCGCTATCACCTCATGCCTACGTTTTGAATCTCTGAGTTACACTTTCACTTTTCCGGTGAAAACTGGGAAACACTTGTTCACTGCTACTGTTCTGCTTGTTACTTGAATCATACTACTGCCATCACTATTACTGCTGCAAGTTATTGATATACAGGTGTGGTTGAGAGTGACGCCTCAATTGCCAAGGTCTTATTGATATTCTTGTGTTCCCATCGAGTCGAACTATAAATTTGGGTAATACTTCCCAACGAAGACTTCAGCGATCCCCTATACTTGTGGGTATCAAGACGTTTTCTGGCGCCGTTGCCGGGGAACCTAGCTTTATTGGTAAGACAACTTGTTATCATCTATTTGCTGCTTTTGCTTGTTCCTAACCATGGGAAAGGAAAAGACTACTCTGAAGGAATGAGGCCTTCAACTACTCGCGGAGGTACGGATTTGCCAAGTAGGCCAAACTTTTCACCTAATGTTGCTTCTGCTGTTGCTCCTAAGAAAAGAGGAAAGGTTTTATCTAGTTCACCATTGTCTAAAATGTCTACTAGTAATGAAAATGATTTATTATGTGGTAGCATAGACAAAGAAGTGACACCTGAAACATCTGAGATAACTGAAACACCTGAAAATGTGGAATCTGAGTTAGAAGATAATGAATACTGTGATGATGAATTTGAAACTTCTTCTGAGGAAGAGGAGGCATTTACTATGGCTTTTATGAATTCTGACTTTGATAAATTGGATAAACTTGATAGCTATAAAAATTCTCCTCTTGATGGATATTTTCCTATTACTGAGAAAATGAATGCTCCTGCTATTAAAATTAAAGATAAAGATTATGAGTTTAGTGTTGATCCTGAAATAATTGAAAAAGCTGAAAAATATAAGTTTTATGGTAGAGAGGATGAGTTTCCTTTTGAACACATTGCTGTCTTGCATGACTTATCTGTGTTATTTGGTAAAGATGAAATCCATCAACGCTACTATTTCTTAAAGCTGTTTCCTTTTACTTTGGGAGGAAGTGCTAAAACTTGGTATAATCGTTTAGAACCTGGATGTATTACTAGCAAGGAAGAATGTTTGCAGGTATTCTATAATAAGTATTTCCCTGCTGATAAGATTCATGGTTTGACTGTTGAGATTAGCAACTTTTCACAGAAAGAGAAGGAGGATTTACCCCAAGCTTGGGGGAGGTATAGTAAGATGGTTAGGAAATGTCCTACCCATGGCTTCAAGAGTAATGAAATACTTGATATATTTTACAATGGTCTAACCGAAAACACCAGAGGCTATCTTGATGGTATTGCAGGTAATGTTTTCAGGGAAAGGACCGTTGATGAAGCAACTAAGCTATTGGAGACTATCTCTAGGAATTATGAAGACTGGAATATTGAAGAGATATTTCCGGAAAAGAAAAGAGGCATGCTCAAATTGGATAACGAAACAATGAAAGAAGCTTCCAAGGCTATTAAAGAGAAGGGAATTAAAACCTCTCATCTTAAGGAATTATCTGAAATGGGTGTTAAACTTCCTGATGATCAACCATGTTTTCCAATTCAAGTCAATGCTATTAGCTCCATAAAAGGTAATGAAAAGGTAACACCTCCTGTTGATGTATCCTACATGAATGATTTTGCTTATCATCATAATCCTGAGGAGCATAATATTAGAATGACTATTATGGAGAACTCTCACAAAATTAAATCTCTTCGAGAAAGTTTACATGCTAGTGTGGGAGAGGTAAAAAGAATTGTTAAACACTGTGAGATGATGAATAATCAAGTTGAACAAATGGTTTCTCTTCAAAATCAATTGTATGAAAGTCTTATGGTGAAGAAACAGGTTTGTGGAGTTAACACTAGGGGAGGTGCAAGTACTCAGGATCCTGATTTTCCTGAAGGCCATCCCAAGAGAAAAGAACAAGAAGCTCTCAAGAAGAAATCTTCTGCAGGAAAATCTCCCAATGAAAACAAGGACATTGATGACTCTGAAGAGCAAGATAAGGATATTTCTATTTCTGATGCTGAGACTGAAGATAATAATAATGAAGAAGAAGAATCACCTTCACCTGAAGAAGAGCCACAAGAGGATGAAAATATTGAAGAACCTGAACCTAATGATAAAGAAGACCCTCCACCATCTACTGAGAAGAATAAGAAGAAGAGCCATCCTAATCCACAAAGAGGTAAAGATAGGGATCCGTGGGTACAAAAACCCATACCATATCCCCAAGAGGTAATAAAAACTTTGGATGATGCTAGATTTGAGAAATTCTTTGAGTTGATTAAGTCTTTGTGTTTGCAAATTCCTCTTGTTGATGCTATTAAAATCCCTCCATATTCCAAATACATGAAAGACATTGTGACTAATAAAAGAAAGATTCCTACTGATGCAATAACTGCTATGCTTGCTGAATATTCCTTTAAAGGGAAAATGCCTGAAAAACGTGGTGATCCTGGTATTCCAACTATTCCTTGTCATATTAAAGAAACTTATGTGAAATATGCTCTATGTGACTTAGGAGCTGGTGTTAGTGTTATGCCTTTTTCTTTATATAAGAAACTTAACCTAAACAAATTGGTTCCAACTGAAGTATCATTACAAATGGCTGATAAATCAACTGCTGTGCCTATAGGAATATGTGAGGATGTCCCTATCTCTATTGCTAATGTGTTAATCCCTACAGACTTTGTTGTGTTAGAAATGCCTGAAGATGATAATTTGTCTATTATTCTTGGAAGACCCTTTTTAAACACTGCAGGGGCTGTTATAAATTGCACTGAGAGCAAGGTAACATTCAATGTCAAGGGAAATGAGCACACTATCTATTTTCCTAAGAAGAAATCTGTTACTATGGTAAGCCAGAGTGTGAACTCCATTAAAAGGAATACTCTTATAATAGGAAGTTTTGAATTCCATTACCACCTCCTGAACCAAAATATGCTATCATGATGGTTGGAACTATTCCAATCAAATATGAGGTGACTTGAAATTGCTCAGAAAACATATAAAATAAAGAATCATGTATTATATCTTTTGCATATTATTAATGAGACTTGATCAACCTCATTACTAATATGAAAATGATGCAAACTTGATTCCCATAAAAATTGCTTTGAATGTTTGATTTCATTTATTCTAGAATTTTTAGATTATTTGCATGAGCATAATTATTTCAAAGTGCAGAAATTCCAGAAATGTAGTTTGAAAAATTCTGTTCAGAAAATTTTCTCGAAAAATTCCAGAAAAATTTGGAGGTAAGTTATTTTACCAGAGGAACTAACAGCCAAAAGGGAGACACCAGAGGGCCACCAGGGCCCAAAAGGGGGTGTCCCACGCGGCCACAGTACCTGGCCGCGTGGGACCCACTATTTTGGCCCACAGAGGGGGTTAGGTGAGTATCCAGTGCCCATCTCCTTCCCCTCGACAGGAAACCAGCCCCAGGTATTTTTCCCAAATTTTCTCGAGCTCTCTTCCTGCTATCCTTGGATCTCCAAGTTTAGGGCAGATTTTTCAAATCTGTTTGGTGGGATTGCTCATTGGTATGTGACTCCTCCACTCATCCAATTACTTTTTGTTCTTATGCCTCATGCATGAAGTATTTTGCTGCACTAGGTGTCACCCTTTTATGCTTAGGAAATCCATAGATTCAAGTTTTCTAGTTGATATTGATGCATGATATTGATGTGGAGACTATTTATGGATGGCTTAATGTTGTTTTAAGGTGTTACATCTTGATTTTTGTTGAATATTGTTTTTGGGCAGCAAGGTATCATGTTTAGCAAGGGCAAAGCTTTGGTTGGGATGAGCTCAAGACCAAGAAGAAGAGCATGCAAAGTCTCCCTCAATTATGATGACGACCACCTGTGGGAGGATGATGCATTCTTTGTAGGGGAGAAGCTGAAAATACATACAACAAGATGGCAAGATCCCTATGTTCTTGAACAGTGGGGGATCAAAGAGGACTTCGACACCTTCGTCACTACAACTGGCTTGCTTAGGTTCTCCCAGAACCCCCAAGATACATATGAAGAACTCTCGCGGGAATTCCTCTCTACCTTCAGATTTGAGGGCCCGGAGCCCCAAAAGCACAGGAAGAGAAGTAAGGCACCCCTCTTACCTTTGTTTGCAAATTTACTATGAGAGGTGAGCGCCTTGTTATGTCTCTAGGGGAATTTTGCAATGCTATTGGTGTAGAAAATTCAGGGAGTTGGAGTGAAACTCGTGCTGATACCAACCATGAGCTTGTTGAGTTTTGGCACACTATATCTGTAAACTCTCGTGATAGATTAAATAGGGGTAAATTTACTCATATACAGCACCCAAGTTTGAGATATTTTGCGTTGTTTCTTGCAAGAGGATTTCTTGCTAGGGATAACAATTCTGCTTGCACTGGACCAATGGTTTATCTACTAAAATGTGCAAAAGAAAATACACCGTGTGAATATAACTTGGGAGTCATACTTGCTAGATCTTTGCATACTGCTGTGAGTAGAAATATTACTGATCAAACTCCTATTTATGCTGGTGCTATTGCTACTATGGTGTACAATTACATTAAAAACGAGAGAGGATATGGTGATAACATGGGTACTCTAGTGCAAGAGTCCAAATTACTTGATTTTGCTTTGACTACTCGCATGGATATAAGTACGTTGTATGGGGGACATTATCTGTATAACTATTTGAGCACTAGTGGGCAGCGAGTGTCCATTAGGCTCCCCCGTACTGATCTTTTTGACAGGAGTACCGGAAAATGGATAGTGGAAGAGGCGCCGCCTCAGGAGGAGCCACAAGCTCCAGAGACACAGGGGTACATGCCTCAGGCGGAGCCCCTGTACCCAAGCATGCAAGGCTACCCATATAGTTACTACCCTGGAAGTGGAAGTGGATACGGCAACTACCCAGGATACTAGCTTGATCGCAAGCTTGGGGGAGTACTCTCTTACTCTCCATTCATTGTTTTATATCACCGTTATATTGCTATGATAAGTTTCTTGAAAACACAAAAACACAAAAAGATTTTATTTGTTTCTTTTACTTCTGGTTGTTTGTTTTTGTTTCTTAGAACGAAAAATAACAAAAAATTTTCGTTTTCTTGAAACAAACGCAAAAACGGAGGTGCAGAAATTGCTGAAATCTGCTCGCTGTTTTATTTTTCATTTTTTCTCTGTAACTCCGATTGAGCTGAAATTTTAACCACTGCTGCAACACATCATAACCTCACACACGTAAAATATGAGATTTTTCTGAGGTGTCTAGGTAGGGTAAAAACAGTACTGTATGCAGTGACATTTTCTGGCAGATTTGAGTTTTTATTGTGCAGTTCAAGTTGGGAGAGGAGAACAACGATGATGAGTTGAGGTGCATGAAGTGGATGAAAGGTATGACACCTTTGCCATGTTTATGTGGACTCTTTAATAACAGCAAGTGAGCACATCATAGTTTCTTCAACATCTAGAGAAATGGTAGCAAATGTTTATCTTCTCCATGTTCTAGTATGTTATATGATGATGCAAGTGAAATTTTATTTAGTGACAATACTTGGTTGTGGATTGAATAATTGTAGCTCTAAACAAAGGTCTACGCATCCCATTGTGCTTACTAAACTTGCCAACCAATAGAAAGTAAAATAATCTTTCAAATAATAAACATGAAGTTGTATGCTTGACAGGTTTAGTGGTTGGGAGTTAGCTGAAATGTGCTGACACATGTAAAGCTTTCAACATTGCACTAAAATATATTCAGTTGATATCATGTACTTTTGTTTATGGATGCTTATCATGTGCGAAATGAAAGCGGAAACTTAGCAAGTTTGATGAGTAAGAATAATTGGCTAGAGAGACGCCTGGGCCGCCAACTTAAGCCATGCATCATTCATGGTGGAAATTTACAGCGCACCATGGTGGACATTCAGTGATGCACTTCATAATAAAAAGCTATGCAAATGGTAAATAAAAGAGTGCTGAGATTGTTCATTGTCTGTTTGTCTTGTTGTTTGGACATGGGCTTGTCCATGTCCTGGGACAAGAGGTACCCCAGTTGACGCTCTTGATGACGCTTTTATTACTTGCAATGACTGAAAATTTCGAACTTGCTTAGTGACCCAAGTTGAGTAGCCATGGTGTAGGTACTCGTATTCACGGGGCATGAGGTTTTCAACCATTAGTCGGTCAAGCATATGAGTCATGTCAGTAATATCAAATGGTTTGCTAAAACTAAGAGCAAGGTTGTAAGCACAATGATTTCACCAGGTAACAAAAGAAAGAATCAAAAGACCTCAAAAGTCTTGTCATGATTCAATCATTAGCGATGCAAGAACCTTTGTTTATTTCTACAGTTGAGCAAACTCATCCAAGTATTGACTCTACATAATATCTCTCTTGCAACAAATATAAATGCTTTAACATTGATTAGATATACCTTTGCTAACATCTTATCATTTGTTGTTGAAGCTATGCTTTGAATGCTTGTTGATATTAAATTGTGTTACATATGCAATGCAAAGTTCTTGTCAAAGTCTTTTATCGCTTCTGCACTACGTTTGAGTTGTTCGAGGACAAACAACGAGCTAAGCTTGGGGGAGCTGATGCATCCAAAATGCATCTACTTTTCCAAGCACTTTGCCTCATAATTTGCTCCGGAATCTTCCCATATTTGAATAAAACTGCTGAATCTGACGCTGTTTTTAGCAAAGTCTCTTTTCTGGCTATTTCTGCAGGAAATAAAATCGGGGAAAATTACCACGTCAATTTTTATGGAAAAGAAGGACAATGGACAAAAGATGGACACGAGGAAGCGCTCGAGGGCCAAATGGGTGGGTCCCACGCGGCTGATGGCTACGTGTTGGTGAACCCCAAGAGGAAGGTTATGATGTAGACAGCAGAAGTTTTCCCTTGAGAAATCTACCCAAGGTTATCAATCCAGTAGGACTTGACGATCTATCGGAAGGTTGTTGATGTTGACTCCCCCTGGCGCTAGGGAGCTTGCACCAACGTGGAATCTGCACAGACACAAACCAGAACTTTGCCCAACACGAAACAGAGAGGTTGTCAATCTCTCCGGTCTTGCAGAAACAAAGAGTTAAACGTATGGTGTGGAAAACAGCAGGAAAAACAGCAAGTAACAGGAAACAGATGATTGCAGCAGGTTGTGTAAACAGTATGAGGAAATTGGACCAGGGTCCACAGTTCACTAGTGGTGTCTCTATCAGAACAGATAACTAGCATGTTGGGTAAACAAATTACAGCTGGGCAATTGACAAATAGAGAGGGCATAACAAAGCAATACATACCAAGATGTCTACTATGAAATCTAGTTGGGCATTACAACAAAGTACATAGACCGTTATTCCAACAGCATCTATGCCTAAATAATCCACCTTCAAGGCAGCATCCGCATCCTATTCAGTATTAAGTTGCTAACAACAGATTATTGCATGAAGTAAAGTGTGTAATGTAATCAATACAAGTGCCCTTGGACACTGCACCAATGTTTTATCCCTAGTAGCAACAGCACATCTACCATCTTAGACCTTTCTGTCACTGATCCAGATATCTAGAGACTGAACCCACTATCGAGCATAAATACCCCCTCTTGGAGTCACAAGCATCTACTTGGCCAAAGCATCTACTAGCAACGGAGAGCATGCAAGATCAAGAGCACATAGATAAAAACTTGAATAAACATGGTATCAATATTCATCGGATCCCAGCAAACACAACATCTAGCATTACAATAAGATGATCTTGATCATGTTAGGCAGCTCACAAGATCTAAACATGGAGGCACAAGGTAGAGAGACAACCATCTAGCTACTGCTATGGACCCGTAGTCCAGGGGTGGACTACTCACGCATCACTCCGGAGGCAGGCATGGTGATGTAGAGCCCTCCGGTGATGATCTCCCCTCCGACAGGGTGCCGGAAGAGCTTCAGAACTCCTCCGATCTGAGATTGACGATGACGGCCGCGACGGAACTTTTCGTGGAATATGATCGACCGTAATAGGGTTTTCGCGTCGCGGAGAATATATAGGCGAAGAGGCGGCGTCGGTGGCCGAGGGGGGCCACCACGCCATAGGGGGGCGCGGGCCCACCCTGGGCCGCGCCCTAGTGTGGCGTGGCCCCCTGGTGGGTCTGCTCCGACTCCCCTTTGGACTCCGTGATCTCCTCGTGATATTATTGACGATGTCTTTTGTTTCGTCCAATTCCGAGAATATTTCCTTAATAGATTTTCTGAAACCAAAAACAGTAGAAAACAGGGAACTGGCACTGTGGCATCTTGTTAATAGGTTAGTCCCAGAAAATGCATAAAAATGATATGAAGTGTAACCAAAACATGTAGCAATTGATATAATAACAGCATGGAACATCAAAAATTATAGATACGTTTGAGACGTATCAAGCATCCCCAAGCTTAGTTCTTGCTCGTCCTCGAGTAGGTAAACGATAAAAACAGATAATTTTTGAAGTGACATGCTACCAACACAATCTTTGATCAAATAACAATGTAATGCACATGATCTGAATGAAGTGATCCAAGGCAATGGTCTATAGTTTGCAAGCAAGTAAATAAAGAGTAAACATAAGTGATCACACAAGTGCAAACTTTCATGAATAACACTATAAAACATTTAGAGATATAATAGTCTAACATAATAGTTAGTTCACAGCAGCAATAACATTCCACATGAAAGTGTTTGTATCAACACAAAGGAAGATAATAGCTTCAGCTTTTGCTTCAACTTTCAACATGTATATCATATAGATAATGTCAATGCAAAGAATATGATCAACCAAACACAAAGTTATGTAAAAACTGTTATACTGGAGTTGACAATGATGTTTGCTTAAGTAGACAGAAAGAAGTGGGAAAACTGACTCAACATAAAACTGTTTCGCAGAGGGAAGCAGGGATTAACATCATGTGCTAGAGCTGTAGTTCCCGAAGGCATATAGAGAGCATAAAATATTGTTTTGTAAGGTAATGGTGTATACAGGTGTCAACAAATCAAATAGCAGGTACTTGTCATCTTCCATGGCTAACTAACTTTTAGAGCGGTTCCGAGAGTTTTTAGGACTGCACTTGTAACAAGCACTTATTGGTGACACTCCTCCCAACCATTTACTTTCCACAAACCATGGCTAACCGAATCCTCGGGTGCCCACCAACATTCACCATGGAGGAGTGTCTATTTATTTATTTATAGGGTGGACTAACCAGCTCTTTAATGCAAAATAAAAAGTGGAGAAGCAGATGAAGCTGCCAATCCTTGTAAATTAATTAGCATGGAAGATGACAAATCTCACTACTACGTCCTTATGAGCTTTTCAAGTAGTGACACAAAAAGGAAATGTAACAGTTTTGAGTAGTTAGTAGATAGCACATGAAGAAATTTACTTGGAATGGTGAAAACACCACATAATAGGTAGGTATGGTGGACACAGGTGGCATGGATTTGGCTCAAGGTTTTGGATGTACAAGAAGCATTCCCTCTTAGTACAGAGTTTAGGCTAGCAAGGTTATTATAAGCAAACATCATTATCAACTGGAATAGCAAGAGTGTACATAAAACACAAGGTTTGACGAACCATAGACTCCCACTGTCTTCCTTGTTAACACATAGCCTTCATCCAAAAATTATCTAGACTACTATGGACTTCCAATTATGCAACAGATTATTATAGCATAAAATCCTTATAGTAGTTCTTCATTAATAGCCATTACTTACATGATGCACAAGCTTAAACATTAATTACTTGACAGCTCAAAACAATTGGCAAGCATCAAATTACTCAAGACAACGATCTAAAAAGATTCATGTAAGCATTTTATACCACTACCACATGCATAGCATTTTTCTGGTCCAACCAAACACCAATCAACTTATTTGACAACTCTCCAAACAGATATAAGTGAAGCAAGAGAGTACTTTCTTCAAAAGAAACTGATAGCTCTAACAAGAGATACATGAAAAACTGAGAGCTAACAGCAATAACAGCAACTGGACAGGAATACTCAACAAGTATAAGTGAAGCACAAGAGTATTCTAATGAAAAAGTGGAGCGTGTCTCTCTCCCAAACATGAATACTAGGATCCAACAAGTATAGCACAGCAAACAAAACAAAAAAAACTGAAAACAAAAACACACTGACGCTCCAAGGAAGAGTACACTAGCATGAAGCAATAAAAATATAGCACCATTAGAGATGACCTGATAATTTGTAGATGAAGAAGGGGATGCCTTGGGCATCCCCAAGCTTAGATGCTTGAGTCTTCTTGAAATATGTTGTGGAGGTAAGCCTCCCCAAGCTTAAGCTCTTCACTCTTCTTGATCATGTAATATCATTCTCCTCTATCAACACTTGAAAACTTCCTTCACACCAAAACTTAACAGCTTTTCTCATTAGCAGGTTAGTGCACTAAAAGATAATACTTCAAAGTTCTAGCAAAGACAAACTTCAAAGCCACTGTTACTAGGCTCAAGTGGGCACTTTTACACGAAAAGAAACCACTTAAAAACTTGTAAAAGAGAGAATGCAAAATAAAAGACAGAATCTGTCAAACCAGAACAGTCTGTAATGACGAATTTTTTCGAGGCACTTACGATGCTCAGATGAAAACCTTTGAAATAATGAAAGTTGCGTAACATCATCAGGAACATGCACAAAAAGTTTCAGCATTTTTCGATTTTTTCTGATTTTCTACTGAATTAAACGGTGACGAACAGCAATCTGTCCCAATGCAGTCCCGAAAGTAAAAACCAACTTTGCATTAGTAACTCTCCTTGGCACAACAAAACAGCAAATAAAAGATACAAAGGAGTTGCTACAGAGGTAAACAAGCATCCTTGACTCATGGGTTATCTCCCACAAGTGCTTTTCTTTAATGCCTTTCAGCTAGGCTTTAGGATTTTAATGATGCTCGCATAAGAATAAGAGTTGAAAAACAAAGAGAGCATCAAGAGGCAAATATCAAAATCATCTGAGTCTAACCCACTTCCTATGCAGAGGAATATTGTAGTAAAACAAATCATTGAAGCATAAAGCAGCTAGCATAGGAAGATGCAACAAATCCAACTTTAAAACTTCCAACACAAAGAGAGATATTTTAGTGACATGAAAACTTTTAAAACCATCTTTCCCTCTCTCATAATAATTTTCAATAGCATCATAAACAAACTCAACAACATAACTATCACATAAAGCATGCTTTTTATGATCTACAAACACATAACTTTTATCAAGCAAGATAGTGGGATCAAAAATTTCAAACCCACTTTTAGACATATTGAAACAAGTTGATTGATCACTCTCAATAGTAGAATTAATAATATTATCAAGCAACATAGGACCATCATCTAGAGCTTTATCATAAACATTTTCTAAGCAAACACTCTCATTACCATGCATTTCGAAATTAGGAATAAAAAGAGGATTATCATAAGACTTATCAAAATAGCATGGATTTTCATAAACAACATTGGGGGAAATATTTGGTACTTCTGTTATTTTTGCTTTCTCTTGAGTCAAGGAATGTTTGTCTACCTCAAATTTATCAAAAGAAGTTATTTCAATAGTATCATTACCAACTTCCCCAAGCTTAATATTTTCCATAGCATTAGCAACAACCATGTTCAAAGAGTGTATACCAATATCATTGGTACTATCATGCAAATAAAGTTCCATAGGTTTTTTAATTTTCTCTTCAAACACATCATGTCCTAGCTCAAGATAAATTTCATAAAGGTTTCTCAAGTTGTTTTCAGCCATAGGACAAGTTTCAAGCAAAGTACCCATGAATAGCAAGCAAAGAACTAGACATAATAACAAACCGAAATAAACTAGATGCAGGAATTTAATTTTTTTGGGTTTTTGATTTTTAACAGCAAGCAAAACAAAACTAAACCAAGACAAAAACAAATTAAAGAGATTGGAACTGAGAGACTCCCCTTTCCAATAGCCTCCAAGTCCCCGGCAACGGCGCCAGAAAACAGCTTGATGGCTACGTGTTGGTGAACCCCAAGAGGAAGGTTATGATGTAGACAGCAGAAGTTTTCCCTTGAGAAATCTACCCAAGGTTATCAATCCAGTAGGACTTGACGATCTATCGGAAGGTTGTTGATGTTGACTCCCCCTGGCGCTAGGGAGCTTGCACCAACGTGGAATCTGCACAGACACAAACCAGAACTTTGCCCAACACGAAACAGAGAGGTTGTCAATCTCTCCGGTCTTGCAGAAACAAAGAGTTAAACGTATGGTGTGGAAAACAGCAGGAAAAACAGCAAGTAACAGGAAACAGATGATTGCAGCAGGTTGTGTAAACAGTATGAGGAAATTGGACCAGGGTCCACAATTCACTAGTGGTGTCTCTCTCAGAACAGATAACTAGCATGTTGGGTAAACAAATTACAGCTGGGCAATTGACAAATAGAGAGGGCATAACAAAGCAATACATGCCAAGATGTCTACTATGAAATCTAGTTGGGCATTACAACAAAGTACATAGACCGTTATTCCAACATCATCTATGCCTAAATAATCCACCTTCAAGGCAGCATCCGCATCCTATTCAGTATTAAGTTGCTAACAACAGATTATTGCATGAAGTAAAGTGTGTAATGTAATCAATACAAGTGCCCTTGGACACTGCACCAATGTTTTATCCCTAGTAGCAACAGCACATCTACCATCTTAGACCTTTCTGTCACTGATCCAGATATCTAGAGACTGAACCCACTATCGAGCATAAATACCCCTCTTGGAGTCACAAGCATCTACTTGGCCAAAGCATCTACTAGCAACGGAGAGCATGCAAGATCAAGAGCACATAGATAAACAACTTGAATAAACATGGTATCAATATTCATCGGATCCCAGCAAACACAACATCTAGCATTACAATAAGATGATCTTGATCATGTTAGGCAGCTCACAAGATCTAAACATGGAGGCACAAGGTAGAGAGACAACCATCTAGCTACTGCTATGGACCCGTAGTCCAGGGGTGGACTACTCACGCATCACTCCGGAGGCAGGCATGGTGATGTAGAGCCCTCCGGTGATGATCTCCCCTCCGGCAGGGTGCCGGGAAGAGCTTCAGAACTCCTCCGATCTGAGATTGACGATGACGGCCGCAACGGAACTTTTCGTGGAATATGATCGACCGTAATAGGGTTTTCGCGTCGCGGAGAATATATAGGCGAAGAGGCGGCGTCGGTGGCCGAGGGGGGCCACCACGCCATAGGGGGGCGCGGGCCCACCCTAGGTCGTGCCCTAGTGTGGCGTGGCCCCCTGGTGGGTCTGCTCCGACTCCCCTTTGGACTCCGTGATCTCCTCGTGATATTATTGACGATGTCTTTTGTTTCGTCCAATTCCGAGAATATTTCCTTAATAGATTTTCTGAAACCAAAAACAGCAAAAACAGGAAACTGGCACTGTGGCATCTTGTTAATAGGTTAGTCCCAGAAAATACATAAAAATGATATGAAGTGTAACCAAAACATGTAGAAATTGATATAATAACAGCATGGAACATCAAAAATTATAGATACGTTTGAGACGTATCAGCGGCCCCTGTACCTGGCCGCGTGGGCCCAGCCCAAATGGGCCTCGGGCGCCGCCTCGCCTTCGGTCTTCGACGTACCCCCTCATATATACGAAAAAGTGCTTGCCCTAGGAGGAGAGGAGCTTTCGCGAAACACACCGCCGCCACCATCACGATCTTCGTTTCGGGGACAGATTGATCCAGGATTTCTCCTCCGGTGGAGGGATCCGGAGACCGTCTTCACCGCCATCTTCACCACCTTCATCTCCATCGACCATGAGCTCCCTCTCCATCACCATGTGTGAGTAGTTCGCTGTAGGCATGTGAGGTGGATGGGGATTGGATGAGATTGATCATGTAATGCTACCCGTTGTTCGGGATTTTAGGGTTTTATCTTGAGGATACTTTTGTATTGTGTTGATGCACTCTTGCTATGTTTAATGCTTGCTACTAGGGCCCGAGTGGCATGATTTCAGTACTGAACTTATATTGCCTCATCATATATTTGAGTTTGGTATCTATCTGCAAAGTGTATCACCTGCTATTATGTTGAACCTGCGAACCCTAAACGTGACATATAGGGAAAACAAGGGGGAGATGTTTTAGTTTGAGGATTCTATGTGTTCATGAAGTGTTAATGCATTGTTCCGGTCTATTCTAAAGGGTAGACCTTAATTACCTGTAGTTCCAAGTTGGCCCCGGTGAAATGGGCAGGTTGGACAATAGATGTTGTGCAAATTCTCTTGGTTAGTACGCACAACTAAATATGGAACACATACCTACATATATCGGAGTTAGAGATAGGTCCCATGGTTATTTGTTTCTTATTATATGATCAATCTCATTCTTACAACACCCCGCTATCACCTCATGCCTACGTTTTGAATCTCTGAGTTACACTTTCACTTTTTCGGTGAAAACTGGGAAACACTTGTTCACTGCTACTGTTCTGCTCGTTACTTGAATCTTACTACTGCCATCACTATTACTGCTGCAAGTTATTGATATACAGGTGTGGTTGATAGTGACGTCTCAATTGCCAAGGTCTTATTGATATTCTTGTATTCCCATCGAGTCGAACTATAAATTTGGGTAATACTTCCCAACGAAGACTTCATCGATCCCCTATACTTGTGGGTATCAGCCGCCTGGAGGCTAAAAGCCGTACTCCTGCATGTCTGGATTGATGGGTTCTTCATAGTGTGTCTTACAATGAAACCTCCCGGACAGGGTATCCGGAAGGGTTTTGGCTGGAGGTAGAAGAAGGACAGATCCTGACCCGGAGGAGATCACCTTCCTCTCTACCTTCGCAACCCTAGTCTAGTCTTGCTCTGGTTCTAGCTTGTGTTCGTCCTTGCTTCGACCTCTTTCTCCTCCGTGCCTTGGTTCTCCTTTTATAGGCTAAGGGGTTGCCACAGGGTCACGTGAGGGGCGTGAGGGACCTTCGGGTGAAGGACCCTCTTCATCTAGTTTCGGAGGAGACGTGGCCTCTCCTCAGCCTAGTGTCTCCTTTGGGTTAGGTGGGAGCGTCCGCCTCGGGGTGGACAGGAGCTGACACCACCACGGGACGTGCTTCCCGCCCGCGCTGCCTTCGCCTTGCTTCCCAAGTCTTCCGTGGTGAGGTGGAGTGCTTATCCACAGGGACGTGGGGAAGTGCCCGAGAGGGAGCCTGGCCTCCTGCCGGGAACTCGGGCTCTCGGGTCCTTCTTGGCCTTCTTGCTTGGTTCGGGGACCCGGAAGGTCCCCAGGACCGGAGCCCTTAGTCGACGTAGGCCATGCGTGTCTTGACGGTGAACCCGCCAGCTTGACTTGAGTCTAGGTCTTGTCCATCTTCATCTTGAGCCCACATGGGGTGGACCCACTTTGGCAGTACTAGGGGAACCCCATGTTCCACTGTTGCGACAGACTGGGAGGCAATACACTTGGGCTAATAGCCTCCCAGAGCCGACATACGAAAAGCTAGACCGTGTATTGATGGACTCGGATTGGGAAGTTAAATTCCCACAGGTTTCAATACGGGCCCTCGAACGTATTGAGGCATTGTCAGATCATGCTCCCATACTTCTAACCACCGGATCACCTAACCCACATTGTAAACGCCAGTTCAAATTTGAACTAGGATGGTTACATAGGGATGGTTTTTTCAAAGTGGTTAAAATGGTGTGGGAGAGGCCGGTACCTGGTGTCAGTCCAATACAAAGGTGGAACAATAAAATACGCGTTATGCGCAAACACCTGAGTGGTTGGGCTAGACATATGGTGGGCAAGTTAAAAAAAGGAGAAGCTTCGATTGTCATCTATTATTGTTGAATTAGAAGCTTTTGCTAAAGTGCGACCGCTGTCAACGCAAGAGATTGAATTAAAAAATCGATCTAATGCGGAAATGGCCAATCTTCTTCGTGAAGAGGAACTAAAATGGTACCAACGATCCAAAGCCCAATTTATCTTGGAGGGAGATTCGAATACGAGATACTTCCATAGTCTAGCTAATGGCAGACATAGGAAGAAACTCATTCATTCTCTTATCCAAGAAGAGGGTACGATTGAAGGGTACGATTGAAGGCCATGAGGAACTCAAAAAATACATCACGAAGTATTACAAGAATTTGTTTGGAGAACCAGAGGCAGATAATTTCTTCCTGGATGAATCCCGAACAGATGACATTGCGCAAGTTTCCGATCAGGAAAATGCCCACCTTACAGCTCCTTACTCTGAGGAGGAAGTAAAGAAGGCGGTTTTCCAAATGGAACACAACAAAGCACCGGGTCCAGAAGGTTTTCCTGCTGAGTTTTACCAAACTTTTTGGGACATAATCAATTCAGATCTGTTAGAGATGTTTCATGCATTACACGCTGGACAACTCGAACTATTTCGCCTAAACTTCGGTGAGGTAATTTTATTGCCAAAGGTTAATGAAACAGAAAGGATTCAACAATATAGACATATATGTCTTCTAAACGTTAGCTTCAAAATCTTCACTAAAACGGCTACTATTAGGCTTAATTCGGTGGCTGATCATGTTGTGAAACCAACTCAAACGGCTTTTATGTAAGGTCGCAATATCCTTGATGGGGTAGTAATCTTGCATGAGACTGTCCATGAGTTACATCGGAAAAAGCTAAATGGAGTTATTCTAAAGATTGACTTTGAAAAAGCTTACGATAAAGTCAAGTGGTCATTCCTGCAGCAAACACTCACAATGAAAGGTTTTTCTGAGGAGTATCGTGATATGATTCATAATTTCGTTTTCGGAGGAAGTGTCGCCATCAAAGTCAATGATGACGTTGGTAGATACTTCCAAACGAAAAAGGGATTACGACAAGGCGACCCATTATCACCTATATTATTTAATATAGTTGCTGATATGCTAGCTATAATCATTGAACGTGCGAAATTGGATGGGCAAATTGAAGGAGTGGTTTCTCATCTAGTAGATGGTGGATTATCCATTCTTCAATACGCTGACGACACGATTCTCTTTATGGAACATGATATGGAAAAAGCAAAAAACCTGAAATTAATATTATCAGCGTCGAGCAACTTTACGGACTCAAAATCAATTTCCATAAAAGTGAGTTGTTTTGTTTTGGCGACGCTCAGGACGAGGCTTCCCAGTACGCTGAATTGTTTGGCTGTGGGATTGGCCAGTTTCTGATAAGCTATCTTGGCATCACAATTCATTTTAACAGGCTTACGATCGCTCAATGGAAACTTGTTGAGGAAAGACTACAAAAAAGGTTGAGTAGTTGGAAATGAAAACTATTATCCCTAGGTGGCAGATTGGTGCTCATAAATTCAGTACTAACAAACATGGTACTGTATATGATATCCTTCTTCCAAGTACCAAAAGGAGTCTTGCGTCGATTGGATTATTTCCGATCTAGATTCTTTTGGCCAGGAGATAATGAGAAAAAGAAATACCGGCTAGCAAAATGGGATGTAGTGTGCCGACCCAAGGATCACGGTGGTCTTTGGATTCATGACCTTGAGGTGAAGAATAGAGCCCTGCTTGGTAAATGACTGTTTAAGCTTCTTACCGAAGATGGGGTATGGCAAACTATGCTTAGGAGGAAATACATCGGTTCAAGTGCGGTATCACACGTTACTTGGAAACCTGGTGATTCACATTTTTGGCCGGCCTAATGGCGTCAAAGAAATTCTTCTTCCCCTATAGTACGTTTTTCATTAAAAATGGTTCGGAGATAAGGTTTTGAGAGGATAGGTGGCTTGGAACTACCTCACTCTGAGAACAATATCTGGCTTTATACAGTATAGTTTTTGGACGTCACAAGAGTGATACTCTCGCTCAAGTGATGGAGGAAAATCCTCCAAATGTGACGTTTAGAAGAGACCTTGTTGGACCAAGACTGGCCGCCTGGCATGAGTTGGTACAGCATCTAGCTAATGTCAATTTGACACAAGGGTCGGATGAGTTTCGATGGAATTTACACAACAATGGTAAATTCTCTGTGGACTCCATGTATACAACTTTAATCCAACCAGATGTACCGGTAGATAATAATAAGAAAATTTGGAAGATGAAGATCCCACTAAAAAACAAAGTTTTTGCGTGGTATCTTCGTCGAAGAGTTATTCTTACTAAAGACAACCTTGCAAAACGCAACTGGCATGGAAATAAACAATGTGTCTTCTGTCATAAGGACGAGACTATCAAGCACTTATTCTTCGAGTGTCAACTTGCTAGTTCTATATGGTCAATCATCCAGATAGGTTCTACTATATACCCACCCACAAGCATTGCCAATATTTTTGGCAACTGGCTAAATGGGAAGGATAATAGGTTTAAACAACTTATTAGGGTGGCAACGCTTGCCGTTATATGGTCGCTTTGGCTATGTAGAAATGACAAGATTTTTAATGATAAAAATTGTTCTCTTATGCAGGTTATCTACAGGAGTACAACTACGCTCCGTTCGTGGTCTCAGTTGCAACGTGTGGGGGCATCGAGACCTGTTTATGGAGATGTGTACCAGACTGGAGGATACGGCGAGAGACTTTTTATCGCAACATGGATGGCAGCATAATTTGCGACTCGGACCTCCATCAGCATAGGCGCTCTTATAATTTCTCATTATGATATGTAATTCGCCTTTTAAGTTTTTGAACCTTGAACTAGTTGCGGCTGTGTGCATCTTGGTTATGCAGAGGCTGGGTGTAATACTTAAACCTTTTAAGTAATAAAAGCTCTTTTTATCTAAAAAAAATCCATGTTGGGATAAAAAATCTCTCTCCATATTCTACAGTCTTGTACACAACTCCGTAAACAGGTCACGATGCTCCACACGTTGCAACGGTGACCAGGGCGGATCCAAGTAGAGACTTGTGGGGGCCTTGGCCCCCACTCAAAAATTAAAACTTTCAATAGAATTTGTTCATTTTTGAAGAAAATTATTCAAATTATGTGAGGTTATACAAGAAATGCCCCCAGTCACCTCGTTTGCCCCCTCTCAAAATCTTGTCTGGTCTGCCCATGACCACGAACTGAGCATAGTTGCACTCTCGTAGATAATCTGCATAAGAGAAGAGTTTTTATCATTAAAAACCTTATCATTTCTACATAGCCAAAGCGATCATATAACGGCAATCGTTCCCACCCTAATAAGTTTTTTAAACCTATGATCCACAACATTCAGCCAATTGTCAAAAATATTTGCAGTGCTTCGTGGTGGGTATAAGGTAGAGCCTATCTGGATGATTGACCATATAGAACATGCAAATTTACACTCGAAGAATAAGTGTTTAATAGTCTCTTTCTTATGACAGAAGACACACTTTTTACTTCCATGCCAATTGCGTTTCGCAAGGTTATCCTTTGTAAGAATTACTCCACGACGAAGATACCACACAAATACTTTGTTTTTAGTGTAATCTTCATCTTCCAGATTTTTTTGTTATTATCAACTGGCACATCCGACTGGATTAGAGCTTTGTACATAGAGTCCACCGAGAATTTGCCTGTCTTGTGCAAATTCCATTGAAACTCATCACTCCCTGTGTCAGATTGACTAAAGCCAGACACTGTAGCAACTCATGCCAATATGCTAGCGAGGACCAACAAGATCTCTTCTGAACGTCATATTTTGTGGGAAATTTTACAACACCTGAGCGAGCGTATCGTTTTTGTGACGTCAATGTACAATATTGTATAAATCTGGATATTGTTCATGAAGCATGGTAGTACCGAGCCACCTATCCTCCCAAAACCTTATCTCCAAGCCATCCTTGACGGACAAAGAACCATATGGGAAGAAGAATTTCTTGGTCGCCATAAGGCGCGCCAGCCCAGAACTGTGAATCACCTGGTTTCCAAGAAGCCTGTGATACCGCACTTGAGCCAATATACTTTCTCCTTAGAAGAGCTTGCCAAACCCCATCTTCAGTAAGAAGTTTGAACAGTCATTTACCGAGCAGGGCTCTAGTCTTAACCTCTAGGTCATGAATCCCGAGTCCTCCTTGATTTTAGGGCGGCACACTACATTCTATTTAGCCAGTCGATATTTCTTTTTCTCACTATCCCCGTCCCAAAAGAATCTTGATCGAAAATAATCCAATCGATGTAAGACTCATTTTGCTAATTGGAAAAAGATATCATATACAGAACCAAGGACTGAATTTATGAGAACCTATTGGTAAGGCAAGATACGTGAATGGCATGCTAACCTGGAGCCAGGCACGCTAGTGAGATCAAGAGCTTTGGCATGATAAATATTGATAGGATTGAGCTGTGACTTATGATAGTTAACTTTTAACGTTGTGCATAGGCATCAATATTGGTTTGAGTAGCTTTTGACCCAGAACATGAATTTGCGAAAGCTATACTCAAAATTGCCTTGAGGTTGTGCATCTGAAATAATGGAGTATGTGCACCATGACACCCTAGTTAATTATAGGGAGTCATAAACGATCTTGTTCACACAGTTTTTATGAGTGTGCATCAGTAACTCGTAGCTGGTTTCTGATTCATGTTACAGCATTTGATTACAGCGTTGCTATTTACATTGATTTTGCAGACAGTTTACCAGCTTATTGGATTTAATCTGATGGGGCGGCCCCTCAAACTAAAGTTGCTTGATTTGAACATCCACACTCTTGGCAGGTTTTTTTGTTGGTCAATTGTTCTTCTCACTAATTCATCAGCGTGCTATTTTTAATTTTTTATATACAATGCTGATTTCGCTAACTGGTTAGAGATCAGCCTTCACCTTCGAAGAATTTGCCTGTTCATCTAAGGATGACTGCTTGTGTCGAGGGCTTTGATCCATCTCTCGATGTTGGAAGGGTAAGTCTCGTGTGTCTTACTAGTGTGCTCTCTTGCCTTTTGAGACTGATTTTCCTTGCAGATTTTTTAGCTCAAAGGTGGTCGATATCCACCGCTCGAATAGATAGAATAGAATTGACCCAGTTTATAAGGGAAACCGGGACAAAAAACCATACAAACTGAACAAAGCCCTATTTATGAGGAAAACATGGCAAAAAACCGCACAGACGAAGCGACCCGCCGCCCACACGACACAAGTCGACCAAACGCCACAAAACACACCACCCGTTCCGGGCCGCCGCCCCGGCGAAGCAACCAGATCGACTTTCGCATTGCCCGAAAGCGATCCAGTCATGGTCGACGAACCCTCTGCCCGCGCAGTCTTCATCCAGGTCGCCACAAAAACCACCCTATTCCGGGACCGCCGCCTCGGCGTAGCAACCAGACTGACCTTCGCATTGTCCGAAGGCGATCCAGTCAGGTCGACGAACCCTCTGCCCGCGCAGTCTTCGCCCAGGTCGCCACCCAGACCCACGCTAGTTAACGGCTCTGCCTCATAGAACCGTCATAGCATGGGAGACCGAGGCCGCCGCCTCGACGTCCACCATCATCCGGGGTCGCCGCCCCGGCATCCGCCTCCCGACCACGGGGCTATCCTGCCCATCCATCGCGAAGCCATCGCAACGCGAGGGCCAATAACTCCAAGACGACGCCTCCAACAAGGTAGTGACGCGTCTGTCACCGTCGCCCGCCCCCGACGGGGCTTAGGTTTTCACCCGGAGAGTCTTGAAACCGCTCGCGTCGGACCGGGTTGAGATTCCACAACGACGCGATCAAGAAGGGAACGACGCCCGAGGCGCCGTCGTCGTTGGCACAGACAGGAGTCCGTGCAAGCTTTCGCCCGGAATTCTACCCATCCACGAAGCTAAGGGAGCAGCCGGTTGGAAGCATATCTCCGTCGTCAACCACCAATCTCCTCTGCATGCCGCAGCCACCTAGGCACCTCATGCCATGGCAGATGCCATGCCGGCCGCGCCACTGCCGCAGCTGCTGATCCGGGGCCGCCGCCCCGGCTTCCTCCTCCCCGTGAGCTTGCCGTGGCCGCAAGAGGGTGGAGGAATCCCAACCTCCCCAACCAGCAGCCCGCCCTTCAAGCTTCACCACCACATCCAGGAGCTCGGCGTCATCGTCGCTCGCACCTCCTCCGCGACGACGTTGCCGCGCCCATCGCCAGCACGCGCGGCCCAGATGCGGCCCGCCTGGGCCCAGATGCAGCCCGCGGGTCGCCGCCGCCACGAGCCTCCCGTGGCCGCAACGCCTCCCTCCATGGCACCGGCTCCCTGCGCCGCCTCGCCCGTCCGCTGCCCCGCCGCCAAGACGCGCCGCCGGCAGATGCGCCGCACCTCTGCTGCAGGAAAAAGGAACCGCGAGCTAGGGAACAACCGCCCCGCCGCCACCTTCCCCGGGGCCCGCGCGGCTTTGCCGACGGCCTCTCTAGCGGCGGCGATGCGGGGGAGGGAGGGAGAGTTCGTTGAGGGGCGCCGGCGGGAAGGGTTCCCCGTGTCGCCCAGAGGAGGACGACGCAGGGTGGGGGAGGTACCCTTATATTTTTTGGGATTTTCCTTGCAGATTCGGTCCATGCTTAAAGAGCATTTTGAATGCTATGGACTAAAAGCACTTATAACTCCCGTGAATTCAGACAACACAAGCACAGGGCAATTTCAAATCTGTGCTTACATCTAACTCCTATTTGTTTGAATGCAGTTTGTTAATCTCCGACTTAATATGTTTTTGTTTGTCTCAAATGCACAGGAAAGCTTACATAAGATATGCAGTGTTGAGAAGCTTCCGCTCTGCACTCAACCTTCATGGGTCTAAACTTGGGGGACACGAGTTGTGTGTCACAGAATGGCCGGAATTTCCATGGCACAAAGAAGAGGGAAGCAAAACCATCGGTGAGGGCGATGCAGGCTTAGCTGGTCAGCACACTGTTGATGCCTCGTTTGGAACTGAAGAACCTGTTCCTGTTACTGCTGGGAACACATCGATTCCTTTGAAGCTCTCGCGAAGTTTTGAAGTACCCGTTCGTCCGGAAAGGGCCCAACTGGCATACCGATTGGAGAGGTAACAATGAATACTTCTTACAATACAATGCAGCCTTGATTCTCGCTGTATTTGTAGGTTAACTATTGCTTATCTTGCAGGCAAAAGGACACGGCTTGTATGAGAGCGGTGATAACGAATTTGAACGAGATATTAAACTTGAAGGCATATCATATGATATCTAATCTATACTACTATTAAAAGAGCAAACTTGATCGGATACATTAAATCTTATGCGTTTAATATCTTATCAACGACTCAGATTGTTCCGCTCGTGTTGAGCAGCTCAACACGTATCAACGAAACGTTATTTTTGCGCGAGTCAGATCCCTGATGCCGCCGCCTGCTCTCCCCGGCCACCCGCCCCTAGCCTTACCCCGCCCGTGATCTCCCACCGCGTGCTCTCTCGCGGCCTCGCCCCACAGCGCGCCACCGCGTGTCCGTCTCCCCTCCCCGCCCCCACCCACGCCGGCCGGCCGCGGCAGCGAACCCAGAACAGCGATGGCCTCGACGCGCTCCTCCCTCCGCTACGGCGACAGCCTCTCGGTGGTTATCTCCGGCGTCACGGCCGTGCTGGCATGCTGGCCTCATCTACCGCACCGCCACCTACAACTCCCTATGCGCCACAATCGAGCGCCACTCCCGCAGGCTCGACTCCATGAAGTCAACCTCCTCCTGCGGCGCCTCCGGCGGCTCCTCCTCCCAGCCCGCCTCCTCGCGGGCCAAGAAGATGGACCGCGTCGAGTCCAGCCTTAAGGACGCCTCGCGCGAACTCTCTCTTCGACGGCCGCCCCATCGCCAGCCTGCCCTTCGTGCCCGTGCGAATTTGGTCGAGGACGACCCGATCTGGACCTTGCGCGATCTAGGCCAGCTAGGTGAGATGCTCTGCAGCGTCTGGAGCACGGACGAGTCATGGGCGGTGGCATCAGGCAAGGATTTGGACCAAGTGCTGGAGTTAATGAGTCCTAGCGTCACGCGGAAGCTCCTCGATCTGGACGAGCAGTGCAGCGCATGAGCCACCGCGGACTGCCCGGCCGGGAACGACCCCACCGACTGCGCCATGGTCTTCCTCTACTTCCTCTGCTCCATGAGCATCCGGACTAACCTCCAGAAGATAATCGGCTTCACGCGGCCCTGTGCCGCCGCTGCGGCCGTCGGAGGGCTCTCCGGCATGCCCGACCCCAAAGTCAATTGAGGTACCAAATATATTATTTGATCTTATTATTATTCTACCACTAAATTTACCGAGGAATAGAGTATAGAGGTGAATAGAGCAGGGCGGTTGATTCTGATAAAATTGCATCCTGGATATACTGATACAAATTTATGAGCTTTAATTTTGTTCTGCTCAGATTTATTGATGCATCCGAGTGACATGTATGTTAATGATTTTGTTTGATTTAATGATTTTGTTTGATTGGTGAGATTTTAATATCCTACCGAAGATCCACATAGGGTTTGAAGTCAAGTTGTTAAATCCTGCATCCTTTTCGCATCCCGTCGATTGAGTTTACAACGTACAGATCCTGGTGAGTACATCTAATGACCATGGATATAGTCTATTTTCTCTAATTCTCTATGCAACTTACTTAGCTATGCAAGTGCTAATAAAAATTATATATAGCCTGTTTCATAGTAGCAATCCATTGTTTAATTATTCTTTGGTAATTGTGGCTGACATCTAATTTCTGTAAGATTAAAACTCGCTTCAAGATTTTATTATTCTGAAAACAAAATTGTGGCATATATTCTGGAATACCTGGCCAGAGTTCCTAACTATATTTACGTATCGACCTTCCGCAAAAATAAATAGTTCATGTCCTCCCACTATATCAAATCAGAAAGCTTTTTATTATTGAGTGATGTCTTCATGTAATTGGTAATTTGTGCTTTGTTGATATATTCTGGAAAGTAGGATTCTAACCTTTTATCAGAGGTACAATTGGCTTTTAGAGATGTTCAACCTATGAGTTATTAGGATTTAGTGCACATCAATTTCTCAAGATCTTGATTCGGTACATTTCTCAAGATTTTAATATCCTGCAGGGGTTCTCCTTGCACTGAAATATCTTGGGTACTCCAGTGTACCGTGCCGGCAAGCAAGATGGCGGTAGTCCTTTGTATTTTTATATTTGGAAAATTAGAAACCTTTCATTTTTTTTGTTCTGAAGCACCTTTCGGTGCAGTGGTTAAGTTCGCCATGATTGTGTAATTGGCGTTCAACGTGCATTCCCACGTGTGACATTACTAGATAGTTTTGAAAAATATATAGATCAAAGTTTGAATGTGGTACCACACTTAATACTCTTCTGAAGATAAACTGCAATTAAATTATCAAACCCATCTTTCTCCACATAAATTTCACATACGGGTTAATTATCAAAAATCAATGATCATCTTTTTTTAGGGAAAAGAATCAATGATCATCTTGTTACTACATCCGTAAAACCACATTATATGTGTGTTGCACGTGCACGTGTACTAGACGGGGGTGAAAGCTAAATGATGTGCAACTCGGAAATTCTCTCTTTTTATCTTGTATTTTAGAGATTTGTGACCGATAATACTTCTTATGTATTCCATTTTTGGATGCTTACAAAACTTGGAAGCTTCATATTGACGATCCATAGTAGTTTGTCGGATGAATGTTGACTCTGTTGGTTCTCCTATATTAGTTGAGATAAGGTAAGAATTTAGCAGTGCAAGCCGTAACATTTGGTGCATCATAATCGTTAGTTCTAAAAAAAGGTTCTTGTAATGTCCGTTTTTAATTATATTATACAAGACAAGTGCATTGTAAGTGCATGGTTACCGTTTTTTACATGCTAAAGACGTGTAGTCATGCATAATTTGATGCTCGTGGCCTATGAGTATTGGAGTCAGAGGATGAAGGAAATGAAGCATGATTTTATTGAGAAATTATTTTTAGAAGGCCCATATTAGCATTTTGATTTAAAAGTAGGAAAGAGATGAACAAAATCTATATAAATACAACTCGGAGGAAAATGTGTAGTAGATTTCGAAAAAGTTGTGAAGACGTGTGTTGCACGTGCAATTGTACTAGTTTCGTGAAACTCTTGTGGCCGGCCGCCCGGCCGGCCGTTACCTGGCTCATACTCTGGAGTGAAGCCTGAATCCGAGGGTGAGGGGATTATGCATAGGACCTTATGCATATCCGGTGACAGAATATCAGGTCTGCGGTTTAAGCTTTCTTTTATTTGTATGTGTTTTCTTCTTGGAAAGATTGTACATCAAGACGAAAGAACCACATTTTGTTGATTAGCACGTTTGGAGACCACGTACTACTACAAATTTTCTTTATACTAGTAGTTGGAAATGCTGGTAGGTAGGACTGGCATAGCACCACTTTATAGTTCGAATCCTGTCAGGCCGTACGTGCTTTTGTTCGTGTGAGTTAAACAACTTCGTTGGAAAGATTTGGAGGAATAAAACAAGATAATATTAATAGATCAGGTGGCTCTGTCTCCTGATAAAGGCTCGGCATCCAGGATGGATGGAGTGGGTGGCAGCCATGGCACACGACTCAGCAACAAGCATTTCACTACTCCACTGGCCACAAAAATGTCAAAGAGCCGAGAACTTGTCTGTGGCAAGATGGTTAGGTGAGTGGTTGTACCCTTAACCCACCAGAGTTCAAACCGCAGGTTTGACGCTGGTGTTTCTTATTTAGGCGGAATTTTCTTCAGTGGAAGACGATGTTCCCGTCGACAGCGAGCCGCCCGTGGTGACTTCGTCAATCTCAAGACCCAATCCGCCGGCTAAGTCTTTCGGAGGTGCTCATAGGGGTAGGGTGTGCGTGTGTGTGTTCATAGGGATGAGTGTATGCGCGTGTATGTGAGTGTTTGCGTTGTACTGTGTTTCGCAAAAATGTCAAAGAGCTCTAAATATGTGCTGGTAACTACAGCGAGGAACGGTCGGACGTTTATTGGAATAATTACGGGTTTTGGGTTTGGGCTAGACATTGGATTACAGGGCAGGAATAATTAGCACGATAGGTTGGGAATGTCGCACGTTTAGAGCATCTCTAGCAGATCCCGTAAAATGGTCAACTCCACGGTTGAAAAAATGGACCGAACAGATCCTAATAAAGGGTGGTTCCAAAAAAAAATCCCCGGATATTATCACCTCGCTGCCCCCATACTTCCAGTTTTGGACTCGGTATACACGTCCCAAACCAGACAAATCTAAATGAGTCAACGCTCGTGTCGGCGCCGACGACTCCCGAGATTGATCCCACGACTAGGAGACTCGATTCCGGCGTCAATTTTTGATTCCCGACGAGGAGCTTTGATTCTGACTGGTTTGTGTGAAGTCGTGGCCTGTGCTCGCAGCCCCATGGAAGCACCTACATGGCTAATCTCCCCATGTGGAAGCACCTCGACGGGAGAAGGCTAAAGAGGCTAGCGCTCGGAGAGCCAGGTGAAGGCCCGAGCCGGTCGGGGTGGCCGTGCTTACCGCCCCATGGAAGCACCTCCATGGCCAAACTCTCGCATGGGAGCACCTCCACGGGAAGAGGTTGGTCGAGGCGGGGTAGGCTAGCTAGGAGGGCCAGGCAAGGGCCCGAGCCGCGTGGAGGGTGGTGATGGGAGTCGGGGCGTTTCATCCGGCGGCGTTCAGTTTGTACGTACATATCGTTGGGAAGACAAAGAAAAGAAATTACGGTGTGTTTTTTAGGGGATCTGTTCTGTTTTTTTTAGAAAGGGGAATTTTATTAATCCCAGCTTCTGCATCGAGTGATACACACAGCCGATTATTACAAAGTTTAAAAGTATCTTATTCGTGCTTACATCTCAAAAAGCGCAAAGATCGGGACAGGCCTCAACCGACAAAGACAAACTTAAGTAGAACTACGAAAGCCGACTAATATATTGCCACGTATGTCGGGAGAAAAAATCATGTGCCACGCGCAGAAGTCTCGTGCACCCAGCCACCATAAGGTCCCGCTGGTCCGAAGGAAGCAGGAAAGCCCATAACTATATCGAGTGCACCGCCATGTGAATAACCTGTAATACATGAAAATTATCCTTTCTGTTAAATACAATATCATTTCGACAATTCCAAATAGACCAACAAATAGCTGATACGCCTATATGAATCCTATCTTTGGTCTTTTTGTCCATCCCCGCAACCAATTCGCAAACATGTTTGTGACATTAGCAGGGGAGGAATATTATATGTACAAAAGACTACACGCCATATAAGTTTTGCAAAAGGGCAAGAAATAAAGAGGTGTTCAATACTCTCATCATTCCCACAAAAAGAACAATGTGAGCTACCATGCCAATTCTTTTTAACAAGATTATCTTTTGTTAACAAGACTTTTCAATGAAGGAACCACATAAATATCTTAATCTTTTGCGGTATTTTTAATTTCCAAAGATACTTCTGTAAATATCTAGTATGACCATTCATCGGGTCCTCATACATAGATTTTACTGTGAATTGCCCATTTTGGGTCAGCTTCCACTTAAAACAATCAGGAACATCATTCAACGTTGCCTCCATCAGTCTAAGGCACAAATGAGACCACATCTCCCATTTGTTCCCCACCAGGGCCCTCTTAAATCCTATATTTAGTGGAGGCGCATTATGAAGCACATCATGAACCGAAACATGCTGGTGCTGCACAATGTTATACAATAACGGATATTGGTTCATTAAAGGGGAGTCACCCAACCAAGTGTCCTCCCAAAACCTTGTTGTTTCCCCATTACCAACTACAAAGGATCCTATAGAAAAGAAGTCATCTTTGACTCTCATTAGTCCCTTCCAAAAGGGAGAGTCAGTAGGTTGAGCCTCTACTTGAGCTAAAGTTTTACTTTGAAGGTATTTGTTTTGTAGCAGCTCTTGCCACACACCTTCCTCGTTTAAAAGTTTGAACAGCCATTTGCTAAGCAAACATTTATTTTTTAGTTCAAGTACCTCCACCCCAAGACCTCCCTGGTCCTTTGGTCGACATATAATGTTCCATTTTGTCAATCGATATTTCTGCTTATTCTCATCACTCTGCCAAAAAACCGAGATCTATAGAAGTCTAACCTTTTCCTCACCCCTTTAGGCAATTCTAAAAAGGATAACATGAACATCGAAGGCTTGTTAGGACCGAATTAACAAATACCAACCGATCCCCATAGGATAACATCTTTCCTTTCCAACAACCAAGTTTGCCTTCGAAACGACATTCAACAGGTTGCCATTCATCATTTCGGAGCCTCCTATAATGAATTGGAACCCCAAGATATTTGAACGGTAGAGATCCCGACTCACATCCGAAGATTTGCCGGTACTGATCTTCTACCTCTTTAGCCTTCCCAAAGCAGAAGATTTCACTCTTATGAAAATTTATTTTGAGCCCCGATAGTTGCTCGAAAATACAGAGGATGAGTTTCATATTAACCGCCTTCGCAAGATCATGGTCCATAAATAAAATGGTATCATCTGCATATTGCAAAATAGATAACCCTCCCTCAACCAAATGAGGAATCAGCCCATCTATCTGCCCATCTTCCTTCGCCCGCGCGATTAAGATGGCTAGCATATCCGCAACTATGTTAAACAACATGGGGGGACAAAGGATCCCCTTGTCTAAGGCCTTTTTTAGTTTGGAAATAATGACCGATGTCATCATTTACCCGAATCCCAACGCTTCCCCCCTGAACAAATTGCATAATCCAATTACACCATTCTTGTGCAAAACCTTTCATACGCAATGCTTGTTGGAGAAAGGGTCATTTTACTTTGTCATACGCTTTCTCAAAGTCAATCTTAAAGATAACTCCATCCATTTTCTTCCGTTGAAGTTCATGAATGGTTTCATGTAGGACAACCACACCTTCTAAAATGTGTCTCCCCGGCATGAACGCCGACTGCGTCGGCCTAATTATCTTTTGTGCAATTTCGGTAATACGATTAGTACCTACTTTTGTGAAAATTTTGAAACTGACATTAAGAAGACAAATCGGCCTATACTGTTGAATTTGAACCGCATTTTCTTTTTTTGGGAGAAGCGTAATAACTCCAAAGTTTAATTTAGACAGGGACAAATTTCCCTGTTTCAATTGAACAAATAGAGCCATTAAATCATCTCGAATTACCTCCCGAAAGGTCTTATAAAACTCAGCAGGGAAGCCATCAGGCCCCGGAGCCTTGTTGAGTTCCATTTGAGAGATGGCTTCATATACTTCTTTCACTAAGAAATCAGTTGTAAGAATGTCATTCTCCTCTTGTGTAAGTTGCGGAATATCATGGACCATCTCTTCATCCATTACGATATGATTAGGATCTAAATCCCCAAATAGTTTCTTATAATATTCAGAGATATAAATTTTTAAATTCGTGTCTCCTACTATGGTTCCTTCGTCTTGTTCTAACTGAAAAATCTTCTTTTTCCTATGTTTTCCATTTGCAATAAGATGAAAATACTTCGTGTTATTTCCACCCTCCTGTATATATTTAACCTTTGCCCTTTGTGCCCATTTCGTTTCCTCATCTCTACGAAGACAACAGATTCTATCATTAGCCTCTCTTAAAGCATCTCGCTCACCGACACTAAGCGGTGTGCTTTCAGCTTTAATATCAAGTTCATCAATAATTTTTAACAATCTTTCTTTCTCCTTCTTATATTTTCCACTTTGATTTTTAGCCCAGCCCTTTAGATACCGTCTCAAGTGTCTAATTTTATTTTCCATATTTCTATATGAGTGTCCCCTTTTACGTAACTAGCCCATTCAGCAGCCACCATTTCATAGAAACCTTCCATTCTAAGCCATGAAAGTTCAAATGAAAATCGTGATGTATTGCCTAAATGTGCTTGTACCCCAGAATCCACGAAGAGAGGGGTGTGGTTTGAGCCAGCCCGGGTTAAAGCATGTACCGACACTAAAGGGAATTTTTGTTCCCACTCAGTTGTAGCTAAAACCCTATCCAATTTTTGATAAGTAGGAGTTTCTCTCCTATTAGCCCAGGTATATTGTCTGCCAGATAGCTCAATCTCTTTCAACTCTAAACTTTGTATGATAGCATTGAACATTATTGGCCAGCGTGGGTTGTAATTGTCATTGTTCTTCTCTTCATATTTGGAAGATCTATTAAGAATTAAACTATGTGGCTGTTCATCATATTTGTCGTTCAGATTGTGTTGCAAAATATTAATAGATCTTTCTAGCTCAGATTTCTTAATCAAAGAAGCCGAAACAGTAGCTATAAAATCATTTGGTCCTAAAGAAACCCCCAACTTAGACGCTCTATCAACAATTTCCTTATCAGAGAAAGACAGAATTGAAAAACTTTTATCTAAATTCGTACTTGGCAAGGAGTGACGCCTCTCAGCCCATGCCATAGCCCTCTCCATCTGTGTAGCATCTGCATTATGCTGAGCTCGGATCCGACCACTAGAGCGCAGCCCCAAAGCCTCGAAATCTGTTCTGTGTGGATCTTGGTGATACTGTAAAATCGTTGTACCTACCAACAGTTTCGTACTTCAAATATACAGGTAGGGGGTAATGCTGGTAGGTAATTAAGATTGGCATAACACCATTTTATAGTTCGAATCGTGTAGTCCTTTTGTTCGTCTGGATTAAACAACTTTGTTGGGAAGATTTGGAGGAATAAAACAAGATAATATTGATAGAGGTGGTTCTGTGAACGCGGACGATGTGCACCCGGGAGCACATGCTCCTGGTTTTTTCGAAAAAAGTTTGAAAATTGAAAACTTGTCAAAAAATTCCAAAAAAAATCATGCACGTACCTGAGCATGTCACGCACCATCGTGTCAAATTTGGCGACGAAACGACATCGCGGCCGCCCTGTGCAAAAATGACAAATCTCAGATCTGAAAATTCAAAATTTTGGATGCTATTTGCTGTCAGAATTTTGTCATTTTTGCACAGGGCAGCTGCGATGTCGTTTCGTCGCGTAAATTTACACGATGGTGCGTGACATGCTCGGGTACGTGCGTGATTTTTTTCGAAATTTTTTGACAAGTTTTCAATTTTTCGAATTTTTTTCGAAAAAACCGGGAGCATGTGCTCCCGGGTGCACTTGTGACTTTCCGGTGGTTCTGTCTCCTTAAAACTTTATTGGTTCCAAGACTCGGCATCCAGAACGGGTGGCACACAACTCAACAAGCATTTCACAACTCCACTGGCCACAAAAATGTCAAAAAGCTCCGAGAATATGTCCAGGTAACTACAGCGAGAAACATTAATCAAACCTGCTTAACTTCACCGGATCAAATCGCCGGTTCAGCGGAATCTTCCCATGCTGACGGTGGCATGACATGCTTCAATAGTCCCAGCTTACAAAGACGATGAAAACACAAAAACTGCAAACCCACACCGGAGGAGCCAGATCCATTGACAAGTGTGCCGGCCGGCGACACCTAGTTTTCTTCGCCACCTACCCACTTGTGCGCCACCTCATCCAGCGCGGACGTGGCGGCACCTCCCTCACCGAGACCTTCCGCCGCCGCCTTCTGCAGCTCCGCCACCTTGGCTCGCACCTCTGCGCCTTTACCTTGGCCCACCATGATTTCCCTCACCGCCGCGGCAATCTCGTCCCTCGTCTTCGTCTCCGGCACCCGTATCGCCGCCCCAATCCCGTCGGTCAGCATCACGGCGTTTTGTCGCTGCTCGGCGTAGAGCGGCCACGCCAGCATCGGTACGCCGTACACCAGGCTCTCCAGCACCGAGTTCCAGCCACAGTGGACGAGGAAGCCTCCGGTGGCTTGGTGGGCCAAAACCTTTATCTGTGGAGCCCAGGAGGGCACGAGCAGGCCCACGTCCTTTGTCCTCTCCACGAAGCCGTCGGGGAGGTAGGCCAGTGGGTCCTTCTTGCTCTCGGCATCGTAGTAGTTGGCGTTCACTGCTCCCTCGTCGCTCGGGCTCCGCACCACCCACAGGAACCGCTGCCCGCTCTGCTCCAACCCGAGCGCGAGCTCGTGCATCTGCGCCGTCGGCAGCGCGCCGCCGGAGCCGAAGGAGACGAAGATGACCGACTTGGGAGGCTGCCGGTCAAGCCAGTCCAGGCACGCCGCGCGCGGCGCCGCGGGGCTGGCGGCGTTGGTCTGTATGAGGGGCCCGATGTTGTACACCGGCGGGCGCCCGGGCTCCGGGACACGGAGGGCCGCGATGGCGTCCGGCTCGACGTCGTCGAAGGAGTTGACGAGGATGGCCTCGGCGTCGCGGTAGCGCTTGCCGTGGTGCACCATCCACCGGTAGCTGGGGTTGGACTTGTCCTGGAGCGGCGCGAGGATGTCGTTCCCCGGGATGGGTACGCAGCCGGGGAGTCTGACGGGCTCGGTGAGGTCCCTGAACTCGCCGGGCAGGGAGACTTCCAGCTCCGCGAGGTGCAGGATGAGGGTGAGCCCGAGGAGGTTCGTCGGGAAGAACAGGTACCTCCTCGGCACGCCGGCGGCCACGGCGGCGTCGAACGAGTCCGCGCCGAAGAGGTCGGCGACGAAGGCCACGAGGCGCGTGGTCTCCCTGAGCCCCGACAGGATCCCCGTCAGCGCCGGCACCAGGCGGACGCACTCCTCTGACATGAGCGTCTCGATGGCGGAATCGGGGGCGAGGTCCGAGAGGTCGACGGGCGGGAGGGAGACGGCGGAGATGGAGGGCGGGAGGGAGGCGAGGAAGGCGCGCTGTGTGGCGGAGTCCGTGGAGGCGAAGCTGATGAGCGTGGCCGTGACGCCGTGCCGCGCGGCGAGGCGTTTCGCCAGTTCGGCCATCGGGATCAGGTGGCCCATCCCGGGCGTCACCAGCATCGCCACGTGCGGGGGGCGGCGAGACTCCGCCGTGCCGTCGCAGACGCCGTTGGCCTCCATTGTTTCTCTTCTCCCCTGTGCGCAGTGTTTCTCTCGGGATCGAATTCCGTGGGATGATTTGCTTCTCTCTCCTGGTGCGTGTGCTGATTTGTGTGGTGGTTTGGTTGGGTTGGACTTGTGTCCGTGTTTTTGTGGGGGTGGTGGGGTTTATAAGCAGAGGCGGTCGGTGTCGTATCTACTGTCATCGTGGTGGGGTGAGCGGGGGATGGGAAAATGAGTAGCAATAATGGAGTGATGATGGTGAAGTCATGACCGTGTCATGATTACGTGCGCGGAGGACGGTAACCTGGCGAAACTGATTTGCTATCCAGCACTTAAGATTTCAAGTGGGATGGCCACGCCACTGGTCCCGTCTCCCATCCCAGCTAAAATTGCCCAACCATCCTGATTAACAATCCCAATTATCCCGTACGGGTTAAATGGGAAAATCCCACCAATCCCGATTGCATCCCGATTGTAATTGCATCAGAGTCATACGCCAAGGTTTTTTCCATCGACGCGGCCGTCGCACAGCTGCTCGGCGTCTTCCCCGCCCTCGCCGGTGGTAGTGACCGAGGAGTAGCGCCCAATGATGGCGCCCAGAGGCCCGCCCATTCCGACAGCGCAGGCCGTCCGAAATCCCCTTGCTCACGTCGATGCCACGGCCGCGATGTCGTCGCCGCCGCTACTCTCCGACGAGGGTGTGGGCTAGGTGCGGCGCAGGAAGGGCTTCTGCATCATGGACCGCGTCGACGGCCGCAAGCGCAACCTGCTCCACGGCCTCGAGCTCCACACTGCCAAGGCCCTTGTGTTCGGCGACCAGGGCAGGGAGGTGGCGGACAGGGTCATCGGCGCAGAGATGCAGTGGCGCGGGAGCAGAACAACGTGAGCAGCCCTCGCCGGGACAAGCTCATGCCCTCCGTCCATGACTCGCTCGGTAGCAGCGGCGCGCACCTTTGACGGCGAGCTGGAGAACCGGACCCTAGAAGCGGCAAGCAAGGACATCCGGGGAGCGGGGCAGGGGAATCCAAGGAGGCGGCGGCGACGGGCAAAATCCGGCCACGGTGGCGGGAAGAATCCAAGGTGGCTATGCGGGGGGACTCTGAGGCAGCGGCGGCCGGTAGGCTGCAGCAGGAAGAGAGAAGTCAAGATCGATCTGGAATCCCATCGGGACCCACGGGTCCCGCTACGTAAAATTGCTTTAATCCCCTTTATCCCGACGGGAAAAAACAAACGGGAGGCAAACATCCCGTGTCCATCCCACTTACATCCTTACCAGCACTCGCTCGATCTCACGCGCCGTCACTTCCCATCTTCCCTCTTCTTTTCCCCGGTCCAACCTTCCCCGCCGCCCACCCCGAGTTAACGTCACCAACGCCGCTCTAACCAGTAGAGAGCTGGGGAAGAAGGCGTCGGTGAGGGTGGAGCGAGGTGGCATCTAAGCAATGAACTTTAATGTGGGGGTTCGGGTGCGGTATCGGAGTCAAAAAAAGGGGGTGCGGAGGAGGTTAGAGGGATGGTCGGGGGCTCGATCCAGCATCACGTGTAAACTGGGTGGAGTGGATAATTGGAAAAAAAGTAAATAAATGCAATAAATGATTTCCATAATTGTTAGAAAAAAAATGTCGTTGTACTTGAAGGCGTGCTCGATCTCGACACACCAAGGCTGAGTGGAGTAAGAATATACCCCTATACCCTGAACAAGTATAGTGACCTAATACTTCTTAAATGGCATTGTGGATTGTGAAAAATGGGCTACATGATGCACATTTGGTGGGCTAAAGGAAAAAGTCCATTTTAAACCTTGAACTTATAGGGTCGGGTGGATCGAACCCTGAAGTCGAAATCACTGTCGTTCGCACCCTAAACTTGTAAATCCTGGTCTAAATCGAACCCAGACATATTTGGTGCACCGGGAATGCGGATATCCCGGCCGGGATTAAAACCTACTCTGACCGACATGTGCGCTCTCCATGCATGTTACGTGGTAAGGCTACAATGGTTTTTGGACCTCCATGCATGTGTATCATGGTCAGTCCAAACAGTTTTGACCCAGCTGTCACTCCTATGGGGTTTATCTACGTTTGACATATGGTGCTCTCTCGTCGCTTCACTATATTTACTCCGGCTCAGCTATGTGTACCGAACCGGTTTGGTTTATGATTTTTTTCCTCTGTCCACCTTCTTGTTTCCTTGGTTTGCAGATCAAGGCCGAGCAAAGAGAGGAGTAACGAGGAAGGAGACGATGTTGACGAGAGCAACAAGGAAGGGAACGTTCACTCGCCAAGATTATCAAGAAATAATCTATGTAAATTTTGGTTGTCCTCTCTGCAAGCTTCAGACAATGTTGGTTTTCGTTTTGTATCATGAAACCGGAGAGAGAATCCCTAAGAATCTAAAAGAAATGGTTGTGCCGTCCCTTTCATACTACGGATGCGCAAATTCTTCGGTTCGAATTTCTTTTCCTAACTTTTCCACTAAAAGCTTGTTGCCTTCGATCAGAGTTCGCGGGCAGTTCGCAGCCACAGAAGCTTTTTGCTATTACTTCATCACGTCCACAGCAGCAGCAACGGGAATGATTGGCTCAATTGTCACGCATGTCGTCATCAAGCTAGCAGCCACGTATGATTCGATTTGGTCTCTACGGTTTGACCAAGATGCTGCAAGGAACTAAACTAGGGAAGACAGTATTTGCATGGCCGCGCCTGCGGTGGCTTCGGTGTCTGCACCTTTTTGGCGGAACGAGGCGGAGAAGGCAGAGTTTTTTCCGCCTTTGTCTCTTTCGTTTTTTTACAAACTTCCCGTGTCAAACAAATTTAGATGCGTTTTTCCTTGTTGCGCTTTCGGACTGAGTTTGAGTTATGGATGGGAATGTTGGTAGCTGGAGTGTGCGTTACAAACAATCCTTCTAACGTGAACTTCAAGATCATAGACATCATACAGTATTCGCTCGCCCTCTTGTGATTCACAACTACTCCATCTGTGTCTAATATAACATGTTTTAGATATTTCAATATGGACAATATAAGGATGTATATAGACGTTATTTAGTTTGTTGATTCACTCATTGTATTTTAGTGTCTAGAAGATACTCATTTTAGTGTTTTATTTTTAAAAAGCACAGTACAAATGCAGACGCTCGAATATACGTGCATACACTTACGACTATGAACACATGCACGCACACTTCTAGCCCCATAAGCATCTCTGAGAGATTGCGTCGGTGGGTTGTGTATTGAGATTGACGAAGTCACTATAGATGACTCGCTATCGATGGGAACACTGTCTCGCACTGAAAATGATTCCCCCTAAAATGAGAAACAACAGTATCAAATCTAAAGTTCAAACCCTAGTGGGCTGAGGGGTACAACCACCCTCCTAATTCATCATTTCAATCCGTTTATGACCTATACGTCATTTCATTTGTACAATAACAATTAAATAGTCATGTTTTAAATGGAGATTAAAGATGCCTACGCATCTTCCCTCCTTAATATCTTTGTTTTCCTTAATGAAAAGTGCACTCCTACTAATGTCTTCTGTTATTGTACATAAGAATTGTAATTTGGGTACTCCAACATATTCAGAAAACCGACATTTGGCATAAGAAGTAATTTGGGTACTACAACATATTCAGAAAACCGACTATCCACTATCTGATACTCCCTCCGTTTTTAAATGTAAGATGTTTTAGGCATTCCACATGTTGACTATATGCACATTTAAATGGCTGAACATACACACTAAATTGTTTATAGATACATCTAGACACATGTGAATCTAAAAAAGGGTAAAACATTTTATATTTAGAAACGGAGGGATACAACAGCATTTACTTGAGCTTTTTTCTTGCTGTACCGCAATTGATCTTTTGCAATACAATTGCCTGAAAACAATGATATAGCTTTTGTTAAATTATCCCATGGCGCATTGTTAAAATATTTCAAAACCTACGAGAGCTAATCTGTAGTAAGTAAAATCCACTTCTCTATGAGATATGGATCACTTAGGCAGTTAGGCTCATATATACTTTTGCTCAAGGCCTTTTTCAACAAAAAGGATAAAGTTATCTCTACTCCAAAATTCAGTATCCTACATGCCTCTTATACGTTTAGAGAAGTATATTTTCTCCTATAAGGAAGTGTCGCTTCTAACCGGTCTCCTATACTTAACAGAGTAAAACCCATATTTGGCTCGTGCGTTTCGTCGATCACTTACTATGAGCCTCAGTCGCTGCTTCAGCTCGCCACCCAGTGACGCCGACTGTACTGCCAATAGCGGCACCATCCCATACCCAGCCCTGCGAGGAGCGAGCACGGTGACCTATATACCTCCAAGTAGCCTCTGGGACTTGGCGAGGATCGAATCGACCTACACCCTCCTCTCCACTTCCTCCTCTACTCTTTGGATCGAATCGAGCTGCCACCTCAGATCGAGTATATATACTCCAGCATAGTACCTCTGGAGGAAAATTTAGAGGAATAAAATTTGGAGAAGTATTCTCCAGCCACCTCAGGTGTTGGGCCTTACCGAGGAGGGACGCTTGAATCGACCGTTTTTCTAGTCCACGCTCTAGGAGTGCAAAGGAGTCAAGCCACGTTCGCTCTTAGAACTTTTAGGTATGTTTCTTTAAATTCCCCTCATCTCCCACCTCCTTAACCTTCACCTAATCTCTCTAATCTACACAACCATGTTTCGATTCAAGATAAATGCACATAAACTATATGCGCGTCGACAAGTAGTGATCGCTTACGAGCTTCGTCAAAAAGAGCTCCTTTATTTTGAACATAGTTCGCACCATTTTCGAGTGAATTTTATCAAATTCATCAAAGTTGGTCGACCATTTCAAATTTCTTTTCCGGAACCGACCCCGTCGGATGCAAATGTGCAAAATTAACGGGGCGAAGCTAATCTTTGAACGTGTGAAGACTCTCACGATTTCCGACCGCAAGACGACAAAAGCCGCCGGAGAGGCGGAAAATTACCCCGCGTCCGCGTATCACCCCGCCCTGACCATACCCCACACCCCTCTCCAAGATAAGTTTCTGACTCACCGTCGCCCCCTCCTCCGCGGCTGCGGCTGCGGCGGCTCGCTCCGCCGTGTGCAAGGAAGGAAGAGAAGAAGTCCGCGTGATGCGAAATCAACCAAACAGACCCAAACGCACGCGCACGCGCACGCCTGCTCGTTGCACGTACACCGGAGATATTTTGGCCGTGCACCGCCCAGATCCCACCGACTCGCACGACCACTCCAGCAGTCCTGCTCCGCTCCGGTCCGGGCCTCCTCTTTCCCGTTTAGGTTTTCCATCTCGCACGCACGATTCGTTTTAGCCGCAAACTCCACCCACCCACCACCGATCGAAATCCCACGAAAAAGAATACCAGCTTCCTCCTCCTTCTCCGCGCAGATCCAACAACCATGGCGGCCCCCTCCCACACCTCCTGGGCCGACGTCGCCGACGACGAACCGGCCCCTCCCGCTCCCGCTCCGGCTCCGGCGGCGGCGCCCGCCGCATCCAATGGCCCCGCGCGCTCCTCCTACGTCCCTCCCCATCTCCGCAACCGCTCCTCCACAGCGGCGCCTCCCGCATCCTCCGCTCCTCCCCCGCGCGCCGCGCCCAGCCTCCTCCGGGGAAGGTTTGTGGGTAGCGACGGGGGCGCGGCTCGCAGGTGGGACCGGGAGCCCAACCCGTTCGGAGACGAGGAGGAGGCGCCGCCGGAGCCCGAGTCCTTCGGCGAGCACCAGAACACGGGGATCAACTTCGACGCCTACGAGGACATCCCCGTCGAGACCAGCGGCCGGGAGGTGCCGCCCGCCGTCGGCACCTTCGCGGAGATCGACCTCGGCGGCGCGCTCAACGAGAACATCCGCCGGTGCAAGTACGTGAGGCCCACCCCAGTGCAGCGCCACGCCATCCCGATCTCGCTCGCCGGCCGCGACCTCATGGCGTGCGCGCAGACTGGCTCGGGGAAGACGGCCGCCTTCTGCTTCCCCATCATCAGCGGCATCTTGACGGGTCCGCCCGTGCAGCGCCCTCTGCGGGGCGGGAGTAGGACCGCCTGCCCGCTCGCTCTCATTCTCTCGCCCACAAGAGAGCTGTCCATGCAGGTCATGGCGTCTACATCTTGTTTGACCACGTTTTCATGTTATATGCCCTCTGCCGTTAATCTCCTCTGACATGCGCCTGACTTTGTTTGCCTCGTGCTGCAGATTCATGAAGAGGCAAAGAAATTTTCATATCAGACTGGTGTCAGGGTAGTTGTTGCATATGGTGGGGCGCCTATTACACAGCAGGTCTGGTTCTGTCTCCCGTTAGTAGCTCAAGTTCTGAGAATTGCCTCTTCCATAGGGTAGTTGTTGCAATGCCAAGGGTGCTTTGCATAAACTGAGATAACATGGTTAGGTATTTTATTTTTCCAGATTGTATGCAGCAATTTCATATTATAGCAATTAATACCTGAATATGTGCCTGCATTCTTGGTTTGACATCCTTTGGCCTGTTGTATGTATGATCACAAATTTATGGTCCTGTATTCTGCAATCTATATAAGGCCAGCTCTTGATTGTACGATTTCCAACAGAGTTTTTTCTCGTCCAAAATCTGGTTTCTTTCTAGAGCAACATTCCTCCTGTTCTGTTCATTAGTGGTAGCAATGAGTTGTCTTTCTCGTTGTCCTTTTGTTGTCATCCTGATCTCAAGTCACTCAGTGATATTTGACCTAAGTTGTGTCGTGCATGTCCCATTGACCCCCATAGTGTTTTCTTGCTTTGTGTTACATTACACAGGTGCTGTTTGTCTGCTGTCTTCAGCTTTTGTCCTCACCGAAAAATTCTCTAATGTGTCATGTAGCTAGTTAATTTTGCCGAATTCGCTTTTGGATGCTCTGGAGTAACTCTAGTTGATTTAATTTCTATCGGACCATAAACTCGTCATTATTTTTCGCAGTTAAGAGATCTTGAGAGGGGTGTTGACATTCTTGTGGCCACTCCTGGTCGTTTGGTTGATTTATTGGAGAGGGCAAGAGTATCCTTACAGTCAATCAGATACCTTGCCCTTGATGAGGCAGATAGAATGCTGGACATGGGTTTTGAACCGCAAGTTAGGAGAATTGTTGAGCAAATGGACATGCCCCCACGAGGTGTCAGGCAGACATTGTTGTTTAGCGCTACATTCCCGGCAGAAATCCAGGTTAGATTTTAATCTTGCATCTCTGTAGTAATCTCAATGCTAAAATTTCTGGAACGAGCATCTCCATTCCATTCTATATCCTAAATTTGGTTGATGTTGTACTCTTTAAGCAGTATATTATCATTTCCTTGAATGGTGCTAATCTTGGTTCTATGCAAGACGAACCTAGGAAAAGTAGTTAGATTTACATTCTTGAAAGATCTACTGATATTACATCGCTGTGCCATTCGTTGTTAATACATTGTACTATAGGATATGAGCATTACGGGCCACTGTTGTATTAAATTAGAGAAAACCTCAGCTAGTAGTCCAGTAATGACAATGGCCGTCTAGTTTTCATGTGCTTAATATGCTAAGTCATGTACCGGAGATTCTGGTCTGCCTTGTGAGTGAAACGAAATTAATAATATGCACATTCCTTCTGAAGAGAATGTTAGGTCAGCTCGATGATCAAGATATTCATTTGTCCATATATATTTACACATTTCAGCAATTTCGGTCCAAAAGCCGAACAGTGAATGTATTGGTAGATATCAGATAGATATAATGATGAGAGAACCTTTATGGGTATGAATGTATGATAGGCTTATCAAGCCCTTTCAGTCTGGTCAAATATCTTTTCCTTACTATAATGTAACTTCTCACTTTATTGAAATATTATTCTTTATTGCTTGAACATCGTCATCTGCTTGGTGACTGTCATCTGGCACTGATGTAACTTTGGCAAGTTGTGTCCTCGTGCTGATTTATTTTAATTTTCCAGTTGGGTTTCTTGTGCTATGTTGAATAGCATTTCATGTACGATGTTTTCCAATTATATTTTTTATGTCCAAACTTTCCAATTTTTCATTCTTAACGACACTGAGGTTATTCTAACGAACACAGAGAATGGCATCTGACTTTCTGGAGAACTACATATTCCTGGCTGTTGGAAGAGTCGGGTCAAGTACTGAGTTGATCTCCCAGAGAGTTGAGTTTGTACAGGAGGCAGATAAAAGAAGTCACCTGATGGACCTGCTCCATGCTCAAAGAGACAGTGCAGATCGAGGAAAGGTAAAATATATTGACTGTCCCTTTTATTAGTGTTGTTATTCAATTAATTTCCCATATGTTCTGTTGTTTAGTTTGTCTTTAGATTATTTGCAGAAGTACCTCTACCTCTGGAGTTACTCCAAGTAACCAGTGCAGATCTTTATTCCGGTGCTCATTTTTTATCTTTTCTTCTGCTGCAGCAAGCTCTTACACTTGTCTTTGTGGAAACCAAAAGGGGTGCTGACTCACTGGAGAACTGGTTGTGTACAAACGGATTTCCAGCGACTTCTATTCATGGTGATAGAAACCAGCAGGTTTGTTCTTGTTTTTTCTTCAGAACCTCCCATTTTGCATGGAGTGTATATATATATTTTTATCTGGAATGATTATATAATCAATCTGTTACCATGAAATGAATATTGCATAACTGCTGTTCTGTTTGGTTTATTTGACGAACTGTATTTTTAGTTGGTGTTATTTCCTGCTATTGCGACCACCCAGCAGACACTAGAACTACTCCCTCCGTTTCTAAATATAAGATGTTTTAGCCTTTTTCCAGATTCACATGTATCTAGACACGTTTTAGTGTGTATGTTTATTCTTTTCAGTCCGCATTTAGTCAACATATGGAATAACTAAACATCTTATATTTAGAAACGGAGGGAGTACTTATTTGTTCATTCGCTCCAACATTTCTGTAGTATTGAATTTTACTACTTGGTGATGAACATTGTGGATATTTGTTAAATAAACTAAACATTCTTATGTCATCAAGGGATATATTTTTCTGACAAATTGATGTACCATTTCTTACAGGAAAGAGAATATGCTTTGAGATCCTTCAAGTCTGGCCAAACTCCAATTCTAGTTGCGACTGATGTGGCGGCCAGAGGCCTCGACATTCCTCATGTTGCTCATGTTGTGAACTTTGATCTCCCCAATGATATCGATGATTATACACACAGGATTGGTAGGACAGGGAGGGCAGGAAAAAGCGGTCTTGCGACTGCCTTCTTCAATGACAACAATTCTTCGATGGCGAAGTCTCTAGCTGATCTAATGACAGAATCTAATCAGGAGGTACCTGCGTGGCTCACTCGCTATGCAGCTCGCCCATCATATGGTGGTGGTCCTGCTGGTGGAAGGAACAGGCGTGGTGGTGGTGGGAGCCGCTTTGGTGGCCGGGACTTCCGTAAGGAATCTCCATCTTTTGGCAAGGGTGGTGACTACGGAGGCAGCAGTGGTGGTGCTGGTGGCTCTTCATATGGTGGTGGTGGCTATGGTGGTGCTGGGGCTCCCAGTGCCTGGGATTAATGTTGTAGTTGCTCTCTGGTAGGGTCTATCAAGTTAGGCTGCCTTTTACTCTAGTTTCTCATTAGATATACATTTTTGCTAGGAGCTGATATGCTGTGACAGTACGAGTGAACTGTGTCATCCCCTTTTTTCTTCTGGTTACTACAGAGCTAGTCTTATCTTACAGGTATCCATTATGGGAAATTCTTGAGGACTTCCTAGCACACACACTAAGTTTCCCAGTTAGGCATAGGATTTCCAGAGACTGAAAAATTCTGTGTTAGGGATATAGTAGATGGTGTTGCTAGACTGACATTTAGAACATGCTGTGGAGTTTCTGTCTTCGTGTTTCCTTATCCGTGTCTCAAGACTCTCAGTTTTGTCGTTGGCTGGTTGTAGAGTTTGCGGCGAGGGTGCTTTTGTGGCTTGATTTTTGTCCAAGATCTTATTTTTGATACCCAAGTTGAGGTAGAGGATGCGTACATCGTAGTCCTTAGATCCTGTTATGATGTTTAATACTGTGAGGTCTGGCTGGAACGGTTAGGTTATCTAGGTCTTTAGGAGGAAGAAGGGGTACATTATGTGATGGTTTTGTTACTACAAGATAAAGTTATTATGGATTTGTTTTGGTTGGACTACTATTATCATTATCTAATGCCTCTTTTTTCTAGCCTTACCGTTTATGTGCTCATGTTTGGTTATATGTCACCAACATACCATTATTTATGCATCAAAATATTTGATCAAGTGTTCATCTTTGTTATAGATTATCTATAACCAGCAGTAGCATTGGATTCTCTGTGCTGCCGTGGTTTGTTGCCGCAGTTCAGTTTAACTGATCATAAGAGTACTGAGACAGCAGTTGCATTTACATTTTGTTGAAATCCTGATAGTTCTTTTAGTATTGAGATAGATGCTGTACCACATGACAAGAGGTTGCACTGGCCCATGGCCGGTCGATGAACACCTTGAGTGCACGGCAGCTGGCGTCAGATTTCACAATGAGGATGCCTGCTTAGTGCTTAGTGGCCTCTAATAGCCATACTATGTCACCATCATCGTTATCCTTACTGATGTTGCAAATATCATGCTTCGTCTAGTATCACAGTGACACCAGCAGGAAGTATGTCATACCCTGACGAAATAGGAAATGAAATCAAGTGCTCCCTCTGATCCCGTATAAGTGTCGGTAGAAAATACATAGTCACACAAATGGCCAGTACAACTCACGACAGATTTTTAGGATGGGAGGGAATAGAAGCATGGAATCTACCACTGTTAACTACTGCTTGTATTTGTAATTGGTGAAAGAATTGAGCGCTACTTTGTCCATTTTGATGCACTTATCTAGTTTTCACGCCTGCTGGTTTATGCTTAGATCGAGTTTTCAGGACATGTATAAATTCGTATGCTAATTTAAACAGCATAAAGATCTAAGGTGAAAGCTTCTTTTGATTTGTGAATCTTAAGTTGTGACGTATCCCAAGCCTAGATGTTGCTCAACACCGGCACGGTTAATGTGTGGCAATCTGCTTGTAGGGGAGGCTGTTAAGATTAAGTCATCAAGGAAGGAAGTGACAAAATTATGTAATGGTTGTGTCGTGACAAAACACCTGCTATGGCGTATTTTTGTTGGATGGATGATGTTTTGGTCCTGTTGTGTTGTGAACATTATCCAAATGCGTGCTCCTGTTTTGGTCTGAAGGCATCTCTAACCGATCCCGGAAAGTTTAGTTCCTTACATGCCTTCTTATACTTTAGCTCTTTATATTTTGAGTAGTGAAGGGTGGTGGTTCCTAACCTAACTGCTAAAGTTAACTCCTCAAAGTTTTGTTTGCTCAAACATTTTTAACCTTGTCACACACCATTTCAAACAATGCACGGCATTTCATCAATCATTTGAATGATTCAAATTCAGCATACGGCACAAATAAATACTAGTCATAAATATAGTTCATTGGATCGAACAACTCAAATAAAACATGCATATAGATCATCCAAAAGCCATCATCATCGATCAAAATAACCACGAATACCATATCTTATGTTGTGGACCAACGAACTCAATCACGATTGAAATCATCACTACGAAGCAAGTCATCTCCACCATGATCACCACCTCCATGATCACCCCAAGGTCACCTCCATCAACACCACGGCCACCAAGATGACCACCACCAAAACCTCCATGAGTGGCCTCGGCTTCCGCTGCCAATAGCTCCTTGCCGTGTCATCCATCTTGTTTGGGTCCATGAACATGATAGCACGATCCACGATCCGCTTTTCTTGTGCAATCCTTTTCTCTTCAACGCCAACTTGGGCCTCCACTTTTCGTCCTCCAAGGTCTCGAGCTCAATCCACCTAGCCTCCTTTTCTTGTTGCGTTCGGCCGCCAAAGCTTTCTTGGTCTCAATCATGTCCGAAAGCTCTTCCTTGTAGGCGCTGACACGTCCTATATTCTTCCTTTCCTTTGCAATCCTTTTCCCAACCGGCCTCTTGGGAGGGGCTTCATCCTCCTCGTCATTGGTCTCTTGTGCAATGTTAATCCATGATCTCTTGGGCGTGGTCTCGTAGTTCCTACGAGTCCACTTCTCGTCAGTCGTCACCCGCCAATTTTTTGGAGCAATGGTGCAATGCAAATCCTTTGCCGCCGCCCTTCTTGTTACGTTGTTGTAGAGCTCTAGGACGATAGGCCCATACTCAGTGATAGGCACCCCACTCAGTGGTGCAAGGTTCACTTGATCAACACTACCGGACTATCGGTTGCATTGCTCTTGGATAGTGCCCCAATGGTGACCTAGAGAGCCTTGAGTGCGGTTGGAAAGGATGAGCATAGTAGAGGTGTAGTACCGTGTCAATCATCCCCAAAACCTATCCTTGGTTTGATCCGTGTCAACCGTGGCATCAAGTGAAACATTTTGGCGGCGTAACGCCGACGGAGTCGAGGACGCGAGCTCCGGTTCCGCTTCGGCCAGAATCGTGGCAATCAGTGCCGACGGTGAGGAGATTGGTGGCTGGTGGCGGGAAGTGGTGCAGCTGAGAGGGAGGCCCAAAACTTTTTATCCAGGAGGCGCCGGTCGAGTATATTTTAGCGAGTAGCGCTGATATTTGAGGGCGACTCTTATAATTTTACTCATCTAACCGTTTTAAGAATTAACCTTTAAGGGATCGGCTAGAGATCTTACGCTTGTACTCCATAGAGGAGAGCCCTACAAACCAGGTTGGACCTATTTCCAAACTCGTATGATATTTCTCCCCCTCCATAAATGACTTGCTACCTCAAGCTGTGAATACCATATAGGTGTTTAGGTATGACCTCCAAGGTACCCTTCATAAAGTGTTTGCAATTTTTTTGACGAATTTCGTCAAATTTATCGCACTCGGTTGTCCTTTTGAAATATCCTCTGACGAGCCTGTTCATCTCGATGTTCCGCACAACTTTTGTGTTGTAACTTTTTTTGTTTCGGAGGTTGTATACAAGTAGAGTTTTTACTTTATATATGCACATTTATACTGCACCTAGCGCCGCCACTCGCCGCCATGAACTTCACCGGCGCGGTAGCAGCTATAGTGCTTGGTGTAAGTGTGTTTATAATCCCCATCGCGACCTCCGTCACCGCACCACTGTCGTGCTGTTCCATCGCCGAACATCACCGGTGTTGAGATAGTGAAGGTAAAGTCACACAAGAGAAGAAGAGAAGAGGTGTGAGTATGCGAAACAGAGATGTGCACCAAACACCGAGGCTTTAAAATTCGTTTTAGGATAAACGAGCCTGGCTGAATCTTTGTGGGCAACCAAATAACCTACACAACGTGGCCGAGAACTCGTTTTTCGGGGTCAGGCCTTGCGGAACCACGGAGCCAACTGGGCCAAAAACGATACAGGAAACCAAACAGGCCCTTAGATCATGCAGTTAAATGTGAGCTTATTGGAGCCGTTGATAGTGTGAGTAGAAAATGAGAGAGATAACATCGCTAGGCCAATCCAGAGGTTATGAGTGGCTATATGCATCAGGCCAGGGTTTCACCCTTTTCCAAAAAAAACTAATCTAAGACCAAGAACACCAGAGAGCAAAGCTGAAATACTCACAATTCACAAGCAAGATTTCACTAAAGAGGAGGCAAAATGGAAACGAGAACAACAAATGAAAGAATACCCGGAAAAAAAAACCGAAACTTGTACTACCTGTCATTACGAAAATGATTTATGCATGCTCTGCTTTTTCGTCATCAGGGTCATCCGATGAATACTGCAAGTATACATCAACCATTTTTCATTTGTTTCGGATGAAAGATGATTATCTATCGTGTGGAATACTTTGCAAAGCAAAAAAATACTCCCTCCATTCCAAATTAGATGACTTGCATTTGTCTAAATACAGATTTATCTATACTTGTTTAGTATCTACTATCTACATGCCGGGTGTAATGCTTAAAACTCTTAAGTAATAAAATCCCTTTATCTAAAAAAATCTACTATCTACATACATTCGTGTCTAGATAAATGTGTGTCAACTAATTTGGAACGCACGCACGAGTGCAGATTTGGTGCTCCCGAGCTCCACGGACCCTGTCCATTTCAAAAAAATAAAAACCATACTTATAAGTTTCAAAAAATTCTTAAAAAAATCCTACAAATGTGAAAAATCTCAATGCAAAATACTTTACGATTTGAGAAGTATTTTGCATTGATATTTTGCACGATTATAGGACATATCAGTAGGAACATGCATGATTTTTTTTCATATTTTACTAAAACTTTTAAATATGTTTTTTAATTTTTTGAAATGGTGAGCTCGGGAGCATAAACGACTTTCCGCGCACGGAGTACCTTTTAAAATGACGGTTCTGTTTTTGTCATGTGTTCCGGATGCCATCGTTCGTGTCGAACCTCGCAGTCGCACAGAGAAAAAGAGCGACGGCGACTGCCGGCTCCGGCGTGCCGAATCATCACCTCCATTTGACTTTGTCGATGCCGCCACTGTTCCTCCTCCTGCTGCTCCTGCTCCCCTTCCTCTACGCCGCCACCGCAGACGACATCTGCATCGTCGGCAGCGGCATCTCGGGCTCCTCCACCGCCTTCTTCCTCACCAACTACACCGCCCCCATCCCCGCCCAGCTCCGCGTCTTCGAGCGCCGGGACAGGGTCGGCGGCCGTCTGGCCACCGTTGCCGTCGGGGGCGACAACTTCGAGGCCGGCGGCTCCGTCATCCACCCGCGCAACCTCCACGTCCGCCGCTTCGCGGACCTCCTCGGCCTCGCCGCCAGGGACGACGACGAGGGCGATGACGACTGGTTCGGGATCTGGGATGGGGGCCGCTTCGTGTTCAAGACCCTCTGCCCGCCGCCGCCCGGGAGCTCCTGGCTGCGCCGCAGGCTGCACGGCCTCGTCAACTCGCTCCTCCTGCTCAGGCGCTATGGCCTCTCGCTGCTCAGGATGGACAGCTTTGTGCAGGTTCGCTTCTTCCTGTTCTAGTACCACTGTTACACCGTTAGTAGGACACATGGTTTTCAATTCTACCAAGAACCGCAAATTATCGTGTCTTCTGTTCAGGGGTTTGGTATGCTGGCTAGAAATGAAATGGTACAGTTCAGTTAAATATGACCCCCTTTGAGATATCAGCAACCTATCTCATCTGTATGTTCATCTGCTTTAATATTTTTGGTGATGTGTTCAAGTCGACATCATTGTGCTCTTCACCTTATAACTTAGCTTTCCTTATCATTGCTTCTTTTCTAAACTGAGATGAATAGATGAGTATTCTCTCGGTTTTAATAACTGATGTGAAATGCCTTAAGTACTCTCACATTGTTATGCAGGAAATGTTGCAGAAATTTCTGCTTTACTACAATGGGTTCGAGTTCCGGCCTGTCTTCGACAATGTTGAGGAGATGCTCAAATGGTCGGGATTGTATAGGCTTACTCAGAGGACCCTAGAGGAGGAGCTCGTCGATGCTGGGCTGAATTCTCAAACTGTATCAGAGCTTGTCACTGTACGTTCCATTTCCTTTTCTCCTCCAGCTAACTTGATAGCCCACAGTTTTCTATATTGGCGATATTTCTGAACTGTTGCATGCTCTGATAGCTGTGTTTACTGGAGAATTTTCCAAGCAATTCTATCATGTTCAAATATTATAAATGAAGAATTAACAGAACACTCAAATCCTCAGCAGACCCAATTTGCAACGCATACTATAAATGCTATATTAATAAGGTCTAGGTTGCTGAAAATATCGATTCAGTAAATCTGAAGAAACCTTTAATCTCGCTGATATAATTTTAAATCACTTGTTATATTCCTGGTATCATGCCCCTGCTGTCATTAACAGGTGATAACAAGGATCAACTATGGACAAAGCGTGAGTATAAGTGGCCTCGCAGGTGCTGTTTCTTTGGCTGGCTCTGAGTCTGGATTGTGGGCTATCAAAGGAGGAAACTGGCAGCTAGCTGCTGGGTTGCTTAAGACTGCTAACGCCGCCTTGCATCTCCAAGAAGGCATAGATTCAATCTTTGATGCAGGAGATTACTATGTCCTGAAATCCAATAAGGACCATGAATATAATTGTACGGTAACAGTTGTTGCAACGCCACTCGACGAGGTGAACATTACATTTACCCCTCCAGTCTCCATTCCACCAAGGAAGATGCAGCATACCCATGCAACCTTTGTCAAGGGCCTCTTGAACCCTGTAAGTGTTATTTGCAATCCTTCTTGTGTGTACTCCCTCCGTTCCTAAATATAAGATGTTTTAACTTTTCTCAGTTTTCTCACATTCATGTGCATCTAGCCACATTATATTTTTCGAACCTCGGCAATGCCTTTGATTGATAAAGTCGAAAAGAGTTGGACAGTTTATAAGGGAAACCGGCCGAAAACCATACAACACAACACACCACACTGGCCCCAAGGCCACGTCCCAAAAACGAGTCGACGACCATGTCGCCCTAGCAAACCATAGCCGACACCAACACGGCGGAGGCGACCTCAACGCAAGAAGAAACCCGGAGCCGCCGCTCCGACATCCACGCCGGCCCCTAGGCCGCGCCCCAAACGAGTCGACGACCATGTTGCCCTAACAACCATAGCCGACACCAAACACAGCGGAGACAACCTCAACGCAAGACGAAACCCGGAGCCGCCGCTCCGACATCCACGCCAGCCCCAGGGCCGCGCACCACCGAGCCGAAGACGAAATCGCCGACGCCAGCCACCATCACTCCACAGATCCTTCTGGCCGATGGAACATCTAAGGCGAGGCCCCAAGAGGCAAGCGACGCAAGAGCGCCGCCCTCGCCCGATCCCACACAGGATCTAGGGTTTCCCCCGGAGAACCCGGGCGGAGAAGCGAGAGCACCGCCACGACGACGCCTCCAAGAAGGACACGGCGCCAGATGGCGTCGCCGTCGCCGGCCCCGGCCACCGGCCAGGGCAAGGCTTTCGCCCAACGATGTGTCGCAAACCCCGCAACCGCCACTCGGACCGGCCAGACCACCATTGCCATCCCACACGCAGATCGTCAGCCCCACGCGCCCAACGATCTGAGGCCACGAACGGACATAGGCGTCGGGGCCCAGATCCGCCTCGCGCGGAGCCTCCTCCTAGCTCGGCGCGATACGAAGACCACCATCCAGGGCCGCCGCCCCGGCATCCGGGCGCCAAATCCATTCCGATGGGCACCCCCATGGCAGAGTCGGCGAACACGACGAAGAGATCACGATGTCCTCGCCAAAGCCGCGTGAGCTGGGCAGCGAGACCCAGCAACCAACGCGCCGCCGCGCCTAGGCTCCCCGTCGCCGCGACGAAAGCCGCCGTGCGGATCATCACCAGCTCGGGCCGCAGCCCGCGAAGACCCAGATCGGGCCCTCCGGAACCCACGGTCAGAGCAGGAGCGGCCGCAGCGACGACACCCGCCCCGCGACCCAGCTGCTGCACCGAAGACCGCCTCCGCCGCCACCAGCCTGGGCGCCTTCCCGGAGCGGAGCGCCGCCCTGCACCACAGGAACCGCCGCCGCCGCTGCGCGAGAGAAGAACCTCCCCAACGCCACCTTTAGGAAGCGGAGGGGGGCCGCCGCCACCGCGGCTAGGGCCGGCGGCAGCGGCGGAGGAGGAGGACGATGAGGAGCTGCGGCGGCGGCTGCTAGGGTTAGGCCCCCGGGTCGCCACACGAGGGGCGACACGGGGTCGGGGCTTCGTTTTCTAGTCCCCCACCGCAATTACTATCTAGCCACATTTTAGTGTGTATGCTCACTCATTTTGGCGCGTATGTACTCCACATTATAATATCTAAAACATCTTATAATTAGGAACGGAGGGAGTATGTATTTAAATTGAATGAGCAGCAAGTAGCTAGTAGCCTGTTAGCTCGGTGTTGAGGAAACAGTAACTTGTCTAGCCTTCCTTTGTTATCACGAGAAATCACTTACCTTGTGTTTTTGATTATGTTACGATGCAGAAATTCTTCGGTCTGAGCTCAGTGTCCGATATTCCAGAGCTGATAGGAACCATGGAGCACCCCGACATCCCATTCTCATCGATCTCAGTTCTGAAGAGGCACAATGAACATAACATGACTTACAAGATATTCTCCCGTGAGAAGCTGGATGACAGTTTGCTGGATCAGATCTTTAGGTAAGCACTTGGAGAGAGTACTGTAGTTATTAAATGAGTCATTGCTATTTTGATGACTGCATGAGATCTGTACAAATGGCTGGTTGTTGTTTCTGACTCCCTTTGTGGCACTGGCAATGTACAGCGCAAGGGAAGAGACCATTCGGATAAACTGGCCTGCTTATCCTCACTACCATGCCCCGGAAGATTTTGCGCCAATAATACTGGACGGGAAGCACCTGTACTACGTGAATAGCTTTGAGAGTGCAGCGAGCGCCATGGAGACGGGTGCCGTCGCGGCAGAAAACGTGGCGAGGCTCATCATCTCGAGGCTGCCTCTTGGTCTACAAACTGGTCTCTTCTTGTCGTCAGAAAAAAGGTGCCGTCAGTCCACCTGAACCTCATATCGAGTCGTTCGCCAGCGAGGAAGATTCCAGGAGTGTAGATCTGTGAATGTGTAGGCATTTGTATGTACAGTGAAGATAAAATGTTTGTGTTACAGTAATACTATGAAATACAACATCGCTACGCCAGCTTAGTTAGTTATACTATTATCAGGTATAGAGACATTGTGACTTTGTGTAGGAGCTGCCAAGGGCAGCTCCCTTCTTCTACCTTGGGCTGTCTCTCACAGCTCACACACGAACAGCAATGGAGACACAAGAACTTTTTGGTGTTGCGGCTGCCTCACACAGCCCAACGTTTTCTCTCCTCTCTATTACTTATCTCAAATGTAAACATGATTACAAGCCTTAAATAGGCATGGACACACGCACAGCCGGTGACCACATTCACCACTAACCCACTCACGCATGCACTCACCCACACAGGCCACTAACCACACGATCTGACGCACTAACAAACTGACTAATCCTGACCACTTCCAGCTCCTAGAATCACTCCAGAAATATGACGACCAGAACTACATGCACATGCAGCTAACAACTTACGACCGAATCACTCGGCTGAGCATGTAGGCCTTATCCTTCCTCCACGCAAGTGCTGCATCGCACAGCACAGCATCACGCCTTGTCACCGTCAGCTTGGCATCTCACCAGTTTTGCGCACAGAAGCTTCATCGGCCAACATCTCTCTAAGCTAAGCTACATGCATGACTGAAACTAAATATGCAGATACAAAAGATATCGAGATTAGTGCTAACACATTGCATCATCAAATGAAATTTGACTATTTGCCACTCTCTGCAACAATGTGCAGTGACAGCTATGTAGGGCAATATTGTGTATTAGAATAACCAAGCTGTGGCAAAAATGTTATTGCCAACATTGTAGTATCAATCTAGCAACAAAAACAAAACCGTGACGAAAAGGGGAAGGTAAGAAATATTTGATATATTCCTTGTTAATTTTTTTATCATGAAATATATCCAAATTTTGTCGGACGGCAGATTGGTCATTTTCCTTGCTAGCCAGAGGAGAACGCCCTCCCACTCCAGTCTGCAGTGTGTACACAACACAAGCACCGGGCACAGAGAAGAGCTGGCTGGTCTCTCCTCGGTTACAGTAAAGTGAAGGACCATCTTTCCATGGACCAAACATTTCATTTCTCTGCTCAAGAAGATGCAATTTTACCCACGCACATAAAGCTGAACCATATACAAAAAAAGAGAAATTCGCTTGTATGTACAAAACATAATGTTCAACCACATGTATCCCTATGAGCTTTGACATCTTAATTCTTAAACACAATTTTCTTGGCAATGGTGTGTGCGGGATATCTTATGTGTGCCGCTCAACGGGTTTGTGGTGGTTTTCACCCGGTTTTTGTGTATTAACTGGACAACTCTCTTGTTCATATTTAATGGATGAGATAAATCTTTTGCCTCAGTTTTTTTTTAATTTTTTTGAGTTTTTTTCTACTCGAAGACATTTTTTTTTAATAATACATTTTTTTAATTAAATTCGAAAAATATTACGAAAAATGGCGAAATTCAAAAATAATACACCTTCGGCCAGGGCTGGGCCGATAAGTGCCTGTCGGCCAGGGCTGGGCCGAAATGCCTGTCGGCCGACCCTGCACATGTCAGAGCGACCTATCGGCTAGTATTGGGCCGACAAGCTTCTGTCGGCCTAGGCCCAGCCGACCAGACCCAGTCGGCTTAAGCTGGGCCGACTTCTGCATGTATGTTTTTTCCCATCCAATTTGTCTCCCGCCGTTGTGTTCCGGCACATATCTTCCCGCCATTTTTCTCCCGCCATCTTCTCCCGCCCATTTTGTCCCGCCATTCTCCTCCCGCCCTTTTTCTCCCGCCATCTTCTCCCGCCATGTTCTCCCGCCCATTTCCTCCCGCCATTTTTCTCCCGCTCTTATTCTCCCGGGTGAGCTTATATATACCCCAGCAGACGTTGTGATGGAGGCGTGCGGTGCGTGGTGATTTTCTTAGTCGCATAGGAAGGATGTCTGGTAGTTCGGGTCCTAGTTTGGAAAATAGGTCATGGTGTGTTCTGTATGAAGCCGTAAGATGGACTGATGGTAGTATTAGGGAAGGTAGGCCGAAGAGCTGTTATAGGGAGCTAGTTAGTGAGACGGGCAACCTTCGTGAGCTGGGAGAAACTATAGCCAAAAAATACAAAATCCCGCATATGACCCCCGATGAAATTTTAGATGAAATTGATGGGTGGCGGTGGAAGTGGCAGAGAGTGTATGAGCTAAAAGATATCGAGGCGGGTCTACGGGACATGCCTATGACTCCTAAGTCAAAGATAATCCATTTTTCGCGGGAGGCTTATGCATTTCACGTGGAGGTAACTGAGTACGAAAGTTTTATTTGTTAGAATATAATGTTATTTGTCTGAAATATTTTCCTCTGCTATTGTTCTTGTGCAGCGCTGGCCCGCAGACGCACAGTTTCTGAACAAAGAGATCCCTCATTTTGGTTGGATGGAAGCTCTTTTTGGCGCTTGTCCTGATGGCCGTCCACAGAATGCATTGTACGCTGATGACGTGAAGAAGGCTATATCAAAGGCCAAAGCTGACAGTGATGATGATTTCATGCCTCCTAAACGAGGGAACCGTAGACGTAAGTTTAAGAGTGTTGGCGCATCGAAGGCTGTCGCCGATGAAAATAGTGATGATGACTTCATGCCTCCATCACGAACACGTGGCAGAGGGAAGTGAAGTCGTTGATTAGAATTACTTTCGTACTCAGTTACCTCCACGTGATTAGAATTAGTTATCGTTGAGTTATATGTGAGACATATATGTACGTAGAACTACTGAAGTTGTAACGGAGAGTTGTCTTGCATGTTAGATTAATGTATCGATGCAATGTGGAAGGATATGTCTCGTACATACATAATAATATGTCTCGTACATATATGTCTCACATACAAATCGAAATACATATATGTCTCACATACAAATCGAAATACGAATATGACCCAAAGATATCACTGACCACGGCGTCGACCACATATACCGGAAGTCTCATGGACGACGTCTGCGCATGCGCGGAGGTCTGGCAAGGTTTGGATCTGGCGGAGTCCAACCCAGCCTGTTGGGTGGCACAACCGCACGTCCAGGAATCAGTGATCCAGCATCATCATCATCCTGCGTCTCCTGTGTGGGGTAGGGTGGAGGAGTATTGTACATACCCATCCAATTGTCCAGTTGTGTGCGTACTTCAGGTATGGTCCCACTGTCGTGCTCACTCTCCCATGCGGATCCAGACGACTGCTGAGCGGACGTAGACGGACGATTTCCTGGATGCAATACAACATTAAGAAAGAAGTACGTAGCATTTAGCGTGGTGAATACAAATTTACAAGGTACTTACCATGTGGCTGCGGAGGTGGTCGAAGCTGATAGCCTGTCGTGGGACTAAACTGCTGCTGCCAATGCGAGCCTCCAGCCTGGTCAGGAGAGGGTGCTCTGGGCGACGGCTGCGACGTCGAGCCTCCAGCCTGGTCAGGAGAGGGTGCTCTGTGCGACGTCATACGAGGTCGTGGTTGATGTCGATCCTGAGGCGTCACCTGCGGCTGTGGCTGTGGCCGTTGCGGGGGATGACGTGGTGGGCGTTGTGCTGCTTGGCGGTGATCGACGTCAGACGCACGTGTGCACGTGATAGCCTGGTAGATACCTCGCAGCCTCTGCTCGAAGCGCTGCACCCAGGACTGATGGTGCGGCCGGTCCAATAGAGGGCCAGACGATAGGGAACGTCTGTAATCGGACACCTCCGTCTGTAGCTGGTAAGTCAATTCAGCCTGTAATTTGCATCGTTATCAGTAAGTTGTACATAATTTTGCAAAATTTGTAAGAATTAACTAATCTCTTACCGCGTACTGTCTGGAGCCTGCAGTAGACTGGGTCGGATACATATCCCACGTAGTAGGAGCCGGTGTAAGCTCAGGATGCTCGACATACGTAATGCGTATCCGGGTTGAGGTCATGTAAATTTGCAGGTACGAATTGAATAGGTCAGGATCAAACACGAGGTCCTCCTGCCAGACTCGTGTCGTCGCAGTTTCCCACTCTGCAACGTAGCTGCCAACCCTCCGCATCCACGATAGTGCGCTCCTATTAGTTCCCTTTCTTGTGAGCCTACAGTAGTAGTAAGTGTTAGACAATTCCTCTGTGGATGCGTAATTGAATAATGCGTAAATAAACAATGCGTAATTAAACATACCCGTGGATGTTAGGTGGGACATGTTCCTCTGTCGACAGAGGAAGTGCCTGTTGTCGTAGACCAAATTGCCTCATAACCCGCTGCTGGGCCATCTCCTCCACGCAGATATCAAAGACAATTTTTGATTTTGTCATCCAGTACGCGCGATCTCTCGTGCACAGGTCAGACATACCACCCGGGTATATAGCCTCCTTTTTTGCTTGCGTGTACGGTCGCCAGATTACCGCTCCCGAACTCAGAATGTCGAACTGCTCGTTGAATGGCTGGTAGCAGTTCCTCATCTGCGAATGAGCAAAGCGTCTCTGCACGACACAAAATTTAGTGCAAGTCGGCAAAAATATAACAATTGTGATAAATATGTAGATTAGACATACCTGACGACGTGTCCAGATAAAACCAAAAGTAGGCATGTCTATGTGATCAGCATCAAAAAACGCATCCACTGGGAAAGCCTCGTGTGCACGCACGTCTGGTCGTCCAATTGGGAACCTCTCCCATGACCAAAGCTGCAACAACAAGGGACATCCAAGTATGGATGCTGTATCCGACAGTAGATGGCACCCGTTGCACATAGCTCGGTAAGTAGCCGCTAATACAGCTGATCCCCAACTCCTCTGTGTAATGTGTTCTGGCGCAGTAGCACTCGCGATCTCGAAAGCAATAGGGATGTACCTCTTGCTAATAGTGGTGACATGGTTCTCCGTGAACATCACCTTCCCCATAAGCCACAAGATATATGCTTCAAGGCTCCTAGTGATTTGTGTAGCATTCAGCGGAATGCCAGCAGGAAACTTATGTATCTGTACATTTCAAAATAAATTCTGTCAGTGAAATGAAACGATGCATGGGAAACATTGCATTCTGTATATAAATTGATGCATGTAAATAAAACAGTGCGTACCTGAAAATCCAGTAACCATCCAAGCTTAGGTCCGTGATTCTCTGACATAAACACTCCAGCATTGGGGTTTATACCCTGAAAGCGAAGTGACATCTCGTGCTCCCAATTTTCTGGGGCCTGCAACGGCCCTATGGGCTGACCCGCCAACGGCAGCCCAAGCAAGAAAGATACATCCTCGAGAGTAGGAGCCATCTCACCCCATCGAAAGTGAAACGTGTGGGTCTCGGGCCTCCATCTGTCCACTAAGCATGTGAGAAGACAGTTGTCTATCACCATGCATGAAGACTCAGCAGTGGCCTCTACTAGACGCGCGAAAGGTAAAAGTCCAGCCCACTTCAACCTGCATGTTCAGCAAACAAATATAAATTCGTAATCATATATACGTAGCGAACAAGAAAATTAATGCAGATAATATATGACACGCAAAAATCAATTAGGCATGTACCTCTCCTCCCAAGCAGGGTGTATCTGCCAATATTCCCTCGGTCCTCGAGTTATTAGAGGCTCGAGGCTACGCTCCTGTAATATCTTGCGCGATGGTTTTGATCCACATCCGGACTGATCAAGTATACTTGTTCCATATCTTCGCGTAGCTAAATTAAAAGACTAAATTACAGACTAATTACAGATGAAATCAAACTCTAAATTTAAAACACTGATCCACACTTATGACAGATAAAACATACTCTAATTTAAAAACATTGATCCACACTAATTGAATGTTGCACACTAATGTGACACCAATTTACTGTTATAACCGGCAACATCTATGTACTTAATATTAGTAGCGCAATAAATACCTAGCAATATCAATATCACACTACCACCTTAACACTAATGCGTACATAATTAACAGTAAATCCTAATTAGCCAAAAAAATGCATACCCTTGAAGCGTGCCGATTCAATGGACAACCACCGTCACCACCACCGCTGCACCACCACCGCTGCACCACCACCACCACGCTGCACCACCACCACCCTACACTAACCTCCACCTAAACTACACCATTGCTCTAACCAAACAACACGAAATTGCACAAAACCTAACCCATATGTATATCTAAGCTGTCTTAACTCTCTAACACTACATGCAGGAAGATTTGCTGGCTGGATGGACAGATCGGCGCGCAGGAGCTGCTGGAAGAAGAAAGGAGGAAGAAAGGAAGAGAGAGCACGCGAGGAAGAAGAAGCCTCGCCGATCCTTATTCTGCGCCCTGTCGGCCAGGCTTGGGCCGATTAGAGGCTCGTCGGCGGAGACCTGGCCGATTAGTGGCCACGTGACGCAGAAGGCCTGTCGGCCGCAGGCCTGGCCCGCCATGCAAAGCAATCGGCTAAGCCAGAGCCGACAGGCACATATCGGCCCAGCCCTGGCCGAAGGTGTATTATTTTTGGAATTTCGCCATTTTTCGTAATATTTTTCGAATTTAATTAAAAAAATGTATTATTAAAAAAAATTAGCAAGACCGAGTGTAGATTAGTCATTTCCCTCCATAGCTAGCTAGCTAGCTACACACCTCACTCCCAACACAGAGACGAGCTGGTCCTGGTCTGCCTTCCTCGGTTACAGCGAGTCAGCCAAGTAGTCTTGGTGTGGAAGGAAACCCTCTATTTTATTTTCCCTTAATGAAAAAAAAGCTAACCTTCACCACCATTACTACTACAAGTCAGTCTTCCTCCCCACACCACCGCAGCCCCGGTTGCGGGGAAAGTCGGAGAGGCGAAGGAGGAGGGGATCCAGTTCCATCCGATGGCGATGGCGCCGCCGCGTCTGCTGCGGGGCCTCATCGCGCCGCTGCCGCCGTCCGACTGGCTGCCCTGCAACAAGCAGCTGCTCACCATCGCCTCCCTCCTGCACCACCAGTGGTGGCTCCCCACGCTCGCGCTCCCGCGCGGCCCCTCCTGCTCCGACGGCCTCAAGCTCCTCCTCTCCCTCCTCCTCGTCTCCGCCGCCCTCGCCGAGGTCCGCTTCGTCGCCTCCTCCTCCATGGCGCCCACCCTCCGCCCGGGCGACCGCGCCGTCGCCGAAAAAGTAGCTCCCTTTTCTCCCCACATCACCTCCTAATATCTATTCCATTTTACTTGATGGCTTCTCTCTTGGATACACTCGCTTGGCTCGGATCTGTGCTAACCAAATGGGGAATGCGTGCTGTGGTTTGATTTTGCTCAGGTCACTTACATGTTCCGGAGGCCGTCAGTGGGCGACATCATCTTCTTCAGGGTGCCCACGTCTTTGCAGGTAGGTTTGCTTATCTTCCTCCATTGTAAACTTCCCACCTTCACGGTCTGATTGAGCTACATTGCGCTGTTTCTGGCAGAATTGCGGCGTAAATAAAGATGTCGTGTTTATTAAGAGGGTGCTTGCAACCCCTGGAGATTTCATCGAGGTAAAATATGCTGCTTTCTTCAGCAAGGCAATCGCTAACATTGTCTTCCACCCACCTTATTAGTCATTACCATTCATTCACCGCTTTATATCAAGATGCACGACATTCATTCATCGTGCTGGGTGATACACACTGCTTCTTTGCAGACTATTCATTCATTCGAACATTTTCTCCCACACACCTTGTTATCAATTCATTCACCACTTTATATCAAGATGCATGCATCTATCTATATTACTATATTAGTACTAAAATAATTTAAAAAGAAGCCACCATGTTCTTCCACACGGTCACAATAATAATCGTTGAGATTAAAAGTCATCGTGTAACATCCATGCACGAGCACATGGATCTGTCACGTCTCCTAGGTTAGCATGAGTCGTGACAGGTATGGGAGGTCATGCATTAGTCCTATAGGAGACCGTCTCCTAGGTTAGCATGAGTCGTGACCACGCAGGTGTTGTTCATTGAGGTAGCAGCTTCTAAGTGCAATTAGAATCAGGAACGGAAACATAATCTCTACCATATAATATGTCCTGAGGTGATGGTTGGTACGTTTTTTAGTTTACCAATTTTACCCTCCCTATATTTCTACAAATTACCCACCATGCCACCGATAAGTGAAAAAAACGGTTCGAATTAGTTTTTTTACTCCTCTGCTCGCAGCGGCTGCGGAAGGGCCTCGCATCACGACCTACCCCTCGCGGCCGCCAGGAGGAAGCGCTGGTCGCCTGGTCCGCCGCCGCCGCGAGGGCGCCGAGGGAGGTAGCCGTGCGGGAGCCTGCCATGGCTCCCACTGATTCAGCCACGACGAGGAAGACCAATCGAAGAGATAAGAAGCCCAATTTCTTTCCACGTTGCCGGCCGGGAGGCTCGTGCGTCGACTGTGCGCCGGCCCCAAATCTTCTGGCAGCGGTTCCGGTTCCCCAGCACGACCTCCCCTCCGTGGTACAGCGCACGGGCCTTACTAGCTTCCACGCAGCGGCCTCTGGCTGCACACGGCGACCTTCTCCTCACCTCGCTCTCCGCGGCCCGACCGTCCTCCGTTCTGCTCCGCGGCGCCACCGCTGCCCTCCGTCGCCGCAGCACCTTCTCTGTCCGACCCTCGTAAGCGCCGCCACGGAGCTGGGCAGCGCCATGGTCTGACCTGGCTGACTCCATCTCACCGCCCAAACCGCCGTCGGCTCCCCTGGACGAACGCATCCTCCCCAAGCGTCTGCTTATGGTCACCTCCAGCTCCATGGGCTGCAGATCCGGCCTCCTCCACAAGCTGCTGCTCTCTGTGTCCTCTCCTTCCCCACCCTTTCCCACCCGTATGTGTCGCATGTCTGATCGATCATCCCATGAATCTTATTTGGTTGTCAGAACTGTTAGTGCATTCTGCTGAATTTAGTGTCCACGGTTGATCCATCCACTTGCTTATCTGTTTCAGCAAGCCAAGACAGCAGGACCACCTTTGGTACCCGCAGAAAAATCTTAGAGATCTCTTATTACTCCTTGATTTGAAATGAGAAAAGGCTACATGATTTTTCACATACTTGGTCATGCAAAAGCGACTTGTTTTATAATTTGCCGGTGCCTTGCGTTATCTCCTCAAAGAACTCGTGGATTTTGGCTGACAGGGGCTGATCAAACGTGTCAAATCGACTCAGTTCATTTCGCATCCAAGACTTCAGTCTTGAACCCAGCAACCAATTATCAAGAATGAGCCCAAGAACATTTAGCATCCATGAACAATTTTGTTGTGATGTGAGATCTCGGACAGATCAACAGGCTTAATGTCGTGTTTGGCATATGTTAGGACAACCAAGACATGTTGTCTGGTGACACAAGGATCATCCCACAAGGTTCTGCTAATCGGGAAATAAATTGGAACGAGGAATCATGTGCATGGGTGAAAAACGTGCATCCTAGCTACATGCATGGATAAAAAACATACATGCCTTATTCAACAGAAAAAGTGAAAAACAGAAACTGACGTGGTGATTAGATTAGGAAGGTCCAACAGAAGGTTAAATGTCCGGTGAGAAAAATCACATGTTAATCATGCAAAATCATTGGCTCCATAAAAGATATACTTCTAAATTTGAAATACTTGATTTTTTTATAGTGAATTGTCGACAAAGGCCTCACATCGCTGTTGTTGAAACGGATGATGGAACGGGCGCCACGCATTACCATTCCGACTCCTCCCACTTTTCTACTGCCGAAACCGATAGCGGTGAAGGCCTTCGTAGAGTAGGGGTGAGGTGGCGCTGGTGACATATGAATTTGCTAGCGGAGACGAATGTATACGGGTGGCCTGGCTAAAGCGTTGGCCAATAGGAGATACTTGCGCCTCGCATGATCTTCGATGCTGAAAATCCCTGAATTTTATGACACAATTCGGCTATACTCCTATAACCAAGATAACTTACTTTGTGCGGCTCCATGGTTCCGCTGCGAGCTGCAAATTGTAGGATAGGGATTACTAATAACAAAAATTTGGAGAAATCAGTCTTGAAGTTTACTACTACTACAAAAAAAAAAAACATGTTTAGATCAATGGACCACGGATCTAGCCCAAAACCAAAAGAAACACTGGCTCAGTTTGATCACCATCAAATCAGAACCCACCAAAAGTGCTCCGGGGTTCAGAAAACAAGTTAACAAGAGATGTGCTAGATTACACTACATAGGTGATACGTTTTCCTTAATTATCTCAAGACCCTGTCGAGAGAAGAACACTCACCAATCAACAGTGCTTGGGAAGGAGCAGACTGCCCGGCAAATTTGCGAAGAGTGGAGCGCCTTGGGTCGATTTATAAACTGTGGCCGGTGGCCACGGCGTACATATTTTCTCTCCTGTAGCAACGCACAGGCATTTTGCTAGTATTTCTTAATATACTCTAAGCCATGAGAAGAACTCGCATGGCGTAAGTAATGGTGGCAATCATGCACGTTGTCCAATCTGACATGTCTTTCAGAAAAAAAAATCAAAAGCAACGCAACACTCACATTGCAATACTTGAGCTATAAGTACAGTACTGTGCACATAAAACAGAACCTTATTAGTTTTCTGTTTATATCCTATTTTACTCCATATGACAAATAGATGATGTTTTGAACATTGATGCCACTAATATCTACTGTTATATATGTAAAAAGAGCATGAAAAATATTAGACTAGAAATACGCTCGGACTCGGAGACAGATCTATGGATGTGATTTTCAAATTTTCAGTCTGACTAACTAAATACATGTTTAAAACGTCATCTATTTGTGATATTAAGTCATCAATTAATTACTCAAAATTTAACATGGTCTTCCCACAAAACATAAATAGCAAGGTCTTAACAACTTTCATTATCTATTTCTAAAATAAAAAAATGATTTAGTGCAATTGTCAGTGTTCAAAACAAATGATTTAGTGCAATTGTTTGCTTCAAGATTTAGTGCAATTTTCTATTTTCAAAATAAAAAGTAATTTGGTTAATTTTCTGATAACAGAATATAGCTCTCCAAATTAGCATGCCACTTCACAAAACTTTTTGCCAATGTATAGGAAGTCTCACATGCCAAGAAAATAATCGACAAAATTTAGGCAGATAGATGTTTACATATATCTCACCTCGCAAGGCCCTGGAGTCTCTCTCTCTCTCTCTCTGGCGTATCAGGGGGGTTGCAGGGGTAGGCTTACTGGATGTAAGATGGACAGTTCTACAAAAACTGTGCCAAAGGTGCTATGTGTTATCTAAATAATAATGTAAGGAATTGCTATCTATGCAAAACTTTAACTTGCAATAATGATGTAAGAACTACTATATATCAAGATGGACATTAAAAAATAGTTAGGAAATGTTGTAAGTTTGTAGTCCAATTTGAGCTTCTTCTTTTATTCAGAAATTTTTCTTTTTGTTAGAAGAGTTTCCATTCCAAGGGAAGAAATATTCTGTCACACACAAAATTTTACATTAAAAATTCGCAAGAAATATTTTCATAGTATATTTTATATTACACATGTAGACTTTTTTCATGAGAGTTACTTCTTTTGTTCTCACAGTAGCATTAAAGGAGTCATAAAGTTCATAATTGCAAATAATACTTCTTAACCATATGTTATCAATGAATCATGCCCTTGATACATAAATAAATATACTTGGATTAGTAATATGCTATATTTACTGAAGGATTGGGAAAATATTAAAATATTCTAAGAGTTGTTTAATTACTAAAACAATCTAGCCATGCAAGCTGGATGCCTACATTGTACTTACACCCACCTTCTTACAGGTCCGACAAGGCCAGCTTATTATTAACGGTGTTGCACAGAAGGAACACTACACCGCAACCCACGGTGCATCATACACAATGGAGGCCATGGTTTGTCGCGTCTCTTTTCTATCTGTGAGCATTGTCTCCTTGAACAACATTGAGGAGTTGCTATTGCCAGGTCCAGAGATAGTACCCAAACTGCTATCGCAAATTGACTATAACACCGCAAGAAGATGACCAAATGTGGCATGGCTGCTCCGTGTTGTTGACTTCCTGAGTGCCTCGTTCTAATTGACGGGTCTCAGATGATGGATGATCTCTTCCTCCCCCCATTCTTGTTATCTGCTCGGTTCTTTGGTCGGATCCCTTACTAAACCACATCGTCGTCCTGCAGCGACTCCCTGAAGACCATGTATTCGTCATGGGTGATAACCGTAATAACAGCTGCGATTCTCGTGCCTGGTAAGAAACCCATCCGCTCCCACGCTAGGCCCATCTTCCTGTACATCTATTGTTACTGATTGCTCTTGTCTTGAGAATATCATAGAATACTTCAACTTCTGAGATCTTGTGGTAGTCATCTTATAGATCTGTGCTTTGGACTAGATCTAGTATTATAGCAGATTGAATGCCATGATAATTGTTTGATCTGTAATGGTTGATGAGTACTAGAGTAGAATGCACCACTCGGATTTGTTCAGTTACACTTGCTATATCAGGTTTGTATGGTTGAGGAAATCTTGAGCTAGTCATAATATAAATCCGTGCTTTGGACTAGATCTGTATGATTGAAATATCAATTGCCATGATAAACAGTCAATATATAGTGACTTGGGAGCAGAATGCCCATATATATTTGTAGTTACCAGAGGAATGTGCTATAAGGAATTGCTCGGATACAGTTGCTTAAATATGAGTACTTTCAGTTGTTTTGTAGAAATTGTTTGGAAACTAGCACTAATCATCGTGATGTTTGTGGTGACAGGGGACCTCTACCTGTCGGCAACATTGTTGGGAGATACATGATGTCCTTTACAAGATCCTCTTTCCAATAGCCAGTCTGAAGAGCCTTGATGACCTCCAGCATCGACGGACCCCTTTATGCCATTCCTTATGGCGATATTGAGCTATGTTGGCCCCCTTTTTATCTAGATCCTTCTAGCAGCCAAGATGAAGATGTTTGGTGTCAGGCTATGCCATCGTCTCTCACCCTGGGCTGTCAGGTGTTGAGCTTGTTGGTAGAACCTGAAAAATGCACCTAGAGGTTACACCTTACAGTAACCTTACCTGTTGAATCTTAACTGTATTGTTTATTATGTATCACATGGTGGAATGCAGTATGTATTGTAAGTTTGAAAACTATGTGGTGGTTTGTTGTTGCCTGTAATTAAATCTGTGATTTCCTCTTATGGTTTGAATGAAATCCTTCTGAGTCAAAGAGGTGCAAGTCTATTAGATTCTTCTAGATCAACAGTAGGATAAAATCCTTTTTTACAAGCTTGTTTATGTTTTCACTTTGCACAAATTCATTTGAACGAGATAATAACTTTTCTTGACGGTGCATGAAAGCATAATTTAGTACTAATTTTGATGCTATTCTAGATTCATTCTAATACTTGATACGATGATTGTCTCTTTTACTTTCCAATGATATATTATGTATAGAGTATTTGGGATCATATGTGTAAAACTTATGACAATAAAATTCAAAATACATATAATTATGTTATCTACATGCTTGAGGACGAGTATAGATAAAACTTAGCAGTGTTGATAAGTTCTGCTTAAACTAAGAAAGAGATACTCCCTCCGTTCTAAAATACTTGACTCTAAAATGAGTGTATCTAGATGTGTTTTTTGTCTAGATACACTTAGTTAGAAATCAAATACTCACTCCGTTCGGAAATAGATGTCTTCTATTTGTCCAAATTTGGATGTATGTGTACACTAAAACATGTCTACCTACATCCGAATCTAGCCAAATGCAAGACATCTATTTCCGAACGGAGGGAGTATTTGTGAACGGAGGCAGTACATGCTAGTCATAGATAGGCCTCACTCTCTTACAGAATTGTTGGATCGAAATTACAATGATCAAAACCCATCCGCAGTCGGAAACATATCTGGTAGAGTATATATTTGAAGTTGGACTTACATTTTATTCTTTTTCAATTAGCGAAACTGAAGGAAGGAAAATCCAAGATAACCGCAGCATTACACGCATGACTGCTCTCGTCCTTGTTCGTTCAATGGCAACATCAACGCATCAGATCGAATCAGCAGTTCAGCGCTGCAGAAGATAAATAACCAATCCTCCCTCCGCGGTGGTTCCATTTCCTTAACCATCCGTCGCGGACCACGTCCCACGATCACAACTCCCACGCCATCGCCGTCCATGGGCGACGTCGAGGACGACGCTCCCTCGGCGAAGAGGAGGCAACCGGCGCCGCTGCCGCCGCCCGGAGTGGAGGATGTAGGCGGAGAAGGACGCCATGGTCACATAAGCAACCTCCCCGAGGCCATCTTGGGCGACATCTTGTCCCTCCTCCCCACCAAGGAGGCCGCCCGCAACCGGATCCTGGCAGCAAGTTGGCGCCGGCTCTGGCCTTCTGCCCCTCTCAACCTCGAGTGCCACGGCCTCCTCCGCGACGACGGCATCATCGACTTCGGGGGCGACCCCGGCGAGTACCTCGACAACAACGCCATCACCCACATCCTCGCCACCCACCAGGGCCCCGGACGCCGCGTCCGCATCCCCGCGCACCACATGCAGCCACACCACGGCAACGCCCTGGACGGCTGGCTCATGTCCCCGGCGCTCGACCGCCTACAGGAGCTCGAGTTCTACCACCGGTGCGACCACGGCAATTTGTTAGCAGTATCGGCATGGCCTCCTCTGCCTGCCTCCATCACCCGCTTCACGTCCACCCTCCACGTGGCCTCCTTCAGCCACTGCGAAATCACCGAGCGCGCCGGCCGGTCCTTTCGCTTTCCGAGCCTCAAGATGCTCGCTCTTGAAGAGGCAGTCTACTCGGAGACCTCGGTGCAGTCCATGCTCGGCGGCTGCCCCGCCCTGGAGAACCTGCTGCTTAGAGGCAACGTCGGCGCCGCCCGCGTCCGGATCGTCTCGCCGACCATCAGGAGTATTGCTGTCCATGTCTCTTCTTTCCGAGGAGGGGCACACTTGGAGGAACTCATCGTGGAGGACGCCCCCCGCCTGGAGAGGCTGCTCCGGATCCTGCCGGACACCGACATGCGCGTAACGGTGACGAAGGCGCCCAGGCTGGAGACCTTGGGCTGCCTTACCGACGCGTTGGGCGCCACCAGGCTCAACCTTGGCTCAGCGGTTATTCTGGTACGTACGCAACCTTCGATCTCACTTTGCTTCTTTTCTTCGAATTTAAATTAGTATGCTTGCATCACTCGCTGCTGTTCTATTGGTGTCCTACAGCACGACTCCAACTTAATTCAGCAAATAAAATAAAAATATTGGTGTTTTAAACGCATCAGACAGTAAAACCCCCTCCCAGAATAGATAATTCTTCTGATAAAGGCTGCTAATTATCTCCCTTTCGCTACTCGTTTTGTATATTGGCTTTTTTCTATGCTCTCATCTCTTGCACATAAGATAGTTTCCTCGTTTATTAATTATTATAGATTCTTGGTGCTGTACAACAGGTTAAGATTTACATAGTATTTCTTCTTCGGAAGATTCAGCCAAACTTAACAGATTATACATATCTAATTTCCAACGCCATTTCATTTCCTAGCAAAGCCACATTATTTTCTTTAAATCTAGCATATCTCCTTGATCTCCAGCCTTGTAGATTACAGGTCAGAGGGAATGCCTTACAGATTTGAGAGAAAAAGGCCCATTAACTTACAGGTAGATATTATATCTAGAAAATTGACTAATTAATCTTTTGTGCAATTCTGAAATCAGCGATTAGATGATGTCAAGTTCACAGAGGCGGTGTGCTCAGTCAAGATCTTAGCTCTCTCTAATAATACTCTTAGCCTTGATATGGTTATCAAGTTCATGGAATGCTTTCCGTACTTGGAGAGGTTATACATCAAGGTAACATTTCTTCCTTGGTATTGTTAACGCCACCAATCGACAAATTACTAAGTTGCGTTAGTTCATGCTTTGAACCTAGGCTGGAACTAATATTTTCCTCTTGCATTTGCAGTCATGTATATCAGGGGAGAAAAATTACTGGCGACAGAAGCATAAAGATCTAATCAAACGCCATGACATCCCCCTGAAGAATATAGTGTTGGGAAACTACCGAGGAACCAGGTCACAAATAGAATTCGCGAAGTTCTTCATCTTGAATGCTAGATTACTGGAGTCTATGACGTTTGAGGTTGAAAGGGGAATCTGCACTGATGGAAGCTGGACTGAAGATCAGCGTAGGCGTCTCCTGGTGGAGGAAAGAGCCTCTAGGCGTGCTGAATTCGATTTCAGGAACTATGGCTGCCGGTTCAACTTTACACATGTCGAGAACGTCCATGATTTGTCCGTAGTTGATCCCTTTGCATGTAGATGTTAAATCTCATGCAATGATCTGTCTGAACTTCGTTAGGTCTGTTGCTTTTCAGTATTTTAAGTTTGTATATTCATTTTATCGTGGAACTTCGTGAACACAATGCATGATATTGTATGGTTTGACAATATGTTTGTGTTGACGATCAATTAGTCGCAGATCATGAGATCCTAGATAGACGTGCAATTTTCGTATCGGACGTAACACGTGTACCATGACAAAAAAAAAAAAAAAAAAAAACTGAAGATATACAATCAAACAGGTTCTGGCCCTGCGGGTGGGTGATAATCATACGTCCTATCTTTTTATTCATTAACATATACTCCCTCCGTCCAATAATAACTGTCTCAAGTTTGCCAAAAAAGTAGATGTATCTGTTTCATGTCTAGATACATCTACTTTTTTGGCAAACTTGAGACAGTTATTATTGGACGGAGGGAGTATACCCGTCGTTGTTATGAGTTTGTTGACAGAACAAACGTGCTGTTGCAGTTCGGACATACACGTGACGCGTGTACTCCTTCCGTCCACAATTACATGCATTTTTCGAGGTTCAACTTTGACCAATATTTATTCGCAAGAAAAAGTGACCATTATTTTGTTCAACAAAAGTGATGTCAAAACTATGCTGTTGAATTCTCATCGATCAAATTGAGGGTCAAATTCCCGCAAATACGACGTGCCACATTTTTTACTAAGTTGTGGCAAGCCATAAAAGTGTGGTCAAGAAATAATTTGTGACCAATAGTTACTAAGGGTGTGTTTGGTTGAGCTGTGGATTCCTGAAAATCAGCTGTGGGAAATCTGCTGCAGAAAATCTGCTGTGAGCTGACAACTGTGGGAAATCTGGAAGCTGTTTGGTTGGAACAACTGTGAACTGTGGATTCGATAGAAAATGTCTGTAATGCCCATGTGGGTCTGAGAGACTATAGATATGTTAATTGATCGCAAAACAAAATATTTGTACACTAGACATTCAAATGTGACCATTTTAGATGAAAATTTTCATTTCATAATATTTTATACATGTAGATACTCAAAATAGAAGGTGATGTCATAAGTTTATCTCAAAAGACATACATATTACACAAAAGACAGGGTTCGGAGACATGATATGTCCACGTCGACATAACTATCCTATGTCGCTCTCGCAATAAACAAAGCATTCGCTATCCTATCATTCCTATAAACATTTTCACAAACATCTTGCAAGCGAACAACAAACCATGTTATCTAAGGGGCAATTCCTATATATTACAGGACCATACACAATCATCACTGATTTATATCATATACAATAATAGTTGGGTACATATCGCATGCAAATTGCAAGAAATCAGAGAATGTAAATATCCAAAAAAAAAACAGATCGGGAGTAAGCAGGGAGGAAGGAGATGGGAAGGAGGGAGAGGAGGGGAGAGAATGGAAACCATAACTACAAGCATCGAAGTCAATCTCCGGCCGTCCGGCGATGGGCTTGCTTCCTTGAAGCGGTGGACCGAGCTATGGAGGTTCGACCGGGCTGGGTGCTGGCGCGCTTCGTCGGGTGGGCGTCGGGCTGGTACAGGAGGTGAAAGGAGCGGAGGGCTGTGGGGGTTCGATTTCCAGACTGCGCCCTGCCGGAGGCCGCCGGCGAACCTGCCAGAAAAGGTCGTCAGCGGGGCAACTCTAGCCTGGCTGCCGCTTCCTGGTATGTGTGGTGGGGGGAAATAACGTATGGAGAGAAGAGAGAGGAGGGTGGGAGAAGAAAAGAAATAAACGAACCGGTCACCTTTTCACTTAGCGGTGGCATGGCGCGTAATTTCCTAGTTTTGGCTCGACGTAACGCAGTGAAATCAGGGGGTATAGCTGATTCCACTTTACACTACAGAAATCTGCTGCGTTACGAGAATCTATACCGGCCTGGTACCCGTTTGGTTCAGATTTCAGCTTCCAAGTAGTGAATCTGGGTGTGGAATCCCAACCAAACACACCCTAAGTTGTGTCTATGACAGGTGGGACATGCTGCTAACAAAGTGTGGCGTGCCACAGTTATGGTTGCAAAACAAACAATAGCCACAAGCAGTTGTCACACTAGTGGCAAAGTTTGGTAATGCGTCGCTATGAACTAAGCACGCCCGCACCATGTACCAGTGGACAGAGCAAGTAGCAGAGAAATTCTTTGGCAAGGCCGGAAAATTTGGTATGACGCGATCTGGTGTAGTACTTAGAGCATCTCCAACAGCGCGCGCCCAAGAAACCGCCGATATCGCGCGCGCGCACCCGTTTCGGCGTCTCCAGCGGCCGCGCTAAAACTCCGCGCGCGGTAAAAAGGGGCCAGCGCGCTGGCCCGAGCGGTACTCCTTGCGCTGAATTTGGGGCGGCCGCTCCAGCGCGCGCGGTCGAAAGAAAATTGCGCGCGAGAGAGCAACCACCACCCGGAAAATTCCCCACTTCTCCCGCCGTCGACCTCGCTTCGCGTAGCGCGCGGTGCCGCCGGCGAAATTCCGGCGATGGAAGGCGACTCGAGCGTCCCTCCGACCCCGCCCTACGTGCGCGACCCCTCTCCCGTCGGCGCCGCCGCAAACCCTAGCGCGAGCGTGACCAACCCTGCCGCCGGCGCCGCACCAAATCCCGGCGTGGGGCTCGCGCGCGGCCTTTTCACGGCGCCACGGCCGAACTCCGTCGGAGCCGTCGCGCAGGCGCCCGGAGCGCAGCGGCGGAACGTCCTCCCCAAGCGCTCGATTGCGGCGGCGACGACGGTGGCGGCAGCCAAGAAGATGAAGGTGGGCGGCGCCGCTGCAGCGCCAGCGAGCAAGAGGAAGGCGACGCCTGCGCCATTGGCCCCGCCTCCGCCACCGCCACCCGTAGCGCCGGCACCCGCGCCGGAGCCGTCGCTTTTTGCGCCGGAGGATGCACATAGGGTGCTTGACGAAATTCCTAGGAGGTACTTTTGTCCATCTTGCTTGACAATTCGCTTTGATTCATCCCCTTACTTGACTATCTTCAACTTATTTGTAGTTTGAGTGATGACGCATATTTCTCAACAATGGGAGTTGGCTCCAACACTTCACATTGGTCCCAAACCAATGAACTACATGACGATGATCATGAATTTGAAGAAGAAGTGGATGAGGATGGAGAGGGTTGTCTCCTATGCCTTCGGATGGTGCATGTGGAAATAGTGCAAGCACCGTCCCCGTCAATGATGAAGATGGTTGTGGACAAGGTGAAGAGAAGGAGGAGGAAGAAGAGGAGGTGGAGAAAGAAATTGGAGAGAAATAAACTTGTTGTATGCACTTTGGTGAATTTGTGCTATGAATTTGCTATGTTGCTATTGTGCTATGTTGCTATGGAATTTGCTATGTTGCTATTTAAATGTGCTATGTTGCTATTTTTCTATGGAATTTGCTATGGCGCTGCTCGCGCGCGCTGCATTTTAGCGCGACTGCTGAACCGCGACAGCGCCGCGCTACATTTATAGCGCGTCTGCTAAAGCAAAACTGGCGACGCGCGCGAGAAATCGCAATTCTGGCGCCGCAAAAAAATTTTAGCGCGCCGACGCCTAGCGCTGCTGCTGGAGATGCTCTTACCGTGTAGAATACTCGTTGGCGTGCATGCGCGGAGGTGAAAACACTTGGCCCCATTGACCACTCCATCCCCAAATCGTTAGCTCGACAAATTAATATGTATTACTTCCACACTACAATGCCACATATGGAGCAATATATAAGTATAGGAAAATCTACGGAGCCTTTCGCGTGAAAAATGATATACTGCTACTACATGGAGCCACGGAGTAACACATCAAATCCACACAAATAGAGCATCTCCAACCGGACACTCTACTTCCCCCTATATGTCCTCAAACCTAGACTGTATCTGCTTGGGAGGATTTGGGGTTCCTTGGACATGTTGGAACACAGCGGCGACATCAAATGCGACGAGACTAATCCATCCAAAATCCCCCAGTTGACCAAATATATCTTGATCGTCTGTCCTCTTCTGCCTCCGTACTAAATTTTCCGCCACCTCTTTCCCGTTGCCCACTTCATCCTAGACGCTGCCGTCCATTCCGCCGTTCGCCCTCGACATGGATAAGGAAATTGTGAGCCTTGTAAAGGAGGACGGCTCATCCGATTCCGTGGAGCAGAACAAAACAGACAAGACGGAGATCAAGCCGGAGACCACCACCCAGAGGGATCGGTGCAACGGCAGCGCATCCACGAGAAGGTGGAGCAGGACGAGGATGCAAAGAAGAGGATGTACATGAGGCTTTAGAGATGGTGTTGGGGGTGTCCGTGCCCGCGAGATGGGCCACGTCCTCGACCATTCCCGTGGTCGACCTCGTCCCGCTTTCATAGTGGAACATCCCGGATAGCTTCATGCGAGAGGAGGTTGCCAAGGACATGGTTGAGCTGCTGCGGCTTGAGAACGGTGTGAGAGCGCGTATATCCCACCTCACAACACCTGATGTCCCGCTACAGAGTTACAGTCCTTGCAGCAGCAGCACAACCACCACCAAGACAACACCTGATGTCCAAATTCTCCCAAAGCGACGCCTCTAGGAAGGAAACAGTGCACAACCGCCGTCGTTGACCGATCATAGATCTTGGGTTTTCACCCTGAAGATAGTCCCCACTCTCAAAACAATGCCTTCAACAAGGCCATTGCCAGACACAACCAATTAAGGCCAGACCTTGGATTTTCACCCTGAAAGGTAAGACTTTGAACTTCACCTGTGATGTCGCCCCCACTTACATACCACTGCTATGAATCCCGAAACTCGAAGCAAGTTCCTCATCGCCGCACATGCTCCAATCACCATTACTAGTTTTTCAATCTCGGCTTCCATGACATTCTCCGCCTCTGACTTCACCATGGGGCTAAACATATCCCATGATGGCAACAGATAGCAGAGCTTCGTGCCGCTCCGTCTTAACGTAGAACCCAATGGGCACGAATGAATCTCACCCGATCCAGCAATCTACAGGCATAACGCTCCCATGGTAGTTCGCCGGCGGACCCTTCCGGAACACGACACTCCAGCTAGATCGAGGAGGACAGGCGTCAGGCAGATCTTCATCTTGGCGTAAGAGTAACCCCGGGACCGCCGCCTTTATTCGAGCACACCAGCAGACCCCCATGCCGCCGGTCCCAGCAACAACGGAGAAGGCGGTCGCCACACACGACCACAAACCGTCCATGGCAGGAGACGGCCCAGATCGGGCCCTAAGACCTTGATCTTATCCACCACCGCGCGCCGGAGATTGATGTCGATGCTGCGTGCCACCCGACGCCAAGGGGCCACTCCGGCTCCAAGGCCACGCCGCCCTTGAACTGCCGCGACCACTCCACTACCACCCATGGATCCACCGCCACGGTGCACTCTCCTCCCCTCCGTCTTTTGACGAGAAGGGCCGCCACCGTCGCCGGCTTCGGCGGCGGCGCCGGTCAAGAGCACATCGGTGAGGGGTGCTGGAGGGGTCGGGGGAGGTTCCTCCGGAGTTGCCCGGGCGGGGGCGACCCGGGAGGCGGCTAGAGTTTCGTGTCAGGTTTGGAAAAGGGACGTCCTAAAAGAATGGATTGGACCAGTTTAGAGTGGACACTAATTGGACTTTTGCTTTTTTATTTGGACTCTAATATAGTTCTAGGCTTAGGAAATGGGTGCGGGTAAGGACTGCTTGCATTACATTGCGCAGATATGTGGGATCGTGAAGAATGACTTGGCATGGATTGGGGATAGGACCTTTGAACGGGTAACATGGAAAGCGTGACATGGCTAAGGACATTGTTGGGTAAAGTGATGCACCTTTGCAGAGTGTAAAAAATTCTGAAAAGACACTTCTAATTCTAGGAGGGAACTACGATCATAGAGGGATATGAACCCTGAGGTTCTAACAACCAATGACGGCTGACTAAATAGTTTTTCAGAATAAAACTTGACTTTTGAGTAATATATAAAAATATGCATTTTGATAATGACCTATAACCATAGTTATATCTAGAGCATTCAAACATATCTGACCGCACAAAAATGTCAAGCGGATTGGACGATGGAACATATCAAATGCAAAACAATGTCTCTATCGGCCGATCAGAGCAAAATAACAAAAATTATAAGCGTTAGGCAACTAGAGTTTAAGTGACATGGAGAGCGGTAATTGGGACACTGACATATTTTGTTATATATGTGGCCATTGCTCTCATAGTTGAACTCTAGGGAGTTGCTTGCGCAAGCCTTGAGAACACCGGGGAGCATTGAAGCACGTTAATATCATTGTGAGAACTTGTCATGCCGAGAAAAGAGTGCCAAATCCATCGATCTTGTGATGTTACATCTTCAAGCATAAATATGCATTCTCCAACATGTCTTTTATATTGCTCTTGCCAAGCAAATGGAGAGTTCTTCCACTCTAAAAGCATGTGATCTATAATTCCAAGTATCCCAGTGTTGCAACAGTGGAACATGGGGTTCCCCTTGTGCTGGCAAAGTGGGTCCACCACCTGTGGGCCTACCAAGAAGATGGACAAGGCTAAGTAACAAGACCGGTAGGTGGGCCCGCCTACCTACCCCACAGGAACCTAGCAAGCTCGACATCGACACCCTGCGGCTAAGGACTAGGTGGCCTTCCGGGGTCACCTGCTGCCCAGAGACCAAGGCGGAGCGCCCGAGAGCCCGAGTGCCCGGCAGGAGTCCGTACGGTGCCAAGGATAAGCACGCCAGCACGTGCTAGAAGCTCGTAGAAGACTTGGGAACCAAGACGAAGGAGGCGACCCAGTGACATCGCCATGGAGCGTGGTCGGTGGGGAGTCACTCCCTGTCCGCCCCACTTTCCCTAAAGGTGGACGCCCTCACCTAACCGTGGAGGATACTTGGAGGAGAAGAGGCCACGTCGCCTCCAAAGACCACCGGGGGGTTTTCCCGCCTAAAACCCCCCACGCTCCTCGTGTGACCTTTGTGGTATCCTTAGCCTATAAAAGGAGGACCAAGGCCACCGAGGCAAAGGAAGATCAGGCTGAACACAAGCAAGACTAGTCTAGGGCTTAGAGGGTAGATCTCCTCCGGGTAAGGATCTGCTCGTCGTCTACCTCTAGTCGCCACCCTGCCGGGTACACACCCGAGACCACCTTTGTAAGCTACACCATGATGAACACCTCAATCCAGACATGCAGTAGTAGGGCTTTTAGCCTTCGGGCGGCCTGAACCTGGGTAAACTCTTTGCGTCTCTGTGTTGATTGCTTGAACGTCGGATCGGAGAGCTCGACGTGGTTCATCCCGGGGAGATGATTCTCAGCCTCCTTCGCGCCCCGTGCCGAACCTTAAAAGGGGGTATCCTTTACTCTCGGTGTCCGTCCGCAGCGACACGACACCCACCCAGAAACGCTCTCAAAATCTCCAATAGTAGAGCTGTAGCGGCATCATTTGGTTCTCCCAGTTATTATTTGTCGAACACCTGAGCCACTTTGCAGAACTTATAAATTGCTAAGGCATGTGAACTCGCTCATGTGGATGTACTCATCTACATGACCATTATTTATTCCACATCCATATGGTAGCAGTGCATTTGTGATCAGCAGTGAAGGCAATTTTTCCAATGTCACATTTCTTCAATTTGAAGTAGTCATCATTAGCCCTCACTCGGTGCAAAATACGTATGAACACATGTCTTAAAATCCGGAAGCGTAGCTAAAAAAAAGATGAAGATGGATGGTGGAATGGATGAGAAACGGTGGAGGCAGCCAGCGGAGCGACGACGGAGTGGAGGGAGAGGTGGAAATTGGGACGGGGAAAGAGGGTGGAGTGGCCGGGGTTGCCTTCTTGCGGTTCAAGGGTAGACAAGAGTCCAAATTCGGGCCGGAAATGGGTCAAAACGGAATTTTGTGAAGACTTCAGTTCAAACTCCATGAACCTGTGCATATGACACAAACGATGGCAGCTAGCAGCATGCGATTACCAACAGATGGTTAGAGTCAGAAAGATCACCCTTGAGGCCTGAGCGTCTGCTATCTGCCTATCTCCATTGAAAATTAACAGCATTCAAGTGTTCCATATATTCATCCAGAACATAAGAGAGAAGCTGAACCAACGAACGTTGGGTGCAGCCACTTACTGCCTCAGTAGGGTTCGGTAGAACAAAAGGCATAACTAAATCCAGCTAGACGATGAACTGCTTCGGTTGGAGATGAGCTAGGATGCACATAGCAGAGACAAACAACGCCTCAGCAGATCGCTTCCTCAGACGATGACGATGACTCAGGGATCACCGTCAGCTTATCATTATCCAAATCATGTACTATCTGCTCTGCACATTCAGGCAGCATCGATTCCAGTGTCTGCAAGCCACAATATATATTCTTCTCAGCTTATTATAGATAGGGGAAAATAGAGTTGCTCTTTGCAAAACTGAAGGAGCCATACCGTGCTCGCGAGGTTCTCTGAATTTGAGTTTGTTCTAGCAACGACACATTCGTCCTTTGGATTAGGATCGGCACCCCTACATGGCATAAAGTCAAGTTATGTTTACCCCTGGCACCTAGTACTACATCGCACAGAGAACATGCTAACTGCTAGAAAGAATGGCAAAATGCAGTGTTTTGAAGGCAGAAGCACTGACCTGCCGAGTGCACCATTCTCACTCAACATCGGCAAGACCGCTGTTTTTGAAAATAGGAGGCTGTGATGGCTTACACCTGCTATTCCTTGTTGCTCCAGAAACTTTATCTCCTCTTTTAACGACTCATGCCTGAAGATACAGTACAGGCATACAGATTAACTTCTCGGTGAAGAACATAGAATCGTCACCAACTATAGCTACCAGGGATCAAGGAGCTCCCTGTACAGTAAAATTCAAGTGAAAACTACCACTCACATTTTCCTTTGGGTACCCTATATCATTGTATCAAGAAAAACTAAAGATTTGAGCACCTCAAAATGTCTGCATAATACCTCAAATTTCGTCTTTCGGTGTGACATTTCTGACTGATTATACTAGGCAATAACTAAAGCCAGTTTCAAAAAAAAACTAAAGCCAGTTTCATTTCATATTTATGTTAAAATATATGGAGCCTCGAATAGTCAGAGTGTACATATCATGAGAATTAGTGGAACAGAACAAATGTCTTACATGTCAAGCGGATGCCCATGCTCTTCTTGCAATTGTTTCTGCGTAAGGGAAACATCAAAACCTTGTTCTGGAAGACTAAAAAGATCTCGAATCTCCTGAAGATATACAACAGAATTAGCCATAGTATCCAGCAGGAAATCCAGCACGCAGTGACAAATAATGGTATCATGATAAGTACACTCTGGCTGAAGTAACGTGTATGTTCGTTTTTCTCCGTGGCTGCGCGAAACAAAGCACCCTTAAGGACCTGGAAAAAGTATTATGTGATTCAAGGAAGCGGAAGCATGGAACTTAAAGTTACAGCCTAGAGATGGCATATGAAAAACAATGGAGTAAAAAATTCTAAATCCTGCGATTTATATATCTTTTCTTCGACGGTTGCAGACGTCATCAAGCGGTAAACAATCACGTCTTTTGTCTGTCCTATTCGATAAACCCGATCAACGCACTGATTGTCCGTACTGTAAAAAGAAAGATTATTTATGGAACAGAAAACTTGCAGTGACAAGCGTTCTATAGAATCAAAAGGAATGCCGTTGATCAGGATGTGTTGATGTTCGGGTACCTTGGATTCCAGTCAGGATTAACTACTACTAGAAGGGGTTGGCGCGCTTTGCCGCGCCCGATGGAATTATTGCGCCGATCAATAGTTGATCGCTGGTTTGAGGAGTTACTTGTTTTTCGTAATTTATAAATTGTAACAGTTTGTTCCTTTTACGAAAAAAAATGATAACAATGCTCGTGTCCCCGTCATACTCATGACTTGATACATATGTCATAGATTCACTCATTTGTAATTAGCACAAATCAGACTTATTCATATGGAACTGTAAATATGTTGGTATATACCAATAGAAGATTATATCATGCCAGCGAAGATGTTAGTGGTGTTAATCATTGAGTTTTGAAGGCACTCTTACGAAGGGGAAAACCAAGGCATACATGAAAATCAAACTATGCTAAACCTTGTCTTTCACAATAGAAAAATAAACAAATGTGGAGATTAATGAATCTAGATACCTCAAACTCAACTCATAAGGGGACACGATAAATCCAACTCTAAAGTATAGGAAGCCATAGCACACCAAGACTCTTATCTAAGATCTGAAATGAATCTTGCTTAAATGTTGATGGGACAACTGCATTATTTATATGGTTCTGTGTGTATAGAAACAACAGCAGAAAATGCGTCATCAAATCAAAATGTTTACATCCGTACAACTGAAGTTGGAATAAAAGTATATCACAGTCACATGTAAATATGTAATCATCTTTGCTTGCAAGCCACACAACAAAATATTGCATCGACTGGCTACTACTTCAGCTGGCTTTCACAGTCTTAGCTAGAAATGAACAACAAATAAGTACTTCCAAACTAACAAGCGAATGATCATAAGCAAAACAAACAAGCAGATTGAGTTAAAGGCCAAGGTGTCCTATCCGCTAGTGGCATGTCCGAGCTTCAGCAGCCGCACTTAGAAGCTGCCGCTAGCGAAGCGGTACTCCATGCTAAATCATGTGAAATTACACGCAACTTTGAGATAATAGAAAATATATCATAACAACACAAAAGGAAATGATTCTTCTCTTCAAAGCATAAAATGAGATAAAAGGAAAGAAACTTATATTGATGAATTACACAATGTATGCTGCCTGGTAGTGGTAGGAGCAACTTACATGAGCCTAAGATCTGAACCTGGCAGCAAACCTATCTAAACAAAAAAAAATGATTAGAGGAAAATTAATTTAGCTTACATGGTGCAAAACCTACATGCTTTGCATACTCAATAACAAAAGGAAAGTGAAGACTGATAATTGGAGAAAAACCTCATCCGAGCTGGAGAAAAATGGTGAATCAAGGATGTCAACATTCAATGCAAGAGAGAGAACTTCACAACTTTGGATAAAAGTGTCAGGCCAAAATATGCATCGCCAAGTTCTTGATATTCCCCGAAATCTCCATCTTAAACTGACTAAATCCTGCAGTAAAAAAAAAAGGGTCACATATAGCATAAGGCATACTTCTGTACTTAATTGCAGAAAAAAGGTTGGCATCAAAGAACATGAATAAATAAGAACACGTTCATATACTTCGTGTTACTTCCAAAATATAAATGGAAAACGACCTATAGCAATATAAATGCATATACTTGACCTAGCAAAATTATCATAGTTTGATGTACCACGTTCACTCTCAGGTGAATACCAAAACTCGTGACATAAAGCTGTCAGCAGTGAAGGAATGCTTATATACGAAAAAAAATTAAATAATATATTTTTTAAAGTTTATTCGGAATCTAGCAAGCGTTCTGGAGAAATTTGAAAACTAGCGCGCTGTCGTCACGGCCCGTGCCGAAACAACTGGTTTCGGCACGGCCGGCACCGAAAGAGGCCATCTGCATGTCGGCCTGCGGCGCGGCAGGCGTGGCCCACGTCTTTTTGCAGCGCTCGTGCCGAAAGTGGCGCTTTTGGCAGCGCCCGTGCCGAAACGAGCCTTTCGGCACCGCCCGTGCCGAAACGAGGCAGATAACCTCGACGGCCTTCTTCTTCCTTCTCTCGCTCGAGCACTCCTTCTCCTCTCCTCTGTTCTTCCGTTTCCAGAGAAAACAACACCGATTCTTACCCCCAAAAAATCCCCACAAACCCACATATTGAAGAAATAGAGTAGAGGAGGGTTGGGGCATCCCCGATCTATTGATGGGATAGTTGTTCGTGGAGGCGTTTGGGGGAGTGGAGGTGGAGCAATGGTGGTCAACAATGGTGGATAGTGGTGGTGTGTGCCGGTGTTGGGGAAGCTAGAGGCGTGGTGCGGCGGTGGTGGTGCTAGATTGAAGCCGGGCAGCGGGAGCTACGCACGCGTCAAGGGTAAACCCTAATCTCTAGATTTTTTAGGTTAAATGTTAATATAGGTTGTCGTGGATGTGTCGGGATTAGTGTAGATATATGTTGTCGGTTAGATTTTTTAGGTTAAATGTTAATATAGTTTGTCGGTGGATGTGTCAGGATTAGTGTACATATATGTTGTTGGTTAGATGTATTGTATATTTTGAGTAGTCTTTATTTTACCGGGGGTCATCATATTTATTTTCGGCGGTCGTAATATTTAGATATATCCGCTGTGTAGTATTTAATGATGGAATAAATTTGTTTAGGTAATGGAAGTGGTCGATGTTGTTGTGCACTACGGTGCCGGTACAGTTCGTGCATCTGAGTCAGGGGTTGATCTTAGTGAATTTGAAAATGTGGAGATTCAGTTGACAGAGCCAGAGAAAGTGAAAATCAACGTTGTCCAGTGGTATTTGACAGTGAATTTTGGGTATGATCCTAATTACTGGACTGTTAGGATTCAGTCGGTATGGACCAAATCCCGGTCAAATATTCGCTGGGAGTTGTTGCCGCTTGATCGGACAAATCAGTGGGTTTCTTGGCTAGCATCATGCAAACGCCGAGGGACAAAACCAGAAGTCCTAGTGTCGTTTGTTCTGAAGCAAAATAATTTTGAAATAGCTGGCGGTCCTGTTCAGACTGGAGAGACTAGTGAAGCAACTAGTTCGCATTGTGCCCAACTGCCTGGTCATCATGAACCATCACCGTCAGCAGGATCTGCTCAAATTCCTGTTGACTACGTACCATCACTGTCAGAAATTCCTCTTCATTATGAACCAGCACTGTCAGCAGGACCTGCCCAAATTGGGGAGGCTGATGCGGATGAGCACGAGGGTACAGTACAGGCTGAGATATTGGTGGAAGACGAGGATGGCGTCGCAAAAGATATTGATTCTGATGATTCAGATGAAAATAATGATGAAGATGTGCCTATTCCCAGTTACTGCAATCAGGACAACTCTGCCGTCACGGCCGTGCCTGATGTCCATGAATCGTCCTGGGAGTACCACATGAATAACATTGAAATCGGGGCTCAGTACAGCACGAAGCAGCAGTTAAGGGAAGCCGTGATTCAGTGGGCATTGTCCACGCAAAGGGTTTTCCGCACTGACGTGTCAAATAGTAGATATTTGACAATGAGTTGTGTTGACATTGGTTGTCCGTCACGGGTGCATGGTCACTTGCCGAAGTATGACGTGGTGTGGGTGGTGACAGACGTCGTGCCACACACATGGGAAATTGATAGTTTGCTGACAAATCATCCAAACCTAACGTCAACTCTCATTGCACGTCTCTTGTTCAGTGAGATAGTGAGCAAGAAAGACATGGAAGCAAAGCACATCATAGGAACAGTTCAGGTAAGATGGAATACCACCATTAAGTACGAAAAGGCCTGGAGAGCTAAGCAGAGGGCTCTAGAGGAGAGGTTTGGGTCTTTCTATGACTCTTATGATAATGTTATTCGTCTTGTTAGCACATTGAAGGAGAGGAATCCTGGCACATATGCTTTAGTAGAATTACAACGGTTCCCGGATATTCCTCAATATGGTGTACACGTCCCAGCCTGATAGTTGCCACCTCCTTCTGTTACGGACATGTACCCACTTGAGGCTATTGGGGGAAGCAGATACTACGCAGTATGTACTTCACTAATATTGGTAAATGCATGTCTCAATAATCGAACCTAACATTTTGTTTTCCTACAACAGGCAGACTTGATACAAGACATTCAGAGCGACGTTGCTGCCTTTGCCTCACTGCCGCAACAGGTGCCTTGGTTCAAGCGTCTGGAGGACAAGCTACGACGTGTGTACTCTGTTCTTACTTGTGTCGGCGCTGCAGACGTTGCGGCACACGGCCCAGCCCCGCGTCCCCCGCGCCCCGCGCGCCAGTCACTCTCCCGGACTCCACTTATTCAGGATGCACAGGTATCACCCTCCCGTCACTCCATAGGTCGACAGGACCCCCGACCACGTCATACAGTAGTACAGAGTCCTCGCCCACGACCTACATACGAGCATGGTAGTTCGTCCCACCAGCCAGATCCTTCCCAGTCCAGTCCATCACAGCCAATTCTGTACGAGCAGCCAGATCCTACCCAGCCTAATAGTTCGACGTGGCAGCCGCCACCTATGTACGGGCTCGGGATGCCGCCTTCGTACGGGTATGGCATGCCGCATGGTTACCAGTCCGCGATGTCGCAAGGTTACGGGATACATCCACCTGAACGTCCCGTGTGGAACCCGTCTCCTATTCCGATGACTCAGTTTCCGGTCCACCTCGGTAAGTACTTTATAATACTCGCATTTATTTATCATGTCCACCAAGACGGACTACTGACGTAACATCTACATGTACAGGTGGGAGTGACGACTCTCCACACACGGAGCTGCACGACGACCCGCCGTACCAGACTCCACCGCCGCCCCCGACGCAGGAAACCGAGACACAGGAGGAGGAGCCGTTGCAAGGCCGAGGGATGCGTGACCACAGCGCTCCGAGACGCTTGTCACCTTCCGGGTGTCGACCGCGTAGACAGCCGCGGACACGTCCTCACAGAGATGAGTGATACTACTATTTGTGAGACATATTTCTATCTATGTACTACTATCCGTATTTCTATTTCTATGTGAGACATATTCATATTTATGTTTGTATGAGACATATTATCTATGTACGAGACATATTCATATTTATGTTTGTATGAGACATATTATCTATATATGAGACATATTATTATCTATGTACGAGACATATCAGAGGAAAATAAGTTGTACGAGACATATTATTAAACAAACATTGCAACTTACACAAACAACAAGAAAAGTGGTAGTAGCGAGAACACAACATAAATTGAAAAAGAAAAGTCATCTACCATCGACACAGCCTCCCGCATCACTCTTCCCCTTCGACGATGCTTCACCCTTGTCCTTCGACGACGCTGCACCCTTGCCCTTCGACGCCGCCGCCGCTGCTGCAGCTTTCTTGCTCGCTTCAGTCGGCATGAAGATATCATCTTCATCCTCGCTCTCCTCGACCCATAAAATCGGTTTACGAAGAGCATCCAACATATCTGCTTCACTCCTATATGTTAGTTTCTTCTTCTGCCACCTAGCATGCAGCCTCACAAGTTCTTTTTCTATTTCCTTCGAACTCCTCCATGGCCACCCATGCCTAGCTAGCTTCGCTGATAGCTCACGGAGATGAGTTGGATGACTAACAATATCCTCGAATGGGATCTCCTTATTGTCTACTTTGAACTCGGCCGTAAACCTCAAAAGTAGTGCCGACATTCCACCCGAGAAACTACCATCTGAAGGAAAACTCGACATGTTCGAGTGAGTGGACTATGCTTACCAACTCGACATCTCCTCCCGGGGTTTTTATAGGACGAGCACAGAACAATTGGCGGGAGAAATAGGCGGGAGCAAAGCTGGCGGGAAAATAAAAGGCGGGAGCGACGACGGCGCGAAAAATAGGCGCGGGAGAGGGAGCAAGGCTGGCGGGAAAATAAAAGGCAGGAGCGACGACGGCGTGAAAAATAGGCGCGGGAGAGGGAGCAAGGCTGGCGGGAAAATAAAAGGCAGGAGCGACGACGGCGCGAAAAATAGGTGCGGGAGAGGGAAATGGTAGGGGCACCATGTTTCGGCTCGAGCCGTGCCGAAACATGGCTGTCGGCGCCGCAGTTACGCGAAGCAGCGATGCGCATGCAGCTCAGCAGGCTTTCGGCGTTGGCGCGGCCGAAACGTGCTGCTTTCGGCACGGGCAGTGCCGAAACCTTGCTTTCGGCACGGGCAGTGCCGAAACCACGCACCGTGACGACGCCGCGCTAGTTTTCAAATTTCTCCAAAACGCGTGCTAGATTCCGAATAAACTTTTAATTTTTTTTTTCCTTATATACACCTAAAACCTGGTGCTTTTCCGTGCAAACTATTGGAGAATAAAGTGCAACAGTTTATCTTATTTCAATACCGTGCAGTTACTGATGAACATGAGCATATCTATCATCTGGTATGTGTCTCATTGAAAGAGAGAAAGAAATGGATCAACATCTAGACAGTGACACACCTGTATGTTCTATACTTCTATCTCTAACAAAAGTAAATCTTATTCTCTAGAGCCTTTTGGTATATAAGTAAAGCACTGATAAAAAATGGATGTAGCATGCATCTGATTCCGACACACCAGTATTGCAGATCGCAGCAATAGGGAAGGCGATGATGGTAGTGGCGGAGATATTAAAAAATGTGGTGACTGCCCTATAGGCTATAGCTTCGACCTGTCAATTGGACAGAAAATAAAGCTAAAGTTCAAACACCTACATCCAGGGAGAATATGAATGATGCAAGTATCTAACCAAAGAGGAAACATACAATTTCAGATCGCGAACTTTCTTGCGTTTCCACACCGCGATTGAGTAGCAAATTAACTATTCAGCATAAGCTACCAGAGCAATGGTAGGTTAAATCTAATATCTCATTACTTAAGAAATATGCATATGTGATATATTAATTCTAGCAAGTAGTGATATGGAACACCAACGGAAGAAATTAATGAACTAAATATAGCAGCATTTTGGGCTGAAAACAGTAGATGGCAGAGAGCAGGCGGAGAAGGATTCAAAAACTCTAATAGGCTCGATCGACAAACCTGTATGTAGTCCACAAATAGACCATATTGTAAGATCGCATTCTTTGGGTATTCACACCACAAAGGTGGCATTGTTGCTGTACTGACATGGAATGAAGACATAGGATATGTAAATTTAGAAATGGCAGCCACAAGTGACATGACACGAAATGAGATGGCTTATCGTTAATCAAGTACTAAGGTCTAGAAAACATGCATAACTGCAAATCGCCTGATATAAAGCTACAAGCAATGTAACCCAACCAGCTACAGGTCACCGAACTAGATAAACAAAGTCCGAACAAATAGACATATATCTATACCAAGTTTTGACTAAAGAGCCCGTGAAAACAGCTGATCACGACACTGACACACAACCAAAATATGTATTACCAACGATAAAAGAGTAAATAATATCTAGCATATACCCACGTAACAAATAAAAGATCATTACGCACTCATGCCTGCATCATAAAGGAGTAACCAGAAGGGCCATTCCAATTTTCCAAGCAAAGAGGTAAAATCTATTAATACATTGCAGTTCAAAATTAAAAGAGACTGTCATGTGTTCTTTTTTTTCAGAAAATCACACGGAGAAAAGAATCCAAATTGTTGCCCATATAATTCCACTTTTAATTTAATGAACAAATCTACATAGTAGAAATCTAAATATCGTCACACAACATTGCAATTCACGGATCCTTGTACAATCTGGTCGATTAATATTTTGAGTGCTGAACAAATAGAAGATTTTAATGGAAAGATGATCATTTTGGTAGACATGCAATGCAACTATGTGGAAATAACACCGCACTGCCAATTTTGAAAGCGCTGAAGCACAACACAATGAAACAACTTTTTTAATGTTGCAGTACTTCACATTGAATTTTATAATTATTGTACCTTATTATTTATAAATAATCTAAAGTAGTCAAACACTTGATGCATTGTACATTACACACCAAAAAATCACACCAAAAAATCTTGTTATGACTAAACGAAGAACATACATGTATATAAGATGGCAGTCATAGAAGATAAGACATAGGCTGAATTATTGCACAAAATAGAAAAGTGAAGGTAAGAGAAATAGGAGATACAAAAGGGAACCAAAACCAAACAAAAAGGATTGAAAGAACTATATTATTTGACGTTAATTCTATGAACACATATGGCTCTATGGTGCCCTTCTAATTAGGTAGAACACCACCACCCATGGGAGCTAGCTTCAAAGGGACTTAGTTAATGATAGTGGGCTGCCAGAATCCACATGCGATTAGCTGATTATTTTGAAGCTGGAGACAACATATACTACACCCAACAATGCAATACATCAACCAAAGATCTGAACCAAACCAAATCGATTAAAACACGCATATCTCTGAAAACCATACCACGGTGTACATTATTTGTGGTATAAATTCCCCAGATGCATGTATATACATAAGACATGCACTGCATACCATCTACCCACCACGACCATGGAAATGAGCCAGGAACCAGGAAATGCAAGGATTCCATGATATTTTTCTTCCATCAAAACATAACAAATTAATAACTGGTCATACATCTGTACCAAGAGCAGGGTGGCACCGCATATAAGACAGCAAGAGAGACTGTAAGTATGAGATGAACTCGAAAAAGGGAGATAAGCTCTCAAACCTAACCAGAAGACTTGATTGCTTTCACAAATGCCTCACCTGCCATGTGAGACGAATAAATCTGCAGAAAGAACACAACAATACCAGGGATGAGATGGATGAGAAGGAATGTTGTCATCAAAAAAGAGAGAAGGATGACACTACAGTACAAAATGATACTACTGAAAGTAGGGACCATAAGTTCTACACTAACTTGTTTGCTGCTTTTACCTTTCACTAGTTAGCTTGCACGTGCAACGCACATCTCTCTTAATGCAAGTCGGCATAACATATAGCTCATAAGCTTATATTGTGATCCTTCCACCCGGGTCCCTACCCATTTCTGCTACAGTAAATTCTGACACACTCTCCATGAACGATGATGCTCCTCTCCTCCCTGTGGTAGAAATATAATTTCTAAATATACTCGCTAGTATTTGACACTCCCTTGATTAGGCCTCTAAGTACATAACTGTAGTTTCTTCATATTATCTTGCAAAAAAATCATAGCATTGAAGATGATCATATTCATCTCCCCACCCCCACACACACATACACAAAAAAAGAGACAATGTTCATAACTGTAGTTTCTCTTGGTATGTTTATAGAAGGTCAAAGGGATAGCCATTTCACGAAAACATACCTTTGATTTATTCCGAATTGTCACAGCTGCAGAATTCTTTTCCCTATGATGAAATCAAAAGCATACGAATTCCAAGTCTCATCTGGTTCCTGTGCATAAGAGTTAACAAAATGTGAGACCAAGCAACACATCCAAGCCTGAGCACAACTCCACTGTCTCCACAAGAAATGATTTAAAACGAAATTACTAATCTAAAATATGAAATTGTTCATCTCCTCTGATCTGGTCTGAACTTATTATGAACTTAACCACATATGTCTCCTGAACTGAACCATGAAAATTCCAAGCACCGAAACATAACAATACACAAGCACTCGTGAAAAGACATTGCACCAAGCTGCTAGGGACATGATTGTTCGATGCTCACACAAATCACAAGGTGAGATCGAGGACTTCCCTCCAGGCATTGTTTTCTCGTCTAGGTCAGGTAGAGTGTACAGCCAGCTCGACTTGAACATAAGCAGATAAGCAGATTGTGGCGGCACTTATCACATCGCCCCTGTATGCAGAAGACCCCAGGAACGGGTCCCGGTGCGCCTTCCGTCGGCCCCGCACGCCTTGTAGCCGCCAGGCCCGGATGTGCTGTGCGCTCGACCGTCTCTTCCGTGCAGAGGGAGAACGGAGAGACGCGAGAGGAAAAGAGACGGCCTGACCTAGTCCGTCCACCCCAGATGTACCGCCGCCGTCGACCTTGAAGATCCTGCCTCCATCGACCTTGAAGCTCCTGCAACCATTTGTTCGCGAGGAGCAGTGTCCGCTACTGCGATGCCAATAGTTCACATCGGTTAACGTCCGTAAAAAAGGTCTGCTAATGGTGCCTGACAATTGGTGGTGGTGGGGAGAATAAATGGACCATGGCCGAGAGTGGCTTGACGGCCGTGAGCTTGTTGGGAGCAATAGCCATGGAGGCCATGGGGTCGATGGCAGCCCCTCTCCATTTGAAAGCGATGCTCCACATCGGAGGAAGAAGGGAGGTGGCGGGGCGACGGAATAAGACGCGTGTTGAGCTTGCCGATCAAAGGGTGGCACGCGGCCAGTCGGAGGAACTTCTTCTCGTCGAGGCAGTGCTTGAGGCAGCAGCAGGGGCGCGGGTCAGGCTCCATCGTATAGAACAGCATCGTAGCATGGGGAGGCAGCGTCGCAGCCTCGCGGGTCAGGCGACGGCTTGTGGAACGGCGATCTCGCGACTCGCGTGGTGAGGAGGCGGTGGGGCGGCGGCGTCGCGTGGAAAAGGACAGGGCGATCGCGACCTTGATCGTGCGAGGCGGTTTATTTTCCCCTTTTTGCTCGGCGACGGATTGCAAGTCCCAGCACGAAGAAGCCTCATGATGGAAAGTCCCGTAAATTGCGAGGGGTGAAAGGTGGGGAGAACAAATGATTCTGAACCGTTTGATCTACACATATGTGCGGTCAAGATTTAGTTTTCCTGCCAAGTTCTCTCGTTTATAAGTAGTGGAGATTATCATGGTATACATATAATGATATAAGGGAAGTAACAAATGTAGTGGCAGATTGGGAGCCTCTGAAACAGCATCGAGCAGAAGATTAAATGCATTTTGTGACATTTGATAGCTCGAGGTTCGTTGGCTGCAAATCAAAGATAGTGTAAAAGAACAAACCACATGAGAGAGCAACAGTGAATAATATGCTAAATGGAGTACAACATACCTACAACATTTTGTCGGTGCATTTGTGCCCCCGCAAAGACATACTTGATGCACATTACCAGACTCCATCCCATAAATCTGCACAAACCTACACGCCAACCAGAAATAATTATCAAAAAGAACACTGAATTAACATGCATCGTCTGATATACATGCAGTGGATGAAGTCTTTCTACTTAAAATTTGAAGTATGTGCCTTATCTTATGTGACCATATTTAGTACAGCTGTACATAAGCTTTTCGTGACCAACGATTGTGTGCATCTAAGTCACGGACAAAACAACATGCTTGACTAACATTACCAAGGTATCGGATAGACAGACACTCGTTTAATCAACTTTCCGAGAAACACTTACAAAGTGTGCATAACGAACAAGAACCCGCCAACCAAAATAGTGTAATTACAGTAAGCGTCAACCCATGTTTTAAAAATAGATGTCTATCCATCATGTCCCTGCAGAGGGATTTATCTATACTTTCACTCACAGATGTACCATACATTTGATGGTTTATTTGCTTCTGTACATGTATGCGCAAATAAAAATCAATAACAATCTCTTAATTTTTTTGATGGCCATGTTGACTTTCAGCACAATGAATACTGCTTAGCAGCAACAGGTATCTTGTGCTAATTAGGGGAATGTTAAGAACTTAAGATTAAGAGAAAGTAAGGGTGATCATAATAAGAAGAAATAGAAAAATTGACTCACCATCTGCATCCATTTGCAATCGATGCAAATGATGTCAGAAACTTCCCAAAATAGAGTTAGTAGGTCACCATCTTGACCTGAATATGAATCCAAATATTCGATATTTAACCTGAATATGAATCCAAAACTGTGTTAAGCTTCAAAATGTCGCCTAAGAAAAATTGTACACTAGTACTGGCATATACAGCATAAATCAACACCTGAACATAAAAGAGGAAACGTTCGTACTTGCCAACAGTAATTACCAAAAGAAAAAGAGAAGGCTGAGGAGATCATACTTCCGGCCGGTGCGACCTGCAGTCAGGGTGGACGTCAACAAGAACAGATCAGGGAGGATACAACCAACAGCTGCTCGGGATGAATCCGCGGCCTGCAGATCCGTGGATCTTAGCCGAGGCGGTTCGGAGCTTCAACGTGGACGAGGACGGGTCCGGGCGCCTGCGAGCTCCATGGCGACGCTGCCGAAATCGCTGACGACCTAGGGTTTTCAAGGCTTGAGAGGACTGGGGAGGCGAGGAGAAGGTAGCCGTGGGAGAGAGGACGCCGTCGACGGAGAGGCGGCATTTTCTGCGGGCATCTAAAGCGGCAGCTCCACCGCGTAACGACGCCGACGACGGCTGAGTCGCCAAGCCACCAAACAGAGCCTGCCTAGGGTTCGCCCATGAGGCGATGCCGACGACGTCCGGGCCGCCACGCCAGCAAACCGAGCCTGGCTAGGGTTCGCCATGGGGCAGGTGCAGGGGCGATGTCGAGGCGCCAGAGAACCAGAGGAGATCGAGGCGGAGCCGTGGCAACGATGGCGGTGGAGGCGGCCGAAATCGCACGCGGCGGCGGAAATTTTGGGGCTAGCGTGTCCATCCCTCTATCCCCACGTTCTGTCCGAGGCCGAACCGACTCGACGCGCAAAGAAACAATTGTACAATGAATCCACGTACACGCACGCGCGTAGGGACGCCGACAAGCGGGACCACACCCTCCCGTCCCACGCGCAGTCAACGTACGCGTGCAGCAGCGAGTAAAAAGGCAACAAATTGTGTCACTGAACTGTGGGCCCGCAACATGGATGAACCACAAACCAGGAATTCTAGGGAGCTTAGATGTTGTAGAGATGACACGGGCTGCCTTGGTGAGTGTAAGCCCAAGACCACCGACTTTTGTGGTCAGTAAAAGTATTTGAGCTCCAAGGCCCTCCTGGAAATCCTGGATATGCAAAGGCACAATACATAAGCAGCATAGATAATTGAGGCGCCGTATCTTATGAATCCGGATCTTTGGTGTATCCCTGCATCCGTAGTGCTATGGCCGGTCGATCTAAATCGTAGCGCTGGAGATGCTTCTGCGGTAATCTTCCTAAAACACGCCCGCTGCCTCCGTAAGTTAGCGTGCGAATTTGCACGCGAACCCCTGCCTGTTCGACTGCTGCACACACGAGACGCCCTAATCCGCCCATCCATCGATTGCGGTTGCTGGTTTTGGATCGCCATGGCGGCAACCAGTAGCTAGAGAGGGAGAACTCGTCGTGCACCAGGACGCAAATCCCGGTCGACTGCAGCTGGGGCTTCAGCCCGATCTCCCGACGGGGCTCGCCGTGCACTTTACAGCATGTAGCAATGTCAAGCTGACTTGATTTTCTTCTAATGCGAAGTCTCCGAGCGATCTCCGCGTCCAAAGATAGCCCACGTAGGAATTGTTTTGAATGGCCAAGGATGGATTACAATTTCCTACGGAATATTCTACTAGGACTAGCCATGTCGTACGTAATTCCAATTGCAGCTAGAGGGATACACATGACGAATCTCTAGTGTAAGCAGACGCATGTGGAGGTTGGGGACGCCGGCTGCCTCGGCGTCAAGGAGCAGCGAGAAGGACGACGTGCGCGGAGGCAACCTTTGACCTGTATAGGGCACGGCAGATGGCGTCGAGGTCATCGAATGGCACCTCGCTTCCGGCGACGTCGAGTAGAGATGGATTTGGTGAGGATCGCTGATCTCGTTGCCGCCGCCTTTGGCATCCAGCACGCAGGTTGTTTAGGGATAGGACAGATGGGTTGGGACGTTATCCCAGTTCGATGTTCAGGGGTTATTTTGCAAAACAACGGTCTAGAAGCGGGCGGTTGAGTGCAAAATTACACGTGATCGAGTCTGAGCGCACGATTTAGATCGACCGGCCATAGCACTACGGATGCAGGGATACACCAAAGATCCGGATTCATAAGATACGGCGCCGATAATTGAGTCCATGGAGCAAAACAACATAGAAAAAGGGAAGCGCGAACAAGAACCTTCACAATCCTTTCCCTCTCAGAAATCTCAGTTTTGCCATCCATGCGCAAAAAGTTGTAGCCCTCTAATAATATAGCTTCCTGTCGAAATAATCGAATGACTTACAAGACAGAAAGTATAATTGACCATAGTTTGGTCAAAACATCGCTGAAAATAGAAAGTGTAGCCCCTAATAATATAGCTTCCTGTCGAAATAATCGAATGAATTACAACACAGAAAGTGTATTTGACCATAGTTTGGTCAAAACATACTCTGCAAAAAATAGAATTTGTACACTTTGATGCCAGCAGTAGATCAAAGATACCAAAGTCACAAGTCATGCTAAAGCTCAACTTATCAGACAATTTTCTGTCAAGTAATTCTACTTCACTGTTGAGCGGGACTTGAATGTGATGTGTCTCTTCGGTTGTAAACAAATGTCTAAGACTATACGAAACAGTAAGGCGTGCATAATTTAATGTGTCATTATAGTATTTCGTAAGAAGAAATTGTCCATTTACTATACCAACAGAGTTTATCATGTATGTGAAAATACAAAAGCAGAAATGTATACAAAATAATACTTCTAATTTGTTTCGCAAAAAAATCTAATTTGAATACTATATTCACATGGCATGCACTCCAACACAAGCAAGAATTGACAGCAGACCTGAATCAGGTTTAACATTTTATGAGTCTGTGAAAATATCAGAACATGGTGTCCCTCTTCAAGAAGATTCCGCTGCAACCAGACATTAACCATTTGATTTTACATACATAAATACGGATTACAGTACTAACAACGAATATACATCAAAGAATACTTACCAACAAGACCAAGATAAAAGATAACTTGCATGAAACTTCCTGACCAACTTCCACTGCATCATCATCATGTGCCAAATCTGCGAGATTCATGGCCATTTTTTCAGCCATCTCCATTTCCTGATTATTATTCAGTCATCTCCATTTCCTGATTATTTAACATTCCGTCCATGCCTTTCAAGATGTGCTCAGCAGATCTCTTAGTCACTAACTGTGGGTGGTCACATATTTTCTTCAATTCCTGTTGAAGGAAAGGAAAAATTAGAAACGAGCATAATTGCACCAAAGAACATGCACAGACAAAATTAGAAAATGATTCAAACATGCATGTTTAACAAAATACGATGGAGAGATTAAGAGGTTAATGAGGTCAAGAGAAAGAAAAAGGTATAATTTCTATAAGCATGCCTTATATTTTGATAGAATATTGCAAAAACCATGGCATTTTTGAATCAGAATGAGCATACATGAAGGGAACCAAAGGAGTAGATGAGAGCAACAAGACACCAAATAAAGGTAGACAAGATTGGGCAAAGAAAATTCTTTGAATCTTATGCTTACTATGATTGCAGTTAAGGAATTTCCTCGCAGTTCTGCTAAATGAACAAGTTCACATTTCAGAAAAGCTTTATATAGTTGCCTCTGCACCCAAAAGACAGAAAAACTTTAAAACTGTTATTAGCCAATTACTCGGCCAGTATTGCATCAATAACACCAAAATTCATACCTGAAGATCTATTAATTTCAGCCAGATAATCAGCTCATTCTTCTTAGGAAGCTGTTTATCATCTAAAAAATCAGTCTCAAGGGATACTTCACTTTTCATACGACGCAAAAAATTTGGTTTTATCGGTTCTCTTAATTCCTGTGAACAAAAGTCAAGTACAAAACAATAACTAAGGAGTGGAGATTTCTTGCTCCTGGGTTCCACTGATCTCTTTACTAAAAACAATTGAAAAATCGTATTTATAAGTTTCAACAAAATATGAAAAAAAAACTGCATATTGTCAATGATATATCCCACAAACGTGCAAAATCTCGATTTGAAATACTTTATATTCTGATCTACACAAAAATGACGATCAGAATATAAAATATTTCAAATCGATATTTTGCATATTCGTGGGATACATCATTGGCAACATACATGATTTTTTTCAGATTTTTCTAAAATTTATAAATATGATTTTTGAATTTTTAGTACTGGAGCTTGGGAGGCAAAAGTGTTTTCTGATACATTTAGTACAATTTTCTTCAAGTAATAATCCGGAAGGATGGGTAACATCTCCACGACGTAATGCAGCAAACTGAGACGGGTTGCCCTCTCATGGTTCAACTGAAAGTGGACATTAGATAATCTGGAATCTGAATGCAGTTCACTTGCTCAATTGCTTTCACATGTCAAATAGGAGAGGAAAGTACCACTTAGCCAACATAGAACTCAGTTAATGTCCAACTTTTAATTTCTCGACAGAATCATAATGACAAGTAATTTCTCGACAGAACTCAGTTAATGTCCAACTTGTTTCATTTTTTTCGAAATGGGGCAGCTACCCCAGCCTCTGAATCAGGTTAATGTCCAACTTGTTTCATATTGGAATATATCGAACATGGTGACATTTTACATTACTAAACTGCCAACATACCAATTTAACAAATACCAAGAAGAAGATAAAAACAATGTGGAGACACTAATGTTGCCCACATCAGCCGGCGGCCGCGCAGCCTCGTCCTCTGCAAGCGGCTGCCGCTCAGCCCCGGCCTCCGCCCCCCACGGCCGTGTCCAACGCCAGCGCCGGCATGGGGCAGCCGCTCCCTGCAAGCTTCTTCTTCGGAGGGACCGCGGCTGGGCCGAGTGCGGCGCCTCCGACGTACATGCCCCTGCAGCGGCCGTCGATGCAGTACGGGCCACCGGCGTACGTGCCGTCGGTGCAGCAGCATGCGCAATTCCAACCTCCCGTGTTGACGCCTCCGTTCATCAATCCGGGGTACCCGGTGTTTCAGCAGCAAGTCCAGCAGCCCCCGGCGGCAGCAGGACAGGGTGCTCCGCGTCCTAAGCGTAAGAAGAACAAGCCTGTTCAGCCTCAGCAGCAGATGTCCGGGGCGCAGCCGTTGATGGGGTCACCGATGATGCCGCAGGGTACTTTCCAGCAGTCCTTGTTGCAGCACCAGTTTGCCCAGTCGTCGGCTGCTCCTCAGCTGGGTGGGGCCGTGCAGGGTCAGTCGCTGGTGGCGCCTCCTCCCATCCCGGGTGTGAGTGCGAACACAGCCGGTGTGGACTCTGGTTTGGTAGCAGCGACTGCTAATTTGGAGCAGACAGAGGCTTTGACAGGGGTAAGGGTAAGGCAAAGAAAGGCAGTAAGTGTTTCAAGTGTTCAGCGGACTCCCATTCCTCCAAAGCATGCCCGATAAAGCACTACTGTTTAGTTTGTGATAATGCAGCTCATCCCACTATCAGGTGTCCGACTTTGCGGTTACCCAAGCCTACTTGTTTCACCACGGGCACTGGCGTTCCGGAGACGATGTTTGTGCAGTTTCCTGACAGTGTCTACAAGCCTCACCTGATCCCTTCGAGCTCGCCCACTGCACGGATCTCGATTGTGGGTGACCCGGTGCCCGCAGCTGCTATTGAGAGTCTGATCTCCAGGATGTGCTTCTCGGCACAGTGGACGTGGGAGGCATTGCCCGATGGCGATGATGCTTTTCTCATCGGTTTTCCATCGACCGAGGTTCTCCACAGGGTTGACGGGATTCAGTTGAATATTCCGTCCTATAATTCTCAGGCCACTATTTCTGTGTGGAAGTCCAATGATGATGCTGTTCCCCTTAGAGTGCTTGAGAAGGTCTGGGTTCATGTTCAGGGTGTACCTTACGCGTTGAGGCACTTTCTTGGCTTTTGGGCGGTGGGTACTCTCATTGGGACGACTCTTGATGTGGATCTTGTCACCTACCGGAGCCGTGGTATTGTTCGCATTCTAGTGGGCATGTTGGACGCGAAGGTGCTGGAAAAGCGCTCTGCTGATGATGGCCCGTATGTTGGGGCTTCGTGTGTGGTGAGGCTCAAGGAGTACGGGTTTTATTTCAGTCGTGAGCCTGCGGATTTCGTCCCGGATCCTAACTTTGTGCCCTTCTTTTGGCGTCGCAAGAGCGACGACGCCGATGATGAGGAGGGTAATGAGCATGGTATGGAGGGTCCTTTGGGTCAGTCCAACACCGATGGGTCTCTCGCCAACAATATGGATGTTGATGGTAGTACACAGTCCGAGTCATCGAGTGCTAACAAATCCGCTACGCCCGGTGCTAATGTTGGTTCTGTGATGGCTATCACCCCGTACAACGCATGTCCAAGTACCCCGAGAGGTCGGGAGATTGTGGAGAGGATTCGTCGTACCTCTCCGGGACTGCTGCGTACCTCGTCGGAGTCTGTGCCGGCGTTCATCGCTGCTGGGAATGGTGTCGATGGCTCTCTTGGGATGCACCCCCTGGTTCGGGTGCTGCAGTGGCCGACGCTGGGCCGGGAGCTGCAGTGGCTGAGGCTGGGCCTTGGCCGGTGGGCTGGAGCTCAGCTCGCGTGCAGCTGGGCTAAGCGGAGGCGCTGCGTGCGGTGGACGTGCAGGCTATCCGGCTGTCGCCGAGCTGGGCCAGGAGGGGGCTGCGACTTCGACCTCGCCTCCTCCAGTCTACGAGCTTGGGGCGCTTGCAGCGGGTGAGCCCACGGCATCGGACAGCGAGGGGTTGGTCTCCAGGGAGGCTTTTACTTCGCCGCAGCCTCCCGTGGATGGACTGACCCATATCTCTGCCTCGACGAGTGCGGCCTCGACTCCGACACAGGCCCACTCGCCTTGCGAGGCTCAGCTCGGTTCGGTGGTGATGGCTGGGGTGGATGCTTCTTCGCCCATGCCGCCCCATGTCATCACTACGCCGAGAGCTACGCGTGGGGTGAATCGCATCGTCACGCCATCCACCCCTCCGGCCCGCCGCAGCGACAGGTTCGGGGTGGATGGGGATGGTGCTTCCGTCACCGACGAGGATTCCATGACGAGGGCCATGCATCGCAAGGCGGCGCGTAACTTGGACTATTCTGGTATGGATTCGAATTCGAAATCTTTTCTTTCTTTTTCACCGCATTCAATTCATTCGAAGTTGAGTAGTGTAGGTCTTTCGCTTGGTAATAGTCAATCTCAAGTTCATGTTTCAACTAATGTCTTGAGACATATGGAATTTGACCGTCTCACGGTTATTCCTAAAGTCTCGACTGGGTTGTCTTCCACCTATGATGATGAGGATGAAGCGATTGCCACATCAGATGGTCAGCTTATTTCTCATCTAATTGGTGAAGTGTTGGATGGTGGTTTGGATGACGACGGCTTGAGTTCATTATATGAACTAAAAGCGTCCGGTCGGAAATCTAAATCATCAGCCAACAAGTCCCGGAAACGGTCCAAGTTATCCAAATCCCCCACGGTTTCCCGATGAATGGCATGTTCGCAAATAGCAGAGGTTTTGGTGACCTGGCTAAACACTTGCATTTCGCTGATTGTATTCGGGACCATAATTTGGATTTCTTAGCAATTTCTGAGACTGGTAGACGTGAGTTCTCACAATCTCTCTTGAACCGTGTTTCGGGCGGTTTAGAGTTTGAGTGGTACTCGCGGCCTCCTCATGGCCGCTCCGGAGGCATTTTACTAGGCGTCAAGACTGATACCATGGAAGTATTGGAGGTTACGGATGGCGATTTTCATATCAAAATGCACATCCGTAATAAATCCGATAACTTCATTTGGAGTCTTGTCGCCGTGTATGGGCCTGCTCAGGAAGTGGCTAAGACCTCTTTTCTATGTGATATGGTAAACTTGGCAAAAGATAACCCGTACCCTTTGCTCATTGGTGGGGATTTCAATTTGCTAAGGTTTCCATTCGAGAAAAGTAAGGGTCGGTTCGACAACCGTTGGCCTCTTTTGTTTAACGCAGTCATTGACAGCTTGAACCTAAGGGAGATAACGATGGTAGGGAGACAGTTCACTTGGGCTAATTCCCTACCTGAACCCACATACGAGAAACTAGACCGTGTACTGATGGACTCTGAATGGGAAGATAGGTTCCCGTTGGTGTCGGTACGGGCTCTAGAACGTATTGAGAGTTTGTCGGACCATGCTCCCATTCTATTGACCACAGGAGTGCCTAGATTGCAGTGTAAACCACGGTTCAAGTTTGAGCTTGGTTGGTTACACCGCGAGGGATTCCATGAGATGGTTAAAAGAATATGGGAATTACCGGTTGCGGGTGATACGCCTATCCAGCGGTGGAATAACAAGATACGTGCTTTACGTACTCACCTCGTTGGTTGGGCTCGTCATACCACCGGTTTACTTAAAAAAGAAAAAGTGCGACTCTCCTCGATAATCGATGCTCTAGAAGCATTAGCAGAAGTTCGGTTACTATCCGCGCAAGAAATTGAGCTAAAGAGCCAATCTAATGCACAGATAGCGAAACTACTGCGCGAGGAGGAGCTAAAATGGTATCAACGTTCCAAGGCCCAATTCATTCTAGAAGGAGACTCGAATACTCGCTATTTCCATAGTATTGCCAATGACAGACACAGGAAAAAGCGTATTCATTCTCTGGTCCAGGATGAGGGAACGATTGAGGGCCATGAACAGCTAAAGACGTACATTACAAACTATTATAAAGGTCTGTTCGGTGCTCCAGAGGAAGGAAACTTCTCCTTGGACGAGTCCCGAACAGCGGACATACCCCAGGTTTCAGAAGAGGAAAATAGCCTTCTTACTAAACCCTATTCAGAGGAGGAAGTGAGAATGGCGGTTTTCCAAATGAAACATAATACGGCTCCTGGTCCTGATGGCTTCCCGGCTGAGTTTTATCAGAACTTTTGGGATGTTATCAAGGTCGATTGAGGCAGAAAGGATCCAACAGTTTAGACCTATATGCCTGCTTAACGTTAGTTTTAAAATATTCACCAAAGTGGCGACGATTCGACTGAACACCGTGGCAGATCATGTGGTTCGTCCGTCTCAGACGGCTTTTATGAAAGGTCGCAACATCCTTGATGGAGTCGCGGTCCTACATGAAACGGTCCATGAACTACATAGGAAAAAGTTGAACGGGGTAATTCTTAAAATTGATTTTGAGAAAGCTTATGATAAAGTTAAGTGGTCTTTCATCCAGCAGACCCTCAGAATGAAAGGTTTTTCTTCCGAGTGGCGCGCGTTAATTAATTCCTTTGTTTCCGGAGGAAGTGTAGCCATTAAGGTCAATGATGACACTGGCAAATACTTCCAAACGAAAAAAGGCCTCAGACAGGGTGATCCGCTTTCGCCGATACTATTCAATATAGTGGCGGATATGTTGGCTATCTTGATTGAACGCGCTAAAACTGAGGGTCAAATTGAAGGAGTGATTCCCCATCTTGTCGATGGTGGATTATCGATTCTTCAATATGCCGACGATACAATTCTTTTTATGGAGCATGATATCGAAAAAGCTCGTAACCTTAAGTTGATTTTGTCAGCTTTCGAGCAACTTTCGGGTCTTAAGATAAACTTCCATAAAAGTGAATTGTTTTGCTTTGGCGAGGCCCAAGAGGACGCCGCCTTGTATGCTGAGCTTTTTGGCTGCGAGCAAGGTCAATTTCGTATCAACTATTTGGGCATTCCGATTCACTATCGGAGACTCACAAACGCTGAATGGAAAAGGGTGGAGGAAAGGCTTCAATTACGTTTAAATAGTTGGAAAGGCAAACTCCTATCCCTGGGTGGAAGATTGGTTCCCATAAACTCGGTACTAACAAACATGGTACTGTATATGATTTCATTCTTCCAACTGCCTAAAGGGGTCTTAAAACGATTGGATTATTTCCGATCTCGATTCTTTTGGCAAGGGGATAGTGAGAAGAAAAAATATCGACTGACTAAATGGAGCGTGGTTTGCTGCCCTAAAGACCAAGGAGGGCTCGGTGTTCACGACCTTGAGGTCAAGAACAGAGCGCTGCTAGGTAAATGGCTATTTAAACTTCTATCCGAAGATGTAGTTTGGCAAACCCTCCTTAGGAGAAAATATGTTGGAGATCAAGCTGTTTCCCAGGTTCTTTGGAAACCTGGTGATTCACACTTCTGGGCGGGCCTTATGGCTACAAAGAAGTTCTTTTTTTCACATGGATCCTTTTCAATTAGGGATGGATCGGAAATTCGTTTCTGGGAGGATATTTGGCTCGGACAATCTACCCTCAAAGAACAATACCCGGCTCTATATTCTATTGTACGAAATAAAAGTGACACGATCGCGAAGGTGTTGGGTTCTTCCCCACCAAATGTTTCGTTCAGAAGAAGTTTACTTGGAACAAGACAAGCATCTTGGAATGCTTTGCTCAATCGATTGGATTCAATCCAATTGTCGGAAGGTCCAGATAAGTTTCAATGGAATCTCACGAAGAACGGCACATTCTCGGTTGATTCTATGTATAGAGCGCTTATTCTACCCGAAATTCCAGTCGATAGCTCTCATAATAACAAACTTTGGAAGATGAAGATACCACTAAAAACTAAAGTGTTTGCGTGGTATTTACGTCGAGGAGTAATCCTCACCAAAGATAACCTTGCCAAACGCAATTGGCACGGAAGTAAAAAGTGTGTTTTCTGTCAACATGACGAGACCATTACGCACTTATTCTTTCAGTGTGAGTTCGCTTGGTCTATATGGTCAGCCATCCAGATAGGTTCTACCTTACATCCACCTAGTTCTGTTGCCAACATTTTTGGCAACTGGTTAAACGGTAGGTTCAAACTATTCAGCAGGGTGGGAGCGATTGCTGTTATTTGGTCGCTATGGATATGTAGAAATGACAAGGTTTTTAATGATAAAAATGCTTCTCTTATGCAGGTTATTTACCGGTGCACAGCGACGCTACGAGTATGGTCATCCCTGTAGCGTGTGGAGCATCGAGACTTATTTTTGGAGGTGGCGTCGAGACTGGAGGCTGCGGCCAGGGAGTTATTTTCCCGGCATGGGTGGCAACATAGACTCCGGATAGACCTACCAGCTTCTTAGGCGGATCTACAATTTCTCATTTTGATATGTAATTCGCCTTTTTATCTTTTGCGTTCCGACTTGAGTGATGCTGAACTGGTGGCTGTGTGCATCTTAGTTATGCAGAGGCCGGGTGTAATGCTTAAACCTTTTAAGTAATAAAATCCCTTTATCTAAAAAAAAAACTAATGTTGCCCGGCCACAATAGCAACAGGAATAGGCTTAGTACCATCTATCTCTTGGACACAAACACACACAAAAAGACAGTTACCTTTGCTGCATTTGAGCCTATGTGCTTCGCTTCACTGCTAGCGCTCTTGTCATTTCCTTTATTGATAGGTCGTTCATACCTTTGTATGAACCTGCCAAAATATAGAGAAATAAATGACACTATATGGAATGCCACTAATGCAGGAGAGCGAGAGAGTAAGTAAATTACTTATCCTTATCATCCAAGACTTCCGGGCAACAAAAAGAGAAAATCGACCACATTTCCTATAAGAGTACACATACTTATTTTCATTAGTAATTTGACGACAAAGTATATAGGAGTATTTATAGTACGGGGTTTCAAGAATTTTAGCTAGGTGAACCTTCAAGTTATTCTGTATAGGTGTTCCACTGATGGCAACCCGATGGACACAAGGTATTTCAAGTAAGCATTGGGATCTTTGTGCTATGGAGTTCTTGATAAAATGTTCCTCGTCAAGAATAACATAATTCCACATTCCCCCTTCCTCGTCGTCGTCATAGAAATCACCTCTTATCTGCTTGTAGTCGATTCAGACAAGATCATACGTTGTCAACATGATGCCTCCCTCCTGTACAAACGATAATGACTCATGAAAACATGATGCCTCCCTCCTTTTAAATGGCGCTTATGCGAAAATGAATCTATGCTCGAATTTGACAGTTGGGATAAAAGGGGAGGATACGAATGACCAACAGATGACATCCATGTTAGGAAACCAAACCAGACCTTGAAAGCACGTTGCAGCTTATAGTTCCGATCTTTTTTGGGACCAGAGTAGCTGTATCAAAAAGAGGAATCAGTTAGCAGCAATATCAGGACTTGACTTGCATCGATTTGAGGAAATTAGGAGATCCTACATGCTAATCTTATGTCCGTGGCCGACAACCGATAATTCTTTGTCCCAGTTGGTGAGAATTGTGGGCGGGGCAACGACTAGCACCCTCCTTATTAGACCTGAGTGGAACAACCCTACGAGGAAGGCAGAAACCTGCAAGATAAAAGTAAGCATGCAAGTCTCTCAAGACGATATTGCATCACCAACTTGACATTGAAACCAGGAAACAAGCTAGTGTCAACGTAATTTGCACCGTAACTAGGTTGGAATAAAAGCACAATTAAGAAGTAAAATTGGTGCCTATTTTCGTGTCAGAAGATAGTTGGTTTCAGTCCCATAATCCAGAAACTAAAGATGCAGGTTTTCAAATAGTAGTACACATCCACAAGGTTGAGAAGTAAAAAGAAAGCCTTCCCAGCCCGACGGTAAGTAGTAGTATAAGGGTGAAAAAGGCCCCAATGATACAAATTGACAGGTCTTGTTATGATGAATCAATCTTGGATCAATTAATGTAAGGAGGCTGAATGAATTCATCGGTTCGATTAAAGCAGAAACAGAAGATGCAGTTTAGTTTTTTCACAGCAATTTCTTCAGCTTAGCTAGTACACTAAGCAAGAAGTAGGTGTCAAGTCTCCTAGGCATGATCCTTATAACACTAAGAAGGAAACAAAAGAGATTAGCAGGCCTTTGCTATAATCGACGATCAACTAATTTAAGTAGCTAGACTGAAGAAATGACCTGCATGGTCTTGCCGAGCCCCATATCGTCCCCGAGGATCCCACCGGTTCCCCTGCAGTGGAGAGACCAGAGCCAGCAGAGCCCCTCGCGCTGGTGGGTGTAGAGCTTGTTGAATATTCTTGCTTGGAGCTTGTACGGCGGTTGGCTGCTTCCGACGGGGGCCTCCATTTCGAAGTCCGGAAGCTGGTCCTGCTCCTCCTCCGCCGCCGCATCGGTGTCATGGTCCACCACCACCTCCTGGACGTCATCTCTGCAATCCCACGTGGAATCCTCCATCTCCCCAGTTGTTGTTTCCAACATCCTGTAGGTGGTCCTGGTCGGAAGCGACGCTGTTGCTGAGCTTGCATAGGCGGCGGCGGCCTGGCAGCTTCACCTTCCTCAGGTTCAGTCTCTGTTTCGAAGCCTGGAAGTCGGCTCTGCTCCTCCTCCACTTGGTATTCCACCATCTCCTCCTGGATGACATCTGTGCACTCCCCCATGGTCTCCTCCATCTCGCAGCTGATGTTGGTCGGAAGAGACACAGTTTGCGAGCTTGCATAGGTCCGGCGTTCTGGGTGTCAGCTCCACCTTCCTCGTGTGTGCAGGAGGATCGGCATTCTGGGTGTTGTCAGGAAGGCCGGCGTCGTGCAAGGACGGGGAGGGAGACGGCGTGGCCATGGATGATGGGCTTGGAGCCTGCGGGTGTTGAGGAAAGGGAGGGAGGGAGGAGGAAGACAATGAGATTTCTGAGAACATTTCTGAGGACGTTGTTGAACATACTCGCTGTAGAGTCCTTGAATCCGGCTCTGACGGCGACCTCCTCCTCCGACAGCGGCTCCGCGCCATTGATTTCGTCGTCGCCGCCGTCTTCATCTGTGCTTCCAACACCTTGGTCTCTATCGGAAGAGGTGTTGTCGGTGGTGGAAGGATGGTGATCCTAGGAGGAGGAGGAGGAGGAGGAGGGCGGGATTGGAGGCTGGAGAAAGGACGGGAGGGTGGAAGGAGGCAGCGGGCAGTGGCGTGAGAACCAGCCAAACAGGGAAGAGTTGGTGGTGGGGGGATGGCCGGAGATGTCCATGGATGGGGTAGCAGCTCGCTCGGAGAATATATGTTGAAGAAAGGAAGGTAGGAGAAGGAGTACAGAACCACAGATACGAAGAGGAGATGAGAGGAGTACTATTTATTGGGTGTGGCAGCGGGAGTGGCAGGCGAGGCGAGGCCTTCTTCAAAATTCAAATTTCAAATCCGTACCGTCTCACACAAGCCAAGGTGCCGTTGCCTCGGGAAGGAACAAGGGGAGATCAATCGATGGTCACCCGCCATTACTCCTCCAATGGGCTACGTCTGCATATTACAGTCACTACATGGGGAGAGGGGATCCATCATGCCTAGCAAGCTAGCTTAATGTATAATACAGGACCGACCGTTGCCTTGGATCAACCTAGTACCAAACTGGAATTCCGCCTGTTCAAAAAAAAAAAAAAACTGGAATTCCGTACCTCTACCTTTAGTCAATCAATGATAATACCATTAGTCCGTAGTCCAGTGGATACATGGTATACTCACCTGCGGCGTCAAAAATCACCCATTGCTTCTTTTCTTTGTGCCTCCACCTGCTGCGGAAACAGGAATGGGAAGATCACTAGTATCTGTTACTACAAAGGTATAAACAATAAATCAACTGTTCGTGTCAAAACCACCTAACCTTTCTGCTGAAGTGTTGCCAGTGCAGAATTCAGGCATACTAACTTGAACGAAATTTTAGCTGTTGGTCCAACTGATGCTGATGCGACTAACGCAACATCTTCCGCTTCCTAAGCCAATACAAGTTGTCGCTATTTACAACGCCGGATACCAGACCATGGCCAAAACAATGCGCGACTAGCACAATGGCAACTGCTTAAAAGCTACTCCAGGCAGATTACTTCATCGCTTGCGCCCCTGCCGACTCAGAAGAAGACTTGATCACCATCTGCTTCTTTGTCCTCTCTCCACGGTCGGGCAGCCTCGACACCAGCGCCTGCAACAGCAAATCAATCTTCTTAGCTTACAACAGATAGATAAGCAACAAAACAGTGGTGCTGCTATTCACGTGTTCGCAGGAGAGGGAATTATACCGTGCTGGCGACGGTCTGCGACAGCCGGTTGATTTTTGCCTTGACTTCTTCAGGACTATCTGAAAATTTGTGTTGGTCGGAGAGTGTGCTCATGGACACTTCTCCTGTGGGTTGAAATCATGGGCAGCTCTGCGTGGAAAACACGGTCAGGGTTAAAGTCGCCCGATGCGCCTACTACTGCTCAGCGAAATGCGCTCACTCGCTGAATCACTGCTGGACAGATCGAAAGCAATGCTTACCCATTGGCAACATAGTCAGATGAGAATGCCTTGTTGTACTGCCTGCCCATCATGGGCATGCTTGGGACCTTGCTGCACACTTGCAATAGTTGAATGTGTCGAGTAAATAGGCCAAAGTAGATAAGATAGTTCAGTTAAGGAAAAAGTGGAGTTTAAATTGTTCATATCTAATTGTATGGGAAGCGACTACGGTGGCGATGGCGTCCTCGGAGGCGACTACGGTGGCGCTGCCAAGGGGACGCCACTGTTAGGTCGTTTCTGGGCTAACCCGGCGGAAAGCTCCGACGAGGAGAGCGTCGCCGAGTCTCCCATCTCGGAGGTAAGGTCAAGGTCATGGAACTACATGTGCAGGACTCCGGAGGCAAGGCCCGGACGTGATCTGAAGGAGATAAAGAGTAAGCGAGGCGACCGGAGAAGGCTGCAGGCGTGGGCGGCGCGGGAGCTGGAGGACTCAGCTGCATCGACGGCCGCTTTCCGTCGTCGTTCACCATCGCCGGAGCTCAAGCTTCCGGTGATCCCGCCTACGGTTTTCACGCTTGGTGAGGTCTTTGAGGCGGCGGAATGGACGCTAGTCAGGCGCAAAGGTAAGGATCGGAAGGGCCCATCTGCTTCGTCGACGGCGCCGGTGAGATCGCCGGCGTTCAACGGCGGCGTTACAGCGTGTTTTGCGGATCGCGGAATTAACGGTAAGGCATGTTCAAATTTTCCATCGGCTGTGGATATCATTGGACACAAGGTCCAGTGCGGCCCACCTACATGCAATAGTATCAGGCAAGGTCAGGAAGGCCACAAGGGGCTTTCTGATTGCGTTTCGCTCTCCCGACCAAAAGGCACAAGGCCCAGGTTGTTTGCTGCGGCTGGGGTATTAGGGTTGCGCCATCCGCAACAGAGGGCTATCTTTCTTTCCGGTTCTCGTGGAGCGCCGCTGCAGCATCGTCGCTCTCCTTCGTCGATCGCCATGGCGGGAAGGGGTCAGGGTTTCAATGGTGGTCCAAACAATGGACCCAACTTTCACGGCAACAATGGCCCCAACTTCCAGGGCAATGGACGTCAGGTCAGAAACAACAATGCATACCAGGGGAATGATCGTGGCAACCCTGGTTTTGGTCAGCAGTCCGGCGGGCGGGATTCTGGAGGATCAAGGGCACAAGGCTTTATTCATCAGAATTTTCGTACTTCTGGGCAGAGTCAGTTTGAGCGTGGCGAGGGCAGTGGTTCTGCGGTTGGTAACCGAGGTGTTGATCATGAGCAGCGGGATTTTGGAGATGGACCAAGAGAGTTTGGAGGAAACTTCAGGCATTTTAACGAAGGCTCTTATGAAAGAGGTAATAGGCAAAACTTTGGGTATGGAGGTAACGGCGGAAATCAGAGGTTTCGTAATACCAATGCTAATTCAAGTTTTGCGGGTAATTCACGTGTGACTTACCGTCCAAGGGACAGATCCACTGGTAGAGGTCCTCCTAGGCCGGTGGTGGAAAATATTGGCACCAACCAAAATATGAGTGTGGAGTCACAACAGGTGGTTGGTAGGACTGAGCCGATTGCAGCTACAAGAGTGATGCCGAACTCACAAAATAGCCCACAAGGGGTTGTCAAAGATGTTGAGCAGACAGCTGTGACGATTACCCAGTCTAAAGCCAAGAAGCAACCACTTTGTTTCAAGTGCAAGCTTAATGGGCATGTGGCAACGGAGTGCAAGGCTGTACTCTGTATTTACTGTGATTCGGTGCTGCACCCGGAGGAGGCATGTCCTCTGCTGAAAATGCCGAAGCCACGAGCTATTTTGTATGGGATGGCAAAGGAGCGTCTTATGTGGTTTGAGATCGAGAAATCCGAAGGACTGCGGGAAAAAAATGAGAGTGGCAAAGTTGGGAGGATCAAAATTTCTGGAGGAACCATGTCGGCACCGCAAGTCCTAAAAGAGCTCGAATGGCTGGTTCCTGGGGACCATCAGTGGGAGATTTTACCGGCTGGAGAGAGTGCTTTCAGAGTTGTTTTTCCTACTAAAGCAGATTTGATGAGGTTAAAAAGAATTAAGTTCATTGAGGTAGAGGGGACAGAGATATCTATGCATTTTGAGGAGTGGTCTTCTAAAGAGTTCGACAAGTGGGGTCTGTATGACATATGGATCCGTATTTCAGGATGCCCGGATACTTTGTGTCGTGATTATCTAGCTTTGTTTGCGGTTGGTTCTCTGGTAGGGAAAACAAAAGAGGTGGATATGAGATTTACTAGGGAACATGGAATTGTCAGGCAACGTATTGACTGTGCCAATCCTCAGGAGATTCCGAGACAGGTTGATTATGCCTATGATGGGGAAGGTTATGGCGTCACTTTCGAGATTGAAGCCGGAGATGGTTCCATTGTTGCTGCGGGGGAGTTCATTATGCAAGATCCGAATGGGGATGGGGATGCTAGCCAAGGTGGAGCAGGAAGTAAAGATAATGAGAAGAATACTTCAGAAAAATATGATGGGGCAGATGCTAATGCGAAAAACAACAAGAGTAATGAAACTACTGTGGCAATGGACACGGATGACAAGCCCTCCGACTCCCTTGAGCACATCCAGTTTGGAACTCTTCCTCCTCATGAAAGCTTGGCTAACAAGGGTGGCGAGGTACAAGTAACGCCTTTCCAGTTTGGGACTGTTTCGCCCCCGGCACAACCTTCTGCTAGGAACGGAGGCAGTCTTCAGAATTTAGATGCTCCGATTCAGATTGGATCTTTTGGTTCTAACTCTAATATTCCAAGTTCAGTTCGCACGTGTGGTTCAGTGCCTAGAAGGCTTTGGAGTGATAGGGTAGAGGAGGAGGAAGAGAGCTTGCCTTCACCTCTAGCTGCTTCGGCACCCCCCCAGCAGCGCTGGCATTCGCAGCCTACCATGGACACCGGGCGAAATAAGTAGTTTTCATATCCTGCAGCTAAGGAGGCTACAAGTCCTATGAATCATACGGGGTTGACTGATGTTGAGAAGTTTGTAGCGGCAGTAGCTCGTGATTTCTCTGCAGTGGGTGGGATCGCAGTGACTCCACCTTCGCCACACAGCTCGCCGACGAGAAAGGCATCGGCGTCTTCTGGTTCTGTAACACCGAGATACGAGGTCAGTGGTGCGGCTGAACCAATTTCGTCAAGCTCTCCGGGAGGCCTTGTGGGCAGCGGCTCACCTTCAACACCTAGGCAGGGGACATGTGTTTTCCTGGGCGGGAGGTTCTCTCAAGAGGAGATCATCACCTATGGCGGGATACCAGAAGCTCATGCAAAGGAGGTGCGATCAAGTTCGCGAGTACGGGCTCAAGCAAATGCTGATGACACGCAAATGGCCAGAGCTCAGAAGAGGGCTCAGGAACGTGACGATCTCGGGAAGCAAGGTACATCTTCGTATGCCAAATTTACAATTGCATCTTTCTCGGATGAGTTAATTAAGTCAAGAGCTGAGACGTTAGGGGTTTCTTTAGGGTGTTCTCCTAGTCAAATTGAATCATCCGTAGCTAATATTAAGGAGTTAGACTTAAATCGCACGCTGGTTATGCTTAAAAAGAATGAGGACGAGATGAAAGAAAAGGCTTCTTCGGTTGGACAGAATGTCATCGATGAAGCTCTAGAGCTAAGTATCGATCTGCAGGAGAAGGAACTCTCAAGTTCTGAAGGTCACGAGGACCTTGATTCTCCATAGTTAAGAAAAAACGAACATATACTAGGAGAAAATATGACCCTCTTCGGTACGTCGTAGCATCCGTATAATTGAATCGAAACAATGGTAAAAGGTAGTTTTTGGAACAGTGGGGGTTTTAGGATACAGCAAAGCATTTGGTGGTTTCGGAGACGATAAGGGAGTTCAAACTAGATTTTTTTGCTGTGCTTGAAACGGCAGGGACAACTTTAGTACACCTTTCCTTACAAACTTGTCAGGTGGTCTAGATTTTATTTGGTTTTGTTTACCTCCACAAGGGAGGTCAGGGGGCATACTTGTTGGGTTTAATGCACAAACAATAAAAGTTAAAAGAATTGTTCCAGGTGACAGATGTGTAAAGTTTGAAATAGTCTCTAAGTTCGATAGTTTTGAGTGGGTTCTGGTGGCTGTTATGGAGCAGCCCAAGATGCCCAGAAGGGTGAATTTTTATCAGAGTTGGTTAGGATTTGTGAAGATGAAACCTTACCCATTTTGGTCGGAGGAGATTTTAATATAATTCGTAGACAAAGTGAGAAAAAATGACAATTTTAATGATAGATGGCCTTTCATTTTCAATGCAATTATTGAAAGTCTAGACCTAAGAGAAATAGATCTCTCAGGTAGACAGTACACTTGGGCGAACCGTAGACCCATTCCTACTTATGAAAAGCTTGATAGAGTTTTGACAAGTGTTTCCTGGGAACAAAATTTCCTTTGGTGAGCGTTAGGGCGCTAACCAGGGCTGGTTCAGATCACACACCTTTGCTTATTGACTCAGGAGAACAAGCTCACCTGGGCAATAAGGCGAAGTTTTCGTTTGAACTTTCTTGGTTTAAAAAAGAAGGTTTTACCGAGATGGTTGTCAAAGAATGGACATCAATTTCGGCTGGCAACACACCATGGAGGTATGGCAAAACAAGATTCGCCACCTCCGCGCTTTTCTTCGAGGATGGGCAAGGAATATTAGTAGTGTCTACAAAAAAGAAAAAGAGAGATTACTTAGTCTTATTGACATTTAGATGTCAAGGCTGAAACCATACCTTTGAGTGCCACCGAGAGGGAGGAACTAGAGAGGCAAATCAGAAGATTGCCACTCTAAGACGAGATGAAGAGGCTAAGTGGGCTCAAAGAGCAAAAGTTAACACATACAGGAAGGGGGGGACAACACTAAGTACTTTCATTTGATTGCGAATGGGAAACATAGACGAAAACGAATTTTCAGCTGGAACAAGATGAGGGCACTATTATAGGACAAGAGAATATTAAAAACTATATAACCAACTTTTACAAAACTCTCTTTGGAAGGTCGGCTGAGAATAACATCTCATTAGTGGAAACCGAAACAGCTGATATACCCCAAATTTCGGTGGAGGAAAATGAAATTCTTACAGCCGACTTCATAGAGAAGGAGGTGTATGATGCAATTATGCAAATGGAGAAAAACAAGGCCGGGACCGGATGGTTTCCCGGCTGAGTTTTATCAGAAATTCTGGGGGACTATTAAAAATGACTTGATGAACTTGTTCAAGGCTTTTCAGAGGGGTGAGCTGCCGCTATTTCAGTTAAATTATGGAAATATTATCCTACTACCAAAGAAAGAAAATGCCGCCCAAATTCAGCAGTACCGTCCCATTTGCCTCCTCAACGTTAGCTTTAAAATTTTCACCAAGGTGGGAACAAATAGAATCACGGAGGTGGCACACAAGGTGATTCGGCCAACTCAAACAGCCTTTATGCCGGGGAGACACATTCTCGAGGGAGTCTTGATACTACACGAGACGATACATGAAATTCATAGGAAGAAAATGGATGGGGTTTTACTAAAAATTGATTTCGAAAAAGCATATGATAAAGTTCGATGGCCCTTTTTGCAACAAGTGCTGAGAATGAAAGGGTTTCATCCAAAATGGTGTAAGTGGATAGAACATTTTGTTAGCCGAGGGAGCGTTGGTATTAAAGTAAATGATGATCTAGGACATTATTTCCAAACACATAAAGGCTTGAGACAGGGAGATCCCCTGTCACCGATTTTGTTTAACATAGTGGCCGACATGCTGGCTATCATGATTGCGAGAGCAAAGGAGGATGGACAAGTAAATGGACTTATACCCCACTTAATAGATGGAGGGGTATCAATCCTTCAATATGCAGATGACACAATACTTTTTATGGAACATGATCTTGAGAAGGCACTTAATATGAAACTTATTCTATGTATCTTTGAACAACTTTCCGGACTAAAGATTAATTTCCACAAGAGTGAGATCTTTGTTTCGGGAAAGCCAAGGAGGTCGAGGACCAATACAGGTTGTTATTCGGTTGTGAGTCTGGATCATACCCTTTTAGATATCTGGGTATCCCAATTCATTTCCGAAAATTAAAAATAGAGAATGGAAATAATCGAAGACCGTTTTGAGAAAAATTAGCAAGCTGGGCTGGCAAGTTACTATCCTATGGGGACCGCTTAATCTTGATAAATTCTGTCTTGACGAGCCTTCCTATGTTCATGCTATCATTCTTTGAAGTACCTATAGGGGTACGGAAAAGGTTGGATTTTTTTAGGTCTCGTTTCTTCTGGCAAAGTGATGGTCACAAAAGAAAATACAGGTTAACTAAATGGAATATGATGTGTAGACCGAAAGACCAAGGGGGTCTTGGGATAGAGGTCTTAGAGATAAAAAAAAATGTTTACTAAGCAAATGGCTTTTCAAAATTCTATCAGAGGATGGGGGGTATGGCGAGAACTGATTCATAATAAGTACTTGCACTCGAAATCATTATCTCAGGTGACAAGCAAGCCGACAGACTCCCCATTTTGGAAGGGACTTATGAAAGTAAAAGATTTTTTTTTACCACGGATCGTTTACTGTAGGAAATGGAGAGAATACACGTTTCTGGGAAGATACTTGGCTTGGGGACAAGCCCCTATCTAGTCAATATCCTTCCTTGTATAACATCGTCCATCGAAAACAAGTTTCGGTTGCTGATGTTTGTCCCAAGCGCCACCACCAAACTTAGGTTTAGAAGACGCCCACGGGAAATAAATGGACTAGATGGCTACATTTAGTAGAACGGCTTATGAGGGTTAACCTTACAAATCAACAAGATGTTTTTAAATGGGGTTTAACCATCCGGGGTGTTTACGGTAAAATCTTTGTACCTTGATCCATGAGTGGTCATACAGGGTTTTAAGTACATTTGGAAGTTGAAAGTACCTCTAAAAATCAAGATTTTTATGTGGTTCTTACATCGTAAGGCGATTCTAACAAAGGATAATTTAGCTAAGCGAAATTGGAATGGATGCAAAAAATGTTGCTTTTGTGATCAAGATGAAACAATCCAACATTTATTTTTTCATGTCCACTTGCAAAAATGACTTGACGTATCATTCATATGGCTTTCAATATTAAACCTCCACATGATGTAAACAATTGTTTGGTAGCTGGTTAAGGGGAGTTTCTAAATTACAGAAGGTGCAAATTCGAGTGGGTGTGTGCGCCTTGCTTTGGGCCATTTGGAACATACGAAATGATTATATTTTTAACAGAGCAAAGAAAACTTCATTTATGCAGGTTATCCCGATGGCTACACATTGGATCCGTACGTGGTCCTACCTACAATCAATGGAGAAGCGCGGCGCAATGGATTTTGGGTGCAGCCGCCTGGAATCGATCGCGTCGGATCTATATTCCCAGTTCAGCTGGCGTTCTGATCGTAGGATAGCATGTTAATGCAGAGTCATTCCATGTTGTCGGTTCTTTAGATGGCTGGTTCATGTCGCAACTTTGTGTGACCCATGATGTAATAATGATTGTAAGGATAACTGGTTTTTAATAAAAATAAAAGCCGCATGCATCAATCGATGCAGAGGCTGGGACTGCCCCTTTTCTAAAAAAAGTTAAGGAAAAAGTAGGTAAGATAGGCCAAACTTGTAGCCTTCCAATAATATAGCTTCCACAATATCAAACTACTCAACAGCAGTTTGATGTAAATAGGCCAAAGTATTAGAGATGTAGTCGGTTTAGACTAGGATAGGTTTACCGATCGTACTAGTGCAGGAGTTCGGATCGGTTTGTAATACCGACCTGTATCATACCTTGTATGTCCCGTTATTGATCTATATAAGCAGAGCCAGCCGTGTTGGGCTAACCACGGCAAACAATTATTCTTGACTTGGTATCAGAGCGTTAACACGCAGCCGCGAGTTCCTTCCGCGCCGTCGCTGCTAGCTCTTGTCCGCGCAGCCGCGAGTTCCTTCCGCGCAGCCGCGATGTCTTCTTCGATGCAGCTTTCCCTCTCCGCCGGCGTGACGACCTCCTCCGCTTCCTCTTCCATACCAGCCGGCGTGCTCACCACAATGCCCACCACCGCACCAACCACCTACACCAACACCATCACGGTGAGGTTGGATCGCTCAAACTATCTGCTATGGCGGACGCAAGTCGTCCCCAACATCGCCGGCGCTGGATGGTATGGCTTCCTCGACGGAAGTTGCGCTGCGCCGGCACAGACCATCACCACCGGCGAAGGAGCCGCCGCCGTCACGCAGCCCAACCCTGCGTATGCCCTATGGTGGTTCACGGACCAGCGCGTCCTCAGCATCCTCGTCGGCTCCATGTCTGAGGAGCTCCTCGGCCAGATGGTTGGGCGGAACACCTCCGCCGCCGTATGGGAGTGTCTGTTCTCCGCCCAGAACCGTGCGGGCGTCCGACAGCTCCGTCGCCAGCTGATGACGACGAAGAAGCATGACCAATCTGCTGCCGAGTACTTCCAGAAGATGAAGGGGTACGCCGACGCCCTCGCCATGGTCGGCAGCCCCCTCTCCGACAATGAGCTGGTTGATTTCATCGTCGTCGGTCTCGGATCACAGTTCGAGTCCCTTCAGTCCTCGCTGACTGTTCTCAACAACACCGGCCAATCCATCTCTCTCTCTGATTTCTACTCCATGCTCCTCTCATGTGAGTCTATTCGAGAGCAGAACAACCAGGTCGGTGAGTTCTCCACCTCGGCAAACACCGCAGCTCGGCAAGGTGGTGTTCCTGGACAGGGCGGAGGCCGGCCGTTCGACAACTACTACAACAACGGTCGCCCCGGCGGCAACCCGTCCGCAGGACAAGGAGGTGGACGTGGAAATCAAGGTGGTGGCTATCAAGGTGGTGGCTATCAAGGTGGCGGCAACAACCGCGGCGGTCGCAATGGTGGCAGCGGCGGCAATGGCGGGGGTGGCGGTCGCGGCCGCTTCCGTCCGCGCTGCCAACTATGCAAGAACTGGGGCCATGAGGCCCCTGCGTGTCGGCGTTTCAATCAGGGAAATCAAAACACTGATCAGCGGTCCGGCAATTCTGCCACCACCTCCTACAACCAAGAGCAACAACCTTGGTTCATCGACACAGGCGCCACCGACCATCTCACCAATGACATGGCACGGCTGAACGTTCAGGAACGCTACCACGGCAAGGATCAAGTCCAGGTCGCCAATGGAACAGGTTTGTCTATTGCGCATGTTGGTAATTCTTATATAGCTGGTCCTTCGCAACGTTCTCTTTCACTTAAAAATATCCTTCACGTTCCTGAGATTAGCAAAAATTTGCTTTCCGTCTATCGTCTTGTTTCCGATAATGATATCTTTATTGAGTTTCATAAACATTTTTTCTGTGTCAAGGACAAGGTTACGAGGAACATCATTCTTCGCGGTAGGAGTCGGGGTGGTCTCTATCCACTTCCGTTTGGTCGAGCTCCCTCCCATGGGCGGCACACGTTTTCCAGCATCAAGCTTTCAACTTCCCAATGGCATCAACGTCTTGGTCATCCTTCGAATAATATAGTTCATAGTATTGTCAAATCCAGCAATTTACCATGTCTCCCGAACCATGAGTCTTTCGTGTGTGATGCTTGTCAACGTGCTAAGAGTCATCAATTACCATATAGTTATTCCTCTCGTGTTTCTCAGACCCCCCTTGAACTTATTCACACTGATGTATGGGGTCCTGCTTTACCATCATCCGGAGGTTTTAAATACTATGTTAGCTTCATCTATGACTATAGTCGCCACTGCTGGATATATTTGCTTAAGCATAAATCTGACGTTGAAGGCATTTTTTATCTTTTTCAGGCTCATGTTGAGCGTCTCCTTAACACAAAAATTCGTGCTGTTCAATCTGACTGGGGCGGTGAGTATCATCGCCTCCATGCTTATTTTCAGCGCACGGGCATCTCTCACCGCGTCTCTTGTCCACACACGTCGCAACAAAACGGTGTTGCCGAACGTAAGCATCGACATCTTGTCGAAACTGGGTTAGCACTCCTTGCCAACTCTTCTCTCCCACTTCGGTTTTGGGATGAAGCGTTCCTTACAGCATGCTATCTCATCAATCGCATGCCCTCGCCTACCCTACACAACACCTCACCTATTTTCCGTCTCCTCAACAAGGAGCCCGACTATGCTTTCTTGCGTATTTTTGGTTGCGCGTGCTGGCCGAGCCTCAGGAAATACAACTCTCGTAAACTCGAGTTTCGATCCAAAATGTGTGTGTTCCTCGGATATAGTCCCATGCACAAAGGTTACAAATGTCTCGACCGGAGCAACGGTCGCATTTATATTTCTCGTGATGTGATCTTCGACGAGAAAGTTTTTCCGTTTGCCACTCCCGGCGCTATCGTTGACGTGTCCACTTTACTTTCGGTTTCTTTTCCGTTGCATGAACCAGCTGTTCAGAATTCTAACATGCGTAATTATGACATTTCCTTGTTGCCGATTGACCGCCTGGTATTTCTTCTAGTGTTTCTGTGCAGGACATGCCCGCTGTGATCATCGCTCCAGCTGTGCAGGACAAGCCCGCTGTGGTCATCGCTCCATCTGCACTGGGTCCTATTGACGTGCATGGTCCTATTGACGTGCATGGCTCCCCTGGCTTGCATGCCTCGCAGTCCGCGCCAGGAGAGGACGCTGGTACTTCTGCTCGCGAGAACGCTGCTACTCCCGCTCAACGTGACGGGCCGTCTCCTCCGAGCCCATCCTCCTCTCCGTCTACCAGTGATGGGCCGAGGTCGTCTTCCGCTGGGCCATCGCAATCCGGTTCCCCAACGCGCATGTCTGACTCTGGTGATGGGCTGGAATCTCCGAGTGCTGCTGGGCCAGCGTACTCCAGCTCTCCTGCCTCTGATATTCCTGCCGCTACTGCGCCGTCTGCGCCGTCGTCTTATGCTGATCCCACACAGCACGTTATGGTCACTCGGCGTCGCGATGGAATCCACAAGCCATGGGTTCCTAAGGATGGTACTGTTCGCTACAACCCATACAGACGCAGTGCGTTTCTTGCTGTTCCATCTTCGCATCATACTGCATTGTCCGAGCCTGCCTGGAGGACTGCCATGGAAGAAGAATTCGATGCTCTTCTGCGGAATCACACCTGGTCGCTGGTTCCTCGTCCCCCTGGCACAAATATTGTTGGCAGCAAGTGCATTTTTAAAACAAAATTTCGTCCGGATGGTTCCGTGGATAAACACAAGGCTCGATTGGTTGCTCGTGGTTTCACTCAGCAGCATGGTATTGATTATCATGAAACGTTCAGTCCAGTGGTGAAGCCAGTTACAGTTCGCCTTGTCCTCTCCCTTGCTGTCTCCCGAGGATGGTCCCTTCGACAGATTGATGTCAGTAATGCCTTCCTTCATGGTTTTCTTGAGGAAGATGTCTATATGCAGCAACCACCTGGTTTTGAAGACCCTCGTCATCCGCAGTATGTTTGCAAACTTCAGAGGGCTTTGTATGGTCTCAAGCAGTCCCCGCGCGCATGGTATGCTCGTCTCAGTGACAGATTGCATCAGCTTGGTTTTGTTTCTAGTAAAGCGGATACTTCGCTATTCATATTTGATCGTCAGGGTGTCACCATCTATATGCTAGTATATGTTGATGACATTATTATTGCTGGTTCGTCTGCTGCTGCCATTGAGCGTTTGGTCCAGACTTTGTCTACCACTTTTCCCATCAAGGACCTTGGACGTCTTGAGTATTTTCTTGGTATTGAGGCTGCATATAAGTCCCACGGTTTGGTTCTTACTCAACACAAGTATGCTTTGGATCTACTCCATCGGGCTAACATGGAGAATTCTCGAGCTGCCACCACCCCCATGTCATCTACCGACAAGCTTTCCCGCAATATCGGTGTTCCTCTTAGTACTGATGATGCTTTCCGGTACAGGAGTCTTGTTGGTGGTCTTCAGTATCTCACATTGACACGACCAGATTTGTCATTCGCCGTGAACAAAGTCTGTCAATATTTGTCACAGCCGACCACGGTTCACTATGAGGCCGTCAAGCGGATCTTACGCTATGTCAAAGGCACCGTTTCCATGGGATTGCGGTTTCAGCCTTCGCCCTCACCTGGACTAAATATATTTACCGATGCTGATTGGGCAGGCTGTCCTAATGATCGCCGCTCCACAGGTGGATTTGCTATTTTTCTCGGGCCTAATCTTGTCTCATGGAGTTCTCGTAAGCAACCCACTATATCTCGCTCTAGCACAGAAGCTGAGTACAAGGCTTTGGCGAATGGCACAGCTGAGGCCGTCTGGATTCAGTCAGTCTTAAAGGAACTCGGTGTTCCTCAGTCCCGACCACCAGTTTTGTGGTGTGATAATCTTGGTGCCACATATTTATCTGCTAATCCTGTGTTTCATGCACGCACCAAGCATATTGAGATTGACTTCCACTTTGTCCGAGAGAAGGTGGCATTGGGAGCGCTTGATGTTCGGTTCATCGCCTCTGGAGACCAGCTTGCTGATGTGTTTACTAAACCAGCTACTAAACTCATACTCTGTAAATTTCGTTCCAATCTTAACCTTGTACACGACGGTTTAGATTGAGGGGGAGTATTAGAGATGTAGTCGGTTTAGACTAGGATAGGTTTACCGATCGTACTAGTGCAGGAGTTCGGATCGGTTTGTAATACCGACCTGTATCATACCTTGTATGTCCCGTTATTGATCTATATAAGCAGAGCCAGCCGTGTTGGGCTAACCACGGCAAACAATTATTCTTGACTCAAAGAACATCTGCTGTTAGACGGACTTTGATGCCAGCAGTAGACAAAGGATGCAAGCCACTAGCTATGCTAAAGATCATGTATCAGAACATTTCATCTCAAGTAGTTCTACTATTATTGAACAAGAGTTCAGTGATCTGGATCTTCTGGTGTACACAAATGTCTAATGCTTGGTGACAGTAAGGTGAATTTGCATATATTTTGCTTTTGTTACATGTGTACAAAAGATTTGGTCATTTCATCTACTTCCAGAGTTTATCATGTATGGCAGTTTGCGGAGATACAAAGGAAGCAAATTAATAACTATGCTTCGGATACTATATATGACAAAAAAAGGCACACACTGCAAAGCAACAAGAACTTATATTACAAGAACAGACCTGAAGAAGGTTTAGCATTTTACGAGTCTGAGCGAAGATCAGAACATGGTGCCCTCTTCAAAAAGTTTCCGCTGTAACATTTAGATATTAACGCCTTGAGTTTACACAAACAAATACTCCATCTGGTTTACAAGATGGTTTAACCCATTGCTACCAATGCACATGCATGCATCAATGAATGCCTACCAACAGGACTTGATAAATAATAACTTGCATGAGATTTCCTCGTCGACATGCAGTGCTTCATGGCCATCTTTTCTACCATACCCATATCCTGATTATTTAATATTTCATCCATGCCTTCCAAGATGCACTCAGCGGCTCTCTTAGTTAATATCATTGGGTTGGGACGTCGGGTGGTCACATATTTTCTTCAATATCTGTTGTAAGACAAAAAAAACATGAATCAGGCATAATTGCACCAAGCCCCGTTTCATCTTATTGTGGCCAGACAACATTAGTGTATCCACATTGTTTTTGACTTTTTGGTTGTTTACTAATTTTGGAGAACGAGATGTTCCTCTGTATTAGCATTTTGGTACTGTAAAACATTCATGTGTTTGATAAATTCCAATGTGTCCAATGATAACTACATTTAAACACACGGTGGGAACAATAGGAGTTATTTTGCTGTCCAATGATAATTTCTTTCAGTTCCACAAACGCAGAAGAAACCTAAGGGCGCCAAAAATGCAAGTGATCAAACAAATTGTATAAACTCCTACTACAAAAACATGAAGGAATTTGCCTTGTTATAGCGAAACAACACTTATTAATGTGATATGAATCATCATTTAAACCCGAAACAGAACAAGGGAATTGTTAATCAGACGGACCTGCATGGTCTTGCCGAGCTGCCATTGGTCTCCTCCTGACCACCACCATGATCGGCGTCCTCCGCGTGGTGCGCAGGGCAGCTGCGCTGGCAGCCGTGGCCTGGGCCTGGGTTGTGGACTACGGACATGGAGTCGAGGCGGGTGGTGAGGTCGTCATCGCCGCCCGGGAAGCGGGAAGTGCGGTGAGGAGGCGGCGGTCGGCGAGCTTGACCTTCATGTCCTCCTAAGGATGAGGCGGGGGGTGGGAATCGGGGTTGGGGAGGTTAGGGTTTGGGGGTGGGGGTGGTAGGCGGGGTCGGCTGTGGGTGAAGCGGAGCAGGCGGTCGGTGAGGCCGTCGGGGGTGGGGATGAGGTTTAGGGTTGATTCGTTCGGCGGTGGAGTGGGAGGGTGGTAGGAGAAGTCCAACGGGAAGGGGGAGGAGACGCCATTTGATCGGAATGGGTGGGGGGGGCCGCATAGTGAAGTGGGGAAGAAGAACGGAGAGGGGAGCGGCGGAGAATGGGATAGGAGAGGCGGCTTCACAAATTTCGAATTCCTTCCCTCCTCCGGCAAGAAAATCTTCTCCAACTGAACGGCGAACGCCAACTTGCCAGCCTCGGTCGGCTCCGTCCACGATGACAAAGGAAAGAACCAGCTCAACTCATACCAGTCATTCATCAGTCACACCCACGCACATTTGCGCCTCGCAAATTCGGATTTTTTTAAAAATAATATTATTTTAAACATTTATTTGAAAAGTAGCACGTTTTTTAAAAATTCAAAAAATAGCCCCTATATCGTCATGGGCCATGACGAAACTAGTTGTTTCGTCGTGGGCATGCCGAAACCTGGCTTTCATTCTGGCCCACGATGAAACCACTGGCTTGGTGAGGAAAGAAGGTACCTTCTTCCTTTTCCTGTTTAATTTTTTTATTAAAACAAAAGTTGTTCAACCGTATTATTATTCGTGATAAAATAATATGTGCATCGACGAGTAGGCTCCATTCCCGTGATCGGTTTAGAGTTTGGTCGACACTAACTCGTTAATTTTGGATCGAAATTCGCAAAAACTTTTGACGAATTTTGTCAAATTCTTTGCATTCAATCGACTGTTTGAATTTTCGTTTCATGACTTGATGGATATCACCCTTCCAAACAAATTTTATGTTTTAACTTTTTTGGTTTGACGGACATATATGTCTGTCAAAACAAAAACGTTACAACATAAAAGTTATGGGGAACGGGAAGATCCATTTACTCATGAAAGGAAAATTCAGACGGTCGACTGAGTGTGACGAATTTGACAAAATTCGTCAAATTATTTTGTGAATTTCGATCCAAAATTAAGGAGTTAGAGTCGACCAAACTCGAAACTGATCACGGGAATGAAACCTACTCGTCGATACGCATATATTTCATATATATATTATCACGAATAATGATACGGTTGAGCAACTTTTGTTTTAATAAAAAAGTTAAACAGGAAAAGGAAGAACATACCTTCCTTCAGTTTCTTTCGTCTCCAGCCATGACGAAATCGTGCCGAAACCTGGCTTTTGTTCTGGCCCATGAGAAACCACTGGCTTGGTGACGAAATGGCTTGGTGACGAAAGAAGGTACCTTCTTCCTTTTCATGTTTAATTTTTTATTAAAATAAAAGTTGCTCAACCGTATCATTATTCGTGATAAAATAATATGTGCCTCGACGAGTAGGCTCCATTCCTGTGATCGGCTTAGAATTTGGTCGACTCTAACTCCTTAATTTTGGATCAAAATTCGCAAAAACTTTTGACAAATTTTGTCAAATTCTTTGCATTCAGTCGACTGTTTGAATTTTCCTTTCACGAGTTGATGGATATCACCCTTCCAAACAACTTTTATGTTTTAACTTTTTTTGGTTTGACGGACATATACATATTTTCTCTCTAATACGTGTGTTTTTCTGTAGATGCTACAGAGAATATGTATATGTTTGTCAAAACAAAAACGTTACAATGTAAAAGTTGTGGGGAATGGGAAGATCCATTTAGGGTTTAGGGTTGATCCATGAAAGGAAAATTCAGACGGTCGACTAAGTGCGACGAATTTGATAAAATTTGTCAAATTATTTTTGTGAATTTCGATCCAAAATTAAGGAGTTAGAGTCAACCAAACTCGAAACCGATCACGGGAATGAAACCTACTCGTCGATACACATATATTTCATATATATTTTATCACGAATAATGATACGGTTGAGCAACTTTTGTTTTAATCAAAAAAAAAATAGGAAAAGGAAGAACATACCTTCCTTCAGTTTCTTTCGTCACCAGCCATGACGAAACCGTGCCGAAACCTGGCTTTCGTTCTGGCCCATGACGAAACCATGACGACGGCGCGCTATTTTCTGAATTTTTTGAAAAAGCGTGCTACTTTTCAAATAAATGTTTAAAATAATAATATTTAAAAAAAATCCGCAAATTCAACATGGGTGCTGTTTGGTTATCCGGGGGTGCTTTTCTTAGCTCCCTGGACATATTTTGCTTATAAGAGTTCTGATCATGTTCGGCAATAAGTTTAGTTGCCCACAGTTTTCTATGCAGATCCAATAGAATCTATTTGAGATACCAAACGCCCGCGTTTTGGTTACATGTGTGTGCTTCCGAGATTCAACCACCGATTGTAAAGTTGCGTGCGCATAGACAAGTACTCTCACCGCTTTTTAGAGATGTTACCAGCATTGGTGGCATTTAAAACAAGCAGACTAAGCACAAGTAGTAGAATCATATTAATAATACCACATAGCAGTAATAATAATGTCCTAAAACACAAACATAGCATAAGATTTAACATACACGCTCGACATAGGCATATATAGTTTAGACCACAGACATAAACACTCGTCATTGATCAACATCAGGGTTCGGATGCTTCACGCACTTCTTTACAATCACGACGCATGTAGTCGAAGATGGTAACCCGGTAGATATACACTTTGAAGACCTTGAAGGTCAAGAATTACCCGATCTTGATCTGTTGAGCGATGGTAAATCATGTACAGTATTGGTCCCTAGCAGCAGTCCCATTGTAATCCATGAGCCTCACCTTTCAGTTGCATCCAGTGTTGGTCTTAAGTATGATGGTAGTTGGGATGTTGGCTAGATGCCAAAGGAAGGATGGAAAGATGGGAAGCAACTTTAACTCAGGGGAAATGGATCAGAGAAATCTTACTGTAGCTCGAAGTGCCCTTATTCTTTTCGGAAACTTTCCTAAGTAACTGAAATATTAGTCCATGTTGCATATTTTATAATAAAAAGAAGTTTAACCAAGCGATACTACACATAAGAGCAACAGACAAGTTTTACTTTTTGAAAATAGTCCAAAGCCTACTCTAATAGTAAATCATGCAAGATACAAAGTGCCAATACAATATGAAATGCAACTAAACTCAAACACAAACTAATAAAGACATCTACTGACTTCCGGGTTGCCTCCTGGTAAGTGCTAGTTTTTATGGTTGTTAAGCTCAGCCATCTTAATTTAGGCCTCGATTCGTACCTTTGGACGTTCTTTATCAAGAACAATTATGACATTAATTCTTTTAGCAGGTGGACAATACTTATCTTTATTATCTCCTTTCTTGGGGAAGTAGTGGATGATTACTTCATCATAAATTTTGAATGTGATCTTCCCCTAAGTGCAATTAACTTTTGCACCTGCGGTACTAAGAAAAGGTCTGCCAAGAATAATAAATAGTTTTTCATCCTCATGCATATCAAGTATAATAAAAAAAGTAGAGATAACACATTTATCAAGCCTAAGTAAAACATCTTAAATAACACCTACTGGTTTCTTTGAAGTTTTATCTGCGTAACTGTAGTTCGAGAATACTCTCCCAATTCTAACTTTTTATATAGAGAAAAATGTGATTTCTTCTTCTCTTGAGCTTTAGCCTTTATAGCCTTTTGTTTAGCAATATCTTCTTTTTCACGGCTAATCTTATCATCCTTTTTAGCTTCATCACCTTAGTTATCAGATTCTTTGTCTTCTTGATCTTGTCCTCATTATCTTCCTTTTCTTCTTCTCTAGGTGATTATTTTTGTCTATACTTTCTTAGCTCAATTTCATCTTGAGGGTCTATAAAATTCTCTTCTTCTTGGCTCATTTATTTGTCTTCTCTTCTCCTTTGAGCTTGTTCTTCTCCATACCAATCTGGTCCTCTTGCTCCCTGAGTAACTGTATTCCTTCAGGTAGTGACATTAATAGAAACAAGATCAACAAGATAAGGTTGTTTAACAATAAGAGCATGAGTTTTAGCAATCTGGTCACACTGGACTGCAACAATCTGAGCATGTTTATCTAAATGTTAGTTGCATGACCAACATCTTTAACTTCTTCAGATATTTCAGATATTAGTTTTTCATGATAATAATCAAGTTGCCTTTTTAATCATAAGTGACTTTGTTTTGATTATATTGAAAAGTTTAAAAAAAATTCTAACTCATCTTCCCGTTGATAAAGTTCAAAAGTATCAACATCTCTATTAGCAAGTTTTTCAGTAGGGACATCATTCTTTAGTTCGGAATCAGTGAGAATGAACTTCCCTTTCTCTTGAGGTTGAGGTAGAGACTGAGGTTGTTGTTCCGGTTGCGGTTGAGATGCTTCTTCCTCATAGCTCATTGCACATACCTCTTTAGCTGGTGACGGATTGGTGTAATACCAATGTTCATTTTTGATGATGTCTTGGACAACCTTCTTGGCTTTGTTAAAATACAAAGCCTAGCCTTTCCCATCAGTTCGGACTTTTGGGATAATTGGCTAGTGCATCAATTCAATATGGTATCAGAGCCAGGTGGTCTCAAGTTCAAGCCCCGGCTAACGCGCTATTTAATACAAAAATAGTTACTCCCTCCCATCTACTATCCCATGTCTAAGTTCTTCCCGTTTGTCCAGCCTAGACGTGAGGGGGAGTGTTAAAATACAAAGCCTAACTTTTCCCATCAGTACGGACTTTTGAGATAATTGGCTAGTGCATCAATTCAATAGGTTTCATTCATATCAAGCTTCATGAATAAACCATTAGAAACAAAAATACTCCACGCTTTATGGCTCCGTCGAAGTCGGCCATCACACACGATTTATGGCTCCGTCGCTATCCATGGGTGAGCGATGGCGTTGAAGGTCGTAGACGGTAAAAAAATTGTGTGCGATCGTTCCACCGTCGTAGACGGTAACATTTATTTAATCGTGTGTGATGGGGTAGGTGATCACACACGGCTAGTTGGATTCAGCCGTCAGGGAATACTTATAATCGCACACGTTTTAGTAAGGTCTTTTGTGTGTTTATGAACTAATCGCACACGTTTAGCATAGTGTTAGTCGTGTGTGCTGAAGGAACCATCACACACATTTAGAATTTCTAGGACCATGCCTGTAGGCTTTGCACCAGCTGTAACACATGAAAATATCAAGAACAAGCATCATCCAATAGAAAATCTCCTTCTTATTTCGTTCATTTCATATTCATACATTGCGACAAAATTATCAATTCCTAGCTATACAAATGTGAAAGCTACACAAAAGAAAGAAGAACTGTTTTTGGTTACGTCTTTGTATTTCTCTTCATGATGATGTCTGGCATGGGTGTTTCTAGCGCTTACATATTGGAGCGAGGGTACCTGAATCTGACGCAACGCTGGAGCCCTGGTGGCTGCTGGAGAGGGCGATGTACGCCAAAAGGGAGAAGAAGAAATTCGACGCGTTGGTCACACTTGTATACTGGTCGGTCTAGAAGCAAAGGAACGCCCGCGTGTTTCATAACCTCAACCAGCAGTGCACTGCCCAAGTACTGACGGAACGAATCATCGATGAGTTTCAGCCCTGGTTGAGTGTAGGATTTGGAGGTGGAGGGAGTAACATAGATAGGAGCGAGTAGGCTTTAGTCCCTAGTGTTGGTGTGTGTCATGACCTTGTTCGACAAGGATCTGGTTTCTTGTAAATTACTTTGCTGCCTTCTATAAAAATATGGTGCGTCTTTGGTGCACTCGCCAAAAAAAAAAAGGGTTGGTTCGGAGGGTTAACAGAATGAAGGTGACATTTCTTGCACTCTGCTCATGCTTCATCGTGCTGATCCCGCAGAAGATATCACTTATGTGACATCGGTGACGGTAGACGCCACTCGATTGAAGGAAGGATATTTCAGAAATTTCCTTATCCTTCCGTTAGAAGGAAGGATATTTGAGAAACCTTATTATCCTTTTTTGTGCTGAGGGCCATCACCTTGAGCAATACTTGCACGTATTGCTCAAAGGCCTGCATGTTTCGTGCATAAAATTCATTAACGCGAGAAAATAGAACCAATGAAAAAAGTACAAATAAAATGATTGCTCACTTACACGGACAAAAGAAGGCAAATGAATGTGGTGAAGCTCGACTAGCCCGTAAGGATCTTCACCACATCTAGTCGAAAATTGACGAGATATGGGGAAAACCCTCGGTGTCCTTCTTTTTCTTGTACAGTGCCACCAAAATATGATCCCTATTACACAAGTATAAAATGAAAAGTGTTTTGTCAACTCTATTATGGTTAGAAATTTCTTTAGTGACAAGATCATATATGATAGAGAGATCAAACAGTACCACCCAATAAAGAGGATCTAACTGAAGCAGCCTATTAAACAAAGATGCAACAGAACCGAACAGAACAAAGATCTAACAATACCACCCCAATAAAGAAGTACTAACACGATATCTATCTATTATATAATTAAAACACAAGACAAACGACGGCTCAGATTAACCAAGTAAAAGTGAATGGTGTAGATTTAAAATTACCGCAACGTGCGCAAGCAAGGAGCAAGGTCGGTTACGAGAAGGCTACAGAGATTTCCATGCACACTGATAGATTATACCTTCCTCACACTACGTTATTTAGATCGTACCGTACGGGCATCTAACACCAAGATAGAGATACCACATCATTATGTCCAAATCTTAGCCGCATGGGAATCCTTTTATTTGTTATCGAATAATAAAGCATACCAAGGAGGAGATGCGATTGCTCTCCGGGCAATCTTGCGAGCTTGAAGAAAGACAAGGCCAGGCGGCCGGCGGCCACGCTCCGCCACATCTGGAAGACTGGAACCAGTCAGCTCTCCACGCAATGGAATTGATTAGTTTCTCATCTACCTATACCTCTGTGGATGGCATGGCAGGATGAGGTGCGATTGCCCACCACACCATCTAGCTGGCTTCATGAAAGGCAAGACCTGGCCGCCGGGCCGCCACATCATGAACCAGTCAGCTCTCCGTACTAAGCCGAAATCATGGTGGCGATCAGGATCTTCATGGCCGCCACTCAATCACCTGACATCAAAATCGACGAGCTGGATTATACTACAACTTTCAGCCGTGTAGACCATGAGTTCGGAGGCACCATGGTAAGCCTGCAGCCACTACGTTATACATGCACGATCATAGGAATTGGTAGTCCTGTTGTTGCACTTGCATTTGCATGATGCACGGATGGATTCTGAGGTAATAAGCTGTACAAATTTCAATCCTACAATATATGTGGTCATATTATGGTGCACAGTTCGTGATAGCAAGTGCGGTGGACATTTTTTTTGCAGGGATGAATACGTATCCTCAACTGAATTTATACTTCTGATTATTTATTTCTCCCGGTTTGTACGATGTCGTGTTCCTGGGAACAAAATTGGTGTGAGCAACTGAGCGTTCTGCTCCTTAAGTTGGTGAGTATAAATTGAATGGATGTTATTTTAAAATCACTCCACTACTGATGCCATTAAATTGATCGTAGAAAAATTCCTTACTCAAGGATTGGGTAAACGGCAGCAACAATCGATCTTGCCAACGAGCGATGCGACAATGGCGATCTGGTGCCGACGAACACAAAACGTGCCTGAGTCTACCTCAAGGTCTTCAGCGAGACCTTAATATCGATATGCCTACTAAGCCCACAGGCCGGCCGTTTAAATCGATGCCGACCTGCCGACCTCAAGCTCAAGGATCAAACACCATCCGATGTGGCGTAAGCGTAGAGGATTTGATGACCCGGCGACCGGCGTGCAGTTTGCATCAGATGGGTTTGATTATTTTCTGATGAGTGGGACAAGCAGGTTATGTCCTCTCCGCAAGCATTTGCATCCAGACGACGTAGGACACGGAGTCGCGCCGGGCGATTTTCTCCGGCCGGCCGCTGTTGGCTTTCAGGTTTGCGCGTGAAGCAACCCACAAACTGTGAGTATTCACCACCCCGGCGCATGGTGTCCAGCAGGCATCCGCAACGACGTTGAGACCTCTGTGACTCTGTAACTGGATTAGTTTCTGCAATTCAATTATGCCCACGATTGGGAACAAGTGAAATACATGGTGCTGGATTTTGCTCGCAAAAGGAGGAGAAGATGACACACGACAGCTCCGTCGTACTTACAATAGTGCCATTCACAGATGCAACCAGGTACGCTTCATTAAAAACATCTTATACTGTATCGTACTAGCTAGCTGCGTGCCTGCCTGCATGCTTTCTTCAGAAATATGCATCATTGCATTATGCATATGTGCAACCAAGTATACATACAGTAACATGCATTATTCTTAGGGAATTTCATCTGGTAGAAAAGGAGCATATACTGGACCAAGAAAAAAGTCTTGGCAAACAACACGTCTACACTTAATAGATGGAAATATGGAAATACCTTTCAACATAGAAAGCTCAAAAAATCCATAAAATATGTATTTAATATTCAAAAGATAAGAAAAAATATATTAATATAAACTATAATATCTATTAGATCAAAAGGCAGATAACTGGCTGAGTGAGAAAAACTCTGCAATCCATATTTTCTAAATAAACTTATGTCTGAAAATCAGCAACAAAAAAGGAAAACTGTGCAGTCGTGGATACAGGCCTCACATACATAATTCATAATAAAAGGAAAATAATAAGCAATTGTGTTCACATGAGCTCCATATAAAAACCACAAACATCTATGGTTTGAATTGCTTTAATTTATACTCCCCCGTCCAAAAATATCAGTCTTAGATTTGCCAAAAAATGGATGTATCTAGACATGAAACATGTATATGTACATTCACTTTTGTACAAATTTGAGACACTTATTTTGGGACGGAGGGAGTATGAAAAGTAGCAGTTAGTTATATATAAAGATTCAACCTATAACTGAAAATATGTTTCATGAAAAAAACCTACTACTAAAATATGGAATAAAAGTGGATAAGATTAGTAATTTATTTTCATTCGAAAAAGGACGTATCAACATGCATGAGTTTCTGTACACATGTATTGGTTCGACCACAGAAGATAATATACACAAGCATAGACAAACTACGGGTGGACATATGCACGAAGCGGAAGCGATGCCACGGGCAAAGTTCATGATGGCTGCATTGTATGGAGACATGCTACAGTTGATATCTAAAGACAAGCAGGAGCCAAAAAACGATTATTAGTATGGAGACATATTGTTTGTAATAGCATGCATGAACTGATAGTGTTTACGAAATGATTACTAAAGTATATGTTTTACATGATAGGTCACTAACTTCAAGGAACCCATTCTTCAAATCTTTACATGATAGGTCACTAACTTCAAGGAACCCATTCTTCAAATCTCCTACATAGCGGTAGGATTTCAGCTGACGTATATGATTATTCAAAATACTAAATATCGTCTATATTATAGATCACTACTATCATCGCGTCAATCTAACACCACATCAAATTGATTGAAATATCTTGGAGTTATTTACCATTGGAAATTTCTATTCAGTTTTAGAAATAATTGTATGATGGAAACAACATGAGCATGAAAAAGAACAAGTTATAACAAGTATTCGTGCAACAGAGAATGCTTCAAGTATTTTTATAAATAAAACACAATCAAAGTTTCATCTCCTTGGATGAAAATAAAACATGTCAATTGCAACAAAATAAGCTAGCATGAAAGAATCTATAGCCATGACATTGCACACAAAAGAAGTATATTATTTCAGCTATCAGATCACGGAGGAATATTGCACAAGTTCTAACTACGAGAAAATAGTTCAATGTATTTCTTGGTGGACCATTTCCGAAAAAATAAAGATACAAACTTAGAGGTAAAGAGTATTGTAAGATAGATTTCGACAAATTAGTCTTGAAGTCAAAGAATTTTGGACGGCATGTCATAGGCTTCTCATTCTTTGTTTTCACACCAAAAGTACATGCCAACATCCTAAACAACTAGATTACATATACACTGAAATTAAAAAAAGACGTGTAAATAACCCCATCGTAAAATTTGGCTATAATATTTTTAATATAAACTGTCTATCTATATAGCACATCAACACCCAAAGTTCCAACAACGAAAAAAAGGTATAATAACACCTAGAAATCTAGCCGCGCAAATGCGCGGGCCACCCTGCTAGTTCTAATAAATCCGGCCTCTAACAGATCCAGCCTTGCTAGTGGATAAACAAATCGAACAAAACATACCTAATATCAATATACTAACAGATGTGACCTTGCTAGTGAATCCGGCATATAAAAAATGAAGACAAATTTGGTAAACGAGCGCTAATCTTCCGGATGTCGACGAGAATACGGTGACCTCGCCATGGGGGGGGGGGGGGGGGGGGGGGGGGGGGAGGGGGAGGGGGAGGCTGCCTTGGACAGGCATCCCGTGAGGTCATCGGCCGGTTGGCCGGCGGGCCGGGGAGGCCAAATGCGGCAACGCCTCACCACAGGGGACAGGAGAGTGTGTGCAACTGTAGAGGAGGGGAGGCAGTAGGAGAGTGGAGAGTGTAGTGTGTGTATGGTGAAGCACGACTGGTCCTTATTTATAAGGAAGAGTTTCACCTAATGGGCCGTAACGGCCCAGCAGGTATCACACACGCTTAGCGATGTATAAACCGTGTGCGAACAATCAACCGTGTAGCATGAGATATCACACATGATTCTTGTTTGACAGAACGGTGTGCGATATTATTGCGGTAAAAAGTAATCTTCGCACAAGATTCTTATTTGATAGAACCGTGTGCGATATCTCTTATTTTTTCAAGTTTAACAAAAGGCTTGTGAGGAAAAGTTATACGTATATAAGGAAAATGACCAATATAACTTCTACTATAATCCTATACTAGTTTTCGTCGGAATCAAAGATACAGATTATATCCACATTTCGCTTGCCTGAGCCTGAGGCCTCGGTGTCATCGGATGTGTGTGCTCTACCTTCTTCCAACTTCTTGGCGCTGGACTCTTCCTCCACGCAATGCTCTTGTAGTATGTCCTCATCGTCCTCCTCAGCCTCCTCGGCCTCGCGCACAACCGCTATGCATGGCCTCCTCAGCCTCGCGCTCAGCCGACTCCCACGGCTCAAGATGCGCCTCGGCCTCGCGCTCAGTGGAATCCTTCGGTGTCGCCGTCGCAGCATCCTCGTCCATCTCTAAATTCGCCTCCTCCTTCTCCTCCGGGCACGGGTGCTCCACGCGGCGACGACGCGTAGGTGGGGAGGAGTTTTTGGAAGACGCAGAGGGTGTGGCAAGGCTCCACTGAGGCACGCACAACGGGTGAGTGGTCTTCTTGTGGCGCACCATCGTGTACGTAGTGAGTCTACGGTGGTGCCGCTGTTGTGTTCATTTACGTACGGCGGCGAGCAACATCATATATGATGAGAAAGTTGGCTCGTCGCTAACGCGTGACAGCCTGGAGGAGGCAAGAAGACTGTACAGTGTACACGCCTTGAACAGAAGCCCAAGAGGCAATTCAGATTACACAGGATCAATGGATATAAACCGCACAAGAATGCAAACGCTTCGTTATTTGTAATCATGTGTGATATATGCACACGCTTTAGAAAATAAAAGTGTATGCAAATGTTTGCCCATCGGACACCGTTCGAAACCTCGCATACGGCTCTAATTTTCAAACGTAAGTAATAGGCGATAACATACACGGAAGGGTGCATACGTGTGCGACCGGGGGACTTAAATTGCCCGATCTATACTTGTATACTAGTGACATACATTTGACACAAAACTTAAAACTACCTAAGAGAGTGAACCTTTGCACATGTAGTTATTTAGTTCTCTAGTATCCGTTGTCTTCATGCAGTGCAAGTTGCCTTTGTAATAGCTTAGGAAAACGTCTAAATTTTACTTCTCGAGTAAACTGAAATAACTCGGTCAGTCACAACATGTTAAATACAAATCACTGGTATAGGAAAGAGACCAATACGGAGGAATGAGTTTAGCAAAAGCTGGCTTCCAAAACATTAGTGAACTCAATAATACATATCCTCATGTCCTTGTTCGTATCATATCTAGCAATCATCTTCTCACACTCATTTAACCCTACCCGTTCTCCCAATCCTAGGTCCAGAAGAACTCTTTGCAAATCCGACGCCTCAATGTACCCATCATTGTCCTCATCAAACAGCGAGAACGCCATTTTCACTTCCTGCAAGCTCAGTTCATCGTCGACGAAGAGCGTAGAAATACATTCAGAGCTAATTGTCTTCACGGCCAGACTTTGTTCTTGATCAAAGTTGAACCCAATCTTTCTCATGGCTGCCTCAGCATCGGATTGCATCGTATCTACCTCATCGTATTCATTCTTGACCAATGCCTTCGATATTCGTGGGTTGGCGAGGACCGGCGTCAAGGTTGTCTCGGATACAGGACAACTGCAGGATTGGCAAGAACTGGGAAGGAGCCTCTGGAGCTTTGAGATAGACCAGGTGAGGATGGTGAAGAAGATGAGAATGCCGAGTTGTTCTTGGAAAATTGGTTCAAGATGGCATGCTGCAGTGGCTGGAGACTTCTCCATTGTTGCCGACTTCTCTTGTGAACTCAGAAATCTGGTTGTTTTGGTGAGGGAAAGATCGTGTATGAATGGAGGTTTATATAGGAAGCCAGTTAGTTTTTTTTTTTTTTTTTGTAGGCTTGTAGCTTCCACAGAATCAATCTGAAAGATCTAGGCAGATGAGAGGATGTTTCTGTCAAGCTTCATGCGCTGACCACTATTCCAAAAGACCGATCTGATAGAAAGGGCTAGCACAATCCACATATACTGTAACACCCCCTCTCACGTGTGACTCGGAGAGGCCAACACGTACACACAAATCTCAGAGGTATACGCCTCGGCCAATACGTGGACTCAGAGGTATGACTCAAGAGGTCAATACGTGGACTCAGAGGTATGGCTCAAGGGACATATACGTGGACACAAAGGGGGGCTACAACAATTTTTCAATAAAGCGCGGAAGCTAGGACTCGAACTCGAGACCTTGGCTCTGATACCATGTCAAGCTTCATGCGCTGACCACTATTCCAAAAGACCGATCTGATGGAAAGGGCTAGCACAATCCACATATACTGTAACAGTTTCCACTTTGAAAAAACCTTATGGAGGAAGATTAAACAGCAAGATGACTTATTGACTTGTTTGTCTGAGAGTCAGAGAGTCTATGGTCTTGGTTCTTGTTGTTTGTTTTGATCTTCTTTATTCCATTCGATGCTTCCTAGAAAGAGAGGGCTCATGAGTTGTATTCCTTCTCCATTTATTCTCACACACACAAAAGTCTAATGCATGTTCTATGCCATGATGTGGTAGCAAAATCTGGTTGGCCCCTTCGTTGTGTACATGTTGGGAAACATACAAAACATGATAAACTTTATGTATTTTATAAATGAACATGAAAGCATATGTGAGCTGAGGTGGAACATGATGGATAATAGGTGTTCATATCAGGTTACTATTGAATGATTTGGGAATTTTCCTGCAAGTCCAGGCTGGAGTAGGGTAGATAAAAATGCAGGTCAGCTCTGGTCGTGTAAACAATACAGGCTCCGGATCAAAAGCCACGTTCTGAAATTTGGTTTAGGGCGGGCCAAAATGGGCGGGGCTGGACAGTCCATTGATTAGGTCTTAAATACTACTCCCAAGTTTATTCAATGAAATACATATGTATTGTTTGACTGAATTTTCCCAAGTTGAATAGAGCTTACACACAAATGTCAGGTAAGGCAGGAAGGTGAAGCCTCAATACCTGAGATCATGTCAATGTCATTTTCAAGTGTGTGATCATCCAAGAAATCAATTGTTACTTGATGATCTTAGCATAGAAACTTTTGGAGGTGGTTACCGTCACAGTCCTGGATATTTGTCTGAAGAAGCTGTCAGTCAACAAAGTATATTCGGGTTTATACAGTCACTTTCCTTCCTACTTATTTTACTAAAAATGTCCAATTTTGTAAAAAAACAGCGAGTTGCTTCGTCAAGTCTAAGCACCACTTATATATATCTCTGTCGATGAAGTCCTTTTCTTTCTCTACTGGCATATCACTTTCGGAGAAATGACAAGTTCACTGCATGGACACTGTAGTCTGAACTCTTAATAAAGGAAAATTAACTCATTGGTGCCTGCTACATATATGCTAGTGCCTGTGACTCATGAAGGCTGCAGAATTCAGCCATAACATGTAACAGTTACACGATACTTACTTTAAAAATTTCACAGAACAAAGAAGTCCAGTCCGCATGCATGCATGACCTAAGGTTTGCTGTAACTTCACCAGAAATGAACTTTGATGTTGGATGTCCTCTGCAAGGTGTCAAGCTTCAACTGGGCAGAACCAACTTGATGAGCTGTTTGGGTGCACTTTCCTGCTTCATCAGACAAATTACTTTAGCTTAGTGGAGGCTCACAAATCATCTACCCAAGTGCTGAATCCACTAAGAGCTCAAAATAAAGGGGCCAACTTCACTTTACCTGAAATCTGCAGCCCACGCTGCCTTCATCAGGATAAGAAAATCTGGTACCAGATTGGACAAAATCCTCAGAATCATCTGCACCGTGTTACCATCCTAAATTCCTGCTTTGATTACCTCTTGCAGCCTCTTCTTGGCCTAAATCATTTCCTTGCGACCTTCTTTTTTGCACATCCCTTCTTTTCATGATATCTATCCTCCCTTTACGTCGCATGCGTGCCTAGCAAATAGCAATCCACGGTTTCAAGAAACAGCACATGGCTACGAAATGTTAGCCACCTACTTTTCCAGTCATAGAAAAGCTCATCATGTGAGGTAATGAAGCACTTAGGAAAGGTGCTTAACTACTTATATAGCAACTAACCAAGGTTGTGGAGGATGCTTCAGAAGCCTCAATCTGCGGCTCCTTGTTCCATGACAACGGCCAACTGCGCTATAAAATAGCCTCGCGGTTCAGGTCCTCTACATGATCCCCTCATGGGTGCAGAAGAAGAGTAGAAACACTTGGAGAAATGCTTAAGAAGATACAGATGGCGAGATCACCTGCACTGCACCTGGCAGTGGTGGCTCTGCTGGGCTTGTGCTGCCTCACCTACGCTTCAACTGCTGCAGTTCCATTGCCACCTGGTAACCTTCTCAGTCCATCTACATATATAATTTTCCTCTTCGGACTGAGATGTTTTGAGATGTGACAAAAGTATTCCCATGTGCATCAGCAGCCCCAAAGGTGCTGCAGGAGACTGAGGTAATCCGAGCTTCCAGGGAGCAGATGGTCAGGTGATATACTCTTTTACCATCTGTGATCACAAGTTAATATTACATGAAAACTTTGCTTAGGATTTATATTATTTATTTAGGGAAGGTGCTTTCGAGATTTTACTGCATGTTCCTGCAACTAGTAGCAGATTCAGACCATACTCTCTCAGGTTGTCAGGTGCAAACTGTAATTTTCCCTTAGGAGAGACATATTTACAAATGATCGAAAAAAAAAACAGAAAAAACTTTCTTGCAGTTCTCTTAGCCAAGCACACAATTTGTTGGGCATGCTTTTACCAAGCCCTATGGCCAACCATAGCAAGTTCACGGAAATAAATTGCCTTCCACTTCTGAGAAGAAGGCTCCTCATCTCTGAAAATGCACTCTAATTGGCCTGCGTAATTGGTATGATCACTCCAGGCCATCTTAGCCCGAGAGGCTGATTCCGGCAGCGGGAGCAGGAGAATGGAGATGGAACTGGAGGACTACCCAGGGTCTGGCGCCAACGACCGGCACTCGCCGTGGCGGCAGGAGAGGAGGAACTGAGAACAGGGGGCAAAAGCTGCATTTGCGTCTGTAGTGTTGCACAATTGTATCAGACTGCCATATCTCTACTACTGGTGTAACCTACAAGATCAACTCTTGTTATTTGTGTTGATTTTTAGGGTGAACGGTCGTACCCGTTGGGGTAGCCGGTTACGTGTTTATATACACGGGAAGAGCCCCCGTGGTGGCATGAACAAAGAGGATACGTATTGGGGTAGAGTACTACTCTATGCCCAATACGTATAGTACAATAACTCTAATACCCCCCTTAATCTAGACCTGGAGAGGTTTAGATTACGCTTGAACTCATCTAGTTTTTTTACACATAACGTTTTTGTGAAACCATCTGCAATCTGATCCTTGCTTGATATGAACCTGACATCAAGTTGCTTGCTAGCAACCCATTCTCGAACAAAACAGAAGTCTATCTCAATGTGTTTTGTACGGGCATGAAAAACTGGATTGGCAGACAGGAAGGTGGCACCAAGATTATCACACCATAGGCATGGTTTCTCCTGAAGGGAAACACCAAGTTCACGAACCAGCGCTTCAACCCAAATAAGCTCAGCAGTGGCATTTGCAAGGGCTTTATATTCAGCCTCTGTACTTGACCTGGACACAGTAGGCTGTTTTCTGGCACTCCAAGAAACAAGATTGGGACCAAAAAATATAGCAAAACCACCAGTAGAGCGTCTATCATCTAAATCACCTGCCCAGTCTGCATCTGAATAAGCACTAAGAAGGGTGGAACTGGACCTCTGGAAAGTAAGACCAACCTTCCTTGTGCCCTGAATATACCTCAAAATGTGTTTAACAGCAGTCCAATGTGCAGTAGTAGGAGCATGAAGATACTGACATACCTTATTAACTGAAAAAGAAAGATCAGGTCGAGTCAGTGTCAGATACTGTAGTCCCCCCACAATGCTCCTATAATGTGTAATATCCTCAGATCCAAGAGGAGAACCAGCTGTCAACGTAATGTTTCTATAGTGGAGAGAGGTGTTGGACATGGCGTGCAAGAACTCATACCAACACGAGCCAGTAAGTCTGTAGCATATTTTTCCTGACTTAAAAGCAGCCCATTGGACTGTTTGTGAACCTCAATGCCTAGAAAATAATGAAGATCTCCAAGATCCTTGAGGGCGAAATCCGAACTCAAGTGATGAAGGAGAGCTGATATGGCCGAATCAGATGAGCTTGTAACAATGATGTCATCCACATAAATTAAGAGGAACATAGTGAGTCCTGACTTATCATAAAGGAACAGAGAAGTATCAGCTTTGGACGGGAGAAAACCAAGAGTGTGTAACTTGGAACTCAGGCGAGAGTACCAAGCTCGAGGAGCTTGTTTCAGACCATATAAAGCTTTATCAAGTCTGCAAATGTAATTTGGAGTAGCGGAAGACTGAAAACCTGGTGGTTGTTTCATGTAAACCTCCTCTTCCAGAACACCATGTAAAAACGCGTTCTTCACATCTAGCTGCCTTAAACTCCAGCCTCGAGAAACTGATATAGCAAGAACAATTCTGATAGTAGCAGCCTTAACAACAGGGCTGAAAGTATCCTCATAGTCAATGCCATATCTTTGTTTGAATCCTTTTGCAACAAGACGTGCTTTGTACCTGTCCACAGTGCCATCAGCATGTTTCTTGACACGATACACCCACTTGCAATCAATAATATTCTTGTTGGAAGTGGGAGGAACCAGGTGCCAGGTCTTGTTTTGAATAAGTGCATCATACTCTTCATTCATAGCTTGTTTCCACTTGGAATCATTGAGGGCTTCATTTAAATTTTTGGGCTCTCCTGTGGATGTTAGTAGACCATACTTGACAATATTACCACTATAAATATTTGTCTTCTTACCATAGGGAATAGTACCATCCGTAATTTTTTTGGTTGTCGAATGCCTTGTTGTAACCGTGTGCGAGGTGCAGCAGCAGTAGGTGTAGGAGACGGCTGCACAGAAGATCCAGCAGAAGAAGGAGCAGAATCGCATGCAAATCCATGTTGGGATCCACGCTGCTGTCACCTGACGAGGTAATCATTGGCTCATGATAAGGCGGGTCCAGCTGAGGGGACCGCGGTGTCGAAGCGGGGGCAGGCGACGACGTGGCTGTTGATGATTTGTGCGGACGAGGCAATGCCGGTTCGGCCACTGAAGAGGCAGAATCCGACAGTGACGCAGCGGGCGGGGACCGGGGCGACTGCACCCGCGCTGGAGAACCTGCGCTGCTGGCCTGCACGGATCCCAGAGGCGAATCTGGACCGAAATCAGCCTAGGGATCGTTCCTGTCTCCTGTTGTCCTATTCTCCTGCTGTGTAGTGTTATTTGATGTGCTTTTTGATGCATTTTCTTCAGAATTTGGACCAGATTCTTGAGCTGAAACAGCAGGGGTTTCTTCGACAACAACCTGAGGAGGATTAACAGCAGGAACAAGATGCAAATAATGATCATTAGAATGCACACCCCTATCCGTACATGCCGAAGATGAGTTATCTTGTGGAAGAAGAAGTATTTCTTCACGGAGACGTCGACCCGCATTAGGATTAAGTGAAGCAAATGGGAAAATATTCTCATCAAAGACAACATCTCGAGAAATATAGACACGACCAGTGGTCACATCAAGGCATTTGACTCCTTTATGACGAGGACTATATCCAAGAAAAACACACCGTTTGGAGCGGAAAGAGAGTTTATGTTTGTTATACGGACGAAGGTTGGGCCAGCAAGCACAACCAAAGACACGTAGTTGCTCATAATTGGGTGTGACTTGGAGAAGTTTTTCAGTGGGAGTTTCAAAATTGAGGACTTTGGTAGGAAGCATGTTTATAAGAAAGGTGGCTGTAATAAAGGCATCATCCCAAAACTTGAGAGGCATAGAAGCATTGGCAAGTAGAGCAAGGCCTACTTCAACAATGTGACGGTGTTTACGTTCAGCAGACCTGTTTTGTTGATGAGCATGGGGACATGACACATGATGAACAATGCCTACACGTTGAAAGAAACTGTTCAATTTTTCATATTCACCACCCCAATCAGTTTGCATGGTGAGAATTTTGCGACCAAAATGGCGCTCAACATACTGTTGAAAATCAAGAAAGACTTGATACACTTCTGAACGTTTCTTAAGCAAATAAATCCAGGTAAACTTGCTAAAATCATCAATGAAGCTTACATAATATGCATGTTTGCTATAGAAAGAGGAGCTGGACCCCATACATCAGAAAATATTTGTTCCAAAGGAACTGTAGACACACTAGTGGATATAGGATAGGGTAGCTGATGACTCTTAGCCTGTTGGCATGGATCACATATGTAAGGATTTATTTCTGGTGAATATAAAAGTTTATGCTTCCTAAGAATTTTCTGAACAATAAACGAAGATGGATGGCCTAGACGACGATGCCACGTGGAGGATGAAGGCTGGATGGTGGCAAGAGCATGCTTGGAGGAATCCGAGGACACTGGAACTAGAGGATATAAGCCACCATGACAAGGACCTCTAAAGACGGTGCGCTTCGTTGCCTGATCCTTAATCAAGAAAAAGAAAGGGTGAATTTCCATATAGCAATTGTTGTCTAAGCTAAGTTTGTGAGCAGAAAGTAAACTCATGGATGCATCAGGAACATGTAAAATATTACGAAGTTGAATAGAGCTATCAGGGGTGTGCAAAACAGAATGACCAATATGTGCAATATCCATACCTTGTCCACTAGCATTGTTAACTTGATCACGCCCCTGATATGATTCATGAACATTGAGCTTGTTGAGTTGGCCAGTGACATGATTTGTTGCACCTGTGTCTATGTACCAATTTGTATCAACCCCATAGGCACCTTTTGTCTCCTTGGGTGGCTTGTCATCGTCATCATCATCACCATAGCGCCACCAGCACTCATCAGCTGGATGTCCTTCCTTTTTGCAAATCTGGCAGAAAACACCATCCTGCCATGGTGTGGCACGACGATCCTTGCGCCCTCCTTTATTGGGACGGTGGTCCTGACGTGGGCGCTGCTGCTGCTGGTTCGGATGCTGCTGGGGAGGACGTGGAGGGCGCTGCTGCTGTTGTGGAGGAGGCATGTGGGGCTGCATATACGGCGCTGGTGCAAACTGCTGCGGGTATGGAGGCATGTAAGGAGCCGGCTGGTGGTATGGAGGCATGTATGGGTACGGGGGAGCAGGTGCATACTGAGGGCCAGCTGGTACTGGGGGGCCGGCTGGTATGATGGATGATGAGGGGGCATGTATAGCGCTGGTGCTGGCGGCCTCGCCGGACCTCCCCCATAAATAGGGTTCGGAACACGAGGAACAGCATTAACAGACGACATAAACGACCCTGAAGCCGGGCCCGTGGTGGAGAGCATAGCATCACGATTCTCATAAGACAGCAGCTGAGAGCACATATCATTGAGGGAGGTTGAGGGAACAACTTTGAGAGCAGCAACAAAACCATTATAGGAACTGTCAAGTCCATTCATAATATAATCCTTGAGTTCATCATCATCAACAGTCTTTCCCGCAGTAGCAAGCTCAGAAGCATAGCCTTTCATCTTGGTGATATACTGTTGGGCTGTCATGTCAAGTTTCTTTGTGTTGGTGAGTGCACCACGGATGTTGGAAACCCGTGATTTGGACTGAGAAGAAAACAGCCCGTGGATAGCACGCCAGACTTCAGCAGCATGAACTATACCATAGACATGAGAGAGGATGTCGTCAGACAGAGAGTTGACGATGTAGCTCACAACCTGCTGATCCCGCGTGATCCAGACATCATAGGCGGGATTGGGAACCTGTATCTTCTTCTTTTCAGCATCTTCACCATCAACGAACTCGGGCGGCGCCAGATCAGAACCTTCAAGCAGGCGCATGACGCGAGCCCCACGGAGAGTGGGCAGGACTTGAGCTTGCCACGAGAGGAAATTCTCCCGCGTGAGCTTGGTGGCCGGGGGGGCACCAATGGACGGCACCCCAGCAGACGAGATCGAAGACGCCATGGAGGCTGAGTCACGGCAGAGATTGACGAGGGTTTGGTTGTTTGTGGTGTTCGGAATATCGGGATTTGTTCTGGAGGCGATCGGAGCGATCGAGGTCGTGGTGATGTAGACGTGATCCTGTAGAGGCTAGGTTTTGTTTGTAGGGTTGTGGAAGCAACAAACGCAAGGGCTACTGGCGATCGGCTTGGCTAGGTCATATGATCGTGAGATCGTCGGGGAAGACCGGCGACCGAATCCTGGCGGCGACGGAGGGAAGCTCCAGAGGCAGCGGCTAGAGGGAGGGAAGGGAGGGGCCTGATACCATGTTGATTTTTAGGGTGAACGGTCGTACCCGTTGGGGTAGCCGGTTACGTGTTATATATACACGGGAAGAGCCCCCGTGGTGGCATGAACAAAGAGGATACGTATTGGGGTAGAGTACTACTCTATGCCCAATACGTATAGTACAATAACTCTAATAATTTGCAAGGGCATTAAGATCAAATATATAAGCATCAGCTTAGTTGAGTGTACATTATTTGTGGCATGTAATTAGCATAGATGTTCTTTTGTGAATTCCGTTGCCACATACTAATCCGCTGCCTTCAACAAATAGATGACACAAGTTTGTGGACACCGAGCACCGTCTTGATGATGGATCTTCCAATAGCTGCTCTACTCATTAATCTTTAATAATCCTCTCTAGACTGTGGGGTCCTCCGTAGATAGCCATCGGTAAGCACCGAAACTCCTATCCATCATACACCGTAGACACGTGCCCCACCAAAACGACCGCCCCACCTCAAATTCACGGTGGGCGTTCGGGTTACCCGAAAATATCGGGTCGGGTAATTCGGGTTTTAAGAAATTCGGGTTTTGAGAAATGACACCCGAGATTTTGCCAGAAAATCAAGAACCCGACAATTCGGGTTCGGGTTTTCCCGATTTGCCCGAAATTCTTCGAGCATGGGGAAAAGCAGCTTCCAACCACCGGTGACCGATGGGATACGAGGGAGGAAGAAGGCGGCCGGGCGCCTCGCTGCACCGCTCCGTCACGGCACTGGTCGTCGTCGTGGTTACGCCCCGGCGGCGGGAAAAAGGGAGGCGACCGGCGCGGCGGTCGTGCTGCCCTTTGCTGCTCTGAGGCGATGGCGGCAGGGAAGGAGAGGCCGGCCGGCCAGCCGCGTCACGTGATGGGGCGGCGGCCAGGGACAGGAAGATGCGATGAGTAGCTCTGTAGCTGTGCTGCTGTGGCTCTGCGCGAGTGCGCGTGCGTGGGGATTAGGGAAGATGGCGGCGCGGAGAGCGCTTCAGGTAGGCAGCAGAGCGGAAGCCGGATGGGGCGACGGGCAGTGGGCTGGACGGCGGCGAATCGGCGGCTCGGCGGTGGGGTGAGGAGTGAGGACTGTGGTGTGGCGTTGGGCGCTGGCGGCTGCTAGCCCTGGAAGAGGACGGGGTGAATCAGGTCTGGATGGGGATGGGGACATAGAAAACCTAGGTTTGGGGTCAAGTTTTTGGACTGGGCCTCATGCGTGGAATTTTGTTGGGCTTTCGAATTTAGTTCGGGTTTTTCGGACAATTCGGGTTCCGTGACTTCAAACCCGTATTTCCCAAACTAAATTCGGGTTTTCAAATCTGATACCCGTTGCAGCGTTCGGGTTGGTCGGGTTCGGGTAGTTCGGGTTCGGGCTCGGGTTATTTGGGTTCGGGCTTCGGGTATCGGGTTTTATGCCCACCGTGACCTCAAATCACCGGATTCCAGTAATCAATAAAGAATTCCAATTGAACGTGATGTCTTTTGTTTTTATAACCACTTGACCTAAACATCATCTCCTTCACTGAACTAATTCAAAACATGCATGTCATGTTTAGTAGTGAACCAAAATAAGTAGCTAAAGAAAGAAACAAAGAACACTCGTAATAAACCCTAAAACCATGCTACATTTCTTCATTCCACACATGTTGAACCTGATGTGTAGCAAAAACAACATATTGGTACGGTGTGGTACAAATTTATCCATCTAGATAGATAGGGTAACTTAAAATGAGCACAAAATGTTTTTGAGGGGAAAAGCAGTTGCCCTAATGCCCTTGGCGATGTTGATCCATGACCACTCCTTCAAAAAGTGAGCGTATGGGTTTAGCTGCTGGAGCTGTTGCCTGTGAAGGAACGTCTTCCTGGCACAACAAAGCTCCTAGTAAGATATGTGTTTGGGATAATTTGCGATCGATGACCAAACCGTCAACAACGACATTAAAGTGTGTCAGCGATGTCAAACTTGATGTATGGGTCGGCAAATCTAATGTTGTAGTATACTACTTCACGTTGCTGATATATCATTGGATGGTTCGTTGTTGATTATCATCATCGGATGGTTTGTTGTTGTTCTAATAACCTCTGGATCCACCGTAGACTAAATATTGGTCCGAGTTTTCTTCTCTTCTACGGACACACGTTGACTGAAAATATGATAACTTCAAGAATGAATATGAGAATTCTCTTAACACATTTGATGTCTCATTTTCTATGAACGTGTCAGTCAAAAGACCGAGTTCTCTATCACTTGTGGTGAAATTATTCTGTATTTATACGTGGATTGTAAACAATGGCTAATAGTTAAGCACGTAAATAATAATATTACGAAGGAATGTGTAGTGCTCCTAGTGCTCCTAGGAATGTAAAGATGTGTCCTTACTCATCTTCTAATGCAATGTAAGATCATGATCTGGTACATGATCTGCATAAGCTTACGAGAAACCATAGAAGGGAACACAAAATACAAATACCAAAGAAAAAAGTTAAAGTAATTGGTGGCACATACTTCTCTGCTCCTCCGTCTAAAGCTTAATTATACAAATCAATACATGCTCTAAATTTTTTGTTTTCGGCTTGTGGAGATACTGCTTTGTAATCTAGTATTCTAATAGCAAAAGGCAAATTGAATTTTGCTCATAAGAAAAAAAAGTATGGGATTCATCTGCATGGGGCAAAATTTTAAACAACTAACAAAGAGAGAGTTACAAGCCAAAACAACCTGACAACATGAAATTTCAACATAAGCTTAAAGAAGCTTAGACCTTCTATTGGCGATTTCTCATTACCACCATACTTTGTCCCAACATATCTTAAGATTCGGGTGCATAAGTCAGACACACTTCACAGAAATTATTTCTCACTTACGCACTTGAATCTTCAAACAAATTATAGTTCTAAGGACTTCTATGGTACTTCTTAGGACAAAGTTGTGCAGGTAAATCAACTGTCAATAAAAGGCCCATATTTCCTCAACCTTATGATGAGATCACATGTTACTGGGTTTGACTGTAAATTTCTATGAGAAGGCTAGACTACTAAGCTGGTGAAATCTACATAAGACAGAAACACAAATTTGTGTTGATTAACGATATTCAGCTTTAGACGGCGAGCAGAGAAGAGTGTGCCACCAATTAGTTTACTCATTTTATTGCGGCATTTGACATTTATGTTCATCTCCTACTGTCTCCCGATTAGTTTTTGCAAAAATCATCTTCCACATCATCATGTTACAATTACATTAGAAGATGAGGAAGGGCAGATCTATGACACAAATCACCTCGTCGACCAAAGGGAATCAGCTGTGGATGGAATGAATTTGCGATACACCATGAAAAGTGTAGACATACATCAAGCTTTGAATAACAAAATGTCTTGGGCGAAGTGATTTAAATTTATTTAGTGTAAGGCCTTACCTTCGGCTCAAGAATTATCAACCTTGTCACTTGGTTCAAAATTATCAACCTTGTCACTTGACGCAAAATTACCATCCTTGTCACTCGGCTCATAATTCATCATCCATGTCAGTCTTGATATTGCTAGTAGCAGTCAAACACATAGGCTTTTGTTCAATGTTGCCTTGGCAGATTCAGAACCTGCTGGGATCCCTCTTTTCCTCTGAAATAAAGCAGCCAACCAAAGAAGAACAACAAATTCAATGTCTGTTTATATATGCGGTGCGGTTGAAGATAACAAATAATCTGAGTTGTGGATTTTTTGGATGAACCAAAGTTGCTGAAGCATTATGATTTTATGATTTCCTCGAAAACAAACAAAAATGAGTATATACAACGCGGATTTTCTACCTAGGGGGATAGCTGTGCATAGGGTGCGGGTTGTTAGATTTGCATCCTATGTGCTCTCTTGATGAAAACCTGACAAAGAGAGCTGTTGGTGCATGTGACGGCGGTGGTTCTTGTTGAACCGGCCCATATTAGGCCCAGCCCATTTAGCAGATGACCTAGAAGAGAAGGTGTTGAACCGGCCCATATTAGGCCCAGCCCATTTAGCGGCTGACCTAGAAGAGAAGGGAACGGGAGCAGTGAGTCTCCAAGTTTCAGCCGCCACACCCAAGACACACGCATGGAGCAGGAGAGCTAGGGGATCGAGGTATGCTCCTGGGATTCTACATGGTATCAGAGCACGGGTTACCGGAGACGGCGACCGCGTGCAGTGCTGTGGCTGCGAGCGCTTGAGGGCGAGGTGAGCGGGGATGTGGCTCCTGCTTGTGGCTGCTCGTGCAGGCGGAGAAGAAGGAATTCGAGCTACTTCTGCTCGAGCTGTCTGTGGTGACGTGTTGCTGCTGCTGGTCAGGGTTGTGAAGGTCTGGTCAGAGCTTGTTGTGCAGCTAGCGTGTGTGTGATGTAGATGGCTGGTTGTGTGCTGCGGATTGGAGTGTGTATTGGGGTATCTTGTCTCTGCTGAGATTTGCTACTGCGTGTAGCTAGTTGGGGTTGCATCGACCGTGTGTTGCTGATCTCCAAGCAGCGCAAATGGGTGATCAGAAAGTCCTCGCTGAGGCTCTCGAGAAGCTCACAATGTTTCTCACCTCCAAGACGGATGGCTCAAGCTCGGGGGCCATGGTTCCTCGGCAGGAAGTGGTCCAGAAGATCGATTTGCCGCCTACTGAAATTAAGTTAGAGGGTACCACCAACTATTTGAGTTGGTTTCGGAGGGTAATGCTGGCTGTGGAACAGAAGGATCTTGATGGACACTTGGTTGGTATTGTTGGAGAACCAGAAGACAAGACTAGTGTGGAGGGAAAGAAGTGGAAGGCCATCAACTCTTTGCTTGTTGGATGGTTGTTGAATTCGGTGGTGCCTTCTATTGCTCGCTCCGTGGAGGGGCTAACCACAGCTGCAGAGATGTGGAAGACTCTGTCTACCCAGTACTCCGGCAAGGGCAATGTCTTGCTTATTGCTCAGATTGATGGGAAGATTCATCGTCTTCGCCAAGGTGAAATGTCAGTGATGGCATATGTGGCAGAGCTGCAGGTTTTATGGGCAGATCAGGATAATTGTGACCCTCTCGAACTATATGACGCAGTCAGCATCGAGTCAGGGCAGAGGTGGATAGCACGAAGGCGTGTGCTGAAACTTCTAGATGGTCTCGACCGTCGCTTTGATGGCAGGAAGGCTTCCCTAATGCACCAAACGTCCCTGCCTACAATTGATGAGGCTATTGCAGCAATGAATCAAGAGGAAGTGTGCCTATCTCTTGAGAAAGCAGATGAGAAGGTTGTGTTGATTCCGACGTTTGCAGTTACTGAGCGCAGGGAGTGGAGAGAGACTAGGTATTGTTTCATCCGTGGGAGCCAGGTCACCTGAAGTGGAACTGTCCAACTCGTGGCAGAGGCAGGGGATATTACAGAGGGGGAGGTAGCAGGACTGCTGGAGGCAGAGGTGGATACTCAGGGGGTCTGAATGCTGGAGGCAGAGGTGGAAATTCAGGGGGTCAGAATGCTAGAGGCAGATGTGGATATTCAGGACACTCAGGGAGTCAGAAGGCACACATGGTAGTTGAAGAGGACAATGGAACGACAAAGGACACAAAGTAGATGATGCTGCCTATGGAGACTTTGCTCACTGGGCCTCCACGAATGAAGGTAATTCTGAAAAGGCATCTCTCGCTGCTAATGAAATTGATACAGAATGGGTTCTAGACTCCGGTACTTCTAAGCATGTTAGGGGGCAAATTCTCCGTGTTTGAGTCTACAATAAACATCCTCCTACACACAAGGGTACCATTCAAACAGCTGATGGTACAAAACAGCCTGTTGCCAGGGTTGGCACAGTAAAGTGTACTCCCAACATCTCTCTATCCGCAGTTTTGCATGTGCCAGCGTTTCCTGTCAACTTGGCCTCTTTAAGTGCATTGATTGATCAAATTGACTGTACTGTGACTTGACATGTTCGGTTGCTTGATTCAGGAGCGACAGACGAGGCAGATGGTTGGGACAGGCACCAGGCGTAGGGGGCTTTGGTACATGGACAAGGGCGTGCAACCGAATTTGGTGTATGCTGCAACCATGGAGGACAAGGAGAAGTATGCGATGATCCATCACTGTAGGATGGGGCATGTATCTTTCGATAAAATGAGTAGAATATTTCCTGATGTTATGTGTGGAATAGACAAGGGCAAATTGTCATGTGATGCTTGTGAATATGCTAAACACACAAGAACCTCGTATGTGAGTAAGGGGCTGAGGAGTATATCTCCTTTTATGCTTATCCATTCGGATGTATGGACATGTCCAGTGGTGTCAGTTAATGGAATGAAGTACTTTGTTACCTTCATCGACTGCTATACTCGTATGACGTGGGTTTACTTGATGCGCCATAAGGATGAGGTGTTTAACTGTTTTCAGAACTTTCATGCGCATGTGAAGAATCAGTTTCAGGTGCAGGTGCAGGTGATCAGGACTGACAATGGCACAGAGTATGTGAACACTACCTTTGGGGCCTTCTTATCTGCCCATGGTATTCTTCATCAAACATCCTACCCAGATACTCCTCCCCAAAACGGTGTGGCGGAGCGCAAGAATCGTCATGTTTTGGAAGTAGCTCGCTCGTTGATGTACACGATGAATGTCCCCAAGTTCTTGTGGAGTGAAGCAGTCATGACAGCCACATACTTGATCAACCGAACACCTTCGAGGATACTTGGTATGAAATCCCCATGTGAGCTGCCGTTTGGAGAAAATAAGTTTGTTGTGCCTCCAAAGTTATTTGGAAGTACCTGTTTTGTTCGGGATCATAGGCCATCTATTGGGAAGTTAGATCCACGAGCACTGAAATGTTTGTTTATGGGTTATTCATCGAGTCAGCAAGGGTATAAGTGTTGGAGCCCCTCTGCGAAACGCATGTTTGTAAGTATGGATGTTACCTTCAGGGAATCTGAGTCATTCTATGGTGAACCGACTGATCTGAGTTTGTTATTTGCGGAACTTGACCACCTACACTCTATGCAAGATGGTCATGAGGGGAGAAGGTTGTATCACGCACTCAGGGTGATTCTGTGGATACTAACACTGATAATGATGTGCAGGTTCAGGTTCAGCCAACAGTGGGTACAATTCAAATTGGTTCTCTCCAGGTTCCTGTTCCTGTTCGAGATCGTTGGCCACAGAATCTCCGCGTGTACTCTAGACGGCGGCCACAAGTGCGGGGGAGCAACAAGACAGTGATATGAGCTCATCTGAAACTACGGGACAGCAGGCACATGCGCAGGGGAAGCAGCAAGGCAGTGATGCTAGCTCATGTGACACTGTGGATCATCTTATTGCCTTGAGGAAGAACCACGAGCTAAGGCAGGAAGGCCTCCTGAAAAATTCAAGGATGAGCAGGATACTATAGTGGCAAAGAAGGCACTACAAACTATTCGGGATGACCATGATATTTGAATTTTGTGTCTTATGAGGCTTTGTCTCCTTCCTACAGAGTTTTTGTTGCCTCTCTCTAATCTGTGTCAGTCCCAAAGGATTGGAAGAGTGCAAAGCAAGATCCGAAGTGGCGTGATGCAATGATAGAGGAGTTGGAAGCACTAAAGAAAAACAAGACGTGGGTGCTAACCACATTGCCGGTGAAAAATAAAGTTGTGAGTTGTAAATAGATTTATACTGTGAAGCAAAATCCAGAAGAGAAGGTAGAACGGTATAAGGCTAGATTGGTAGCTAGAGGGTTTAGTCAAACTTATGGAATTGACTATGATGAGACATTCGCGCCGGTGGCAAAGATGAACACAGTGAGAATATTGGTTTCCTATGCTGCTAACTTTGGGTGGAAGTTGCATCAACTAGATGTCAAGAATGCATTTTTAAGAAGTGTACATGGAGATACCACCAGGCTTTGGTACCTCAGAGACCACAGGGAAAGTATGTAGGCTGAAGAAGTCCTTGTATGGATTGAAACAATCACCGAGGGCATGGTTTGATAGGTTCAGACGTGCCATTTGTGGTATGGGGTATGGTCAATGTAATGGTGACCACACGGTGTTCTACAAACACTCTGATCGTAAAATCACAATTCTTGCAGTATATGTGGATGGCATTATCATTACTGGAGATGATCAAGAAGAAATAAAGAGATTAAAAGAGTGTCTGAGTAAGGAGTTTGAGGTAAAAGATTTGGGCAACCTAAAATACTTTCTTGGCATAGAAGTGGCCCGGACAGAGAAGGGAATATCTTTGTGCCAACGGAAATACACCTTAGATCTCTTGAGTGACATGGATATGATGGGATGTCGTGCCGCTCCCACCCCGATTGAACAAAATCATCCAGTGACAGCACAATCAGGCGAGCTAGTGAACAAGGAAGATTATCAAAAACTGGTTGGGAGGTTATTATATTTGTGTCACACTAGGCCTGACATTACATATGTCGTGGGTGTAGTGAGCAGATACATGCATGAATCAAGAAGTGGGCATCTTGATATAGTGCACAGAATCTTGAGGTACCTGAAGGGGCCTCCGGGAAAGGGGTTGTGGTTTGCAAAAAGTGGACATCTTGAAGTGGATGGCTATAGTGACTCAGACTGGGCTGGTTGTCCAGATGATAGAAGATCAACATCAGGCTATTGTGTGTTTGTGGGAGGAAATTTAGTGTCTTGGAGAAGCAAGAAACAATCAGTTGTGTCTAGATCAACAGCAGAAGCGAAGTATAGAGCCCTATCCCAAGGGTTGAGTGAGATGCTTTGGGTGAAGCACCTTCTGGGCGAGTTGAAGCTTCTGAGGAAGGGGCCCTTGAGAGTGTGGTGTGACAATCAATCAGCTATCAGTATTGCGAATAACCCAGTTCAACATGATAGGACAAAACATGTGGAAATCGATCGCTTCTTTATTAAAGAGAAACTTGATGCTGGGATCAGCCTTACTCATGTTAGCTCTGGGCAGCAGTTTGCAGATTGCTTGACAAATGGATTAGGAACTAAAGATTGTAACTTGGCATGTGACAAGATGGGGTTGATAGATATCTACCATCCATCTTGAGGGGGAGTGTTGAACCGGCCCATATTAGGCCCAGCCCATTTAGCAGCTGACCTAGAAGAGAAGGTGTTGAACCGGCCCATGTTAGGCCCAGCCCATTTAGCAGCTGACCTAGAAGAGAAGGGAACGGGAGCAGTGAGTCTCCAAGTTTCAGCCGCCACACCCAAGACACACGCATGGAGCAGGAGAGCTAGGGGATCGGAGGTATGCTCCTGGGATTCTACAGTTCTGTACCTTAGGATGTCCTCTGTTGTCAGTCGGCTGCCGTGTGGAAAATTGTTGGCATGCTTTTGAAATTTGAACCATGGCTCCGTGGACTTTGTCAAAAGGACGACCGGTACCGTGCACCATTATCCCACGGCTCCGTGAACCGAATAACCGATCGTCAAAAGTTTATTTTTCCTAAACATAACGTGTAAAGGAATACTATTACCGGAATTGATTTGTGCTCCTAGTTTGTGGCCCGGTGGCCATGCATGGCATCTGCGAGACGTGTCTTTTTTATTGTGGAGTACAATGATGCATTTCGACGTTATTTCTTTCATTAAAAGTGATGCTTTGAATGGATCCATTTGTGCTCTGATTAATTATATACACGAGAACTAAAGCAGAAAAACACTTACTGTCAATGGAACATAGTCAATCTCGTCATGTGGATCTATAGATTGATGCCAATACAAATCCACCTCATCATCAACCTGTAACCACCAAATTTTTATTATTACACCATGAGAAGTTTGAAGTTCAGTAAAATACCAAAAAGAAACACATAGATAGCCTAATAACATAACATATATTCAAAATAGCTCTCGAACACCCATGAGATCCTTATCCGGACCATGTAATAGCATTGGGATTGATGCTGACGTGAGTATTTGAGATTGTATTCATTCATAATAATCAAGTATTCCATGACTGTCTTTCATCGTGTCAGAAGTATTACACATGGGCTCAGAATGCATCTCTTCTTTTATCCCTGCGCTGTTTGCAATTTTGATAGCATAAATGCACAGCAAATACAGTTGAAATTAAGGGCTAATCACTTCTAAATAGGTAAATACATTTAGGGTAATATATAAATTCAATAATCTTTTTGCCAAGACAAACAACCCAGGTTTTTGCACGTTTATACTCTAAGAGAATTAACTTAATACTTGTCACGGCCTTCACATAACATCATGCTTAGTAATGCTAATGCATCGTTAGGAACATCATCAACAATAAAATAAATCATCTATCAAATAAAGTTTCAGTCTACCAAACAAATGTAGCTAAGGTTCATTACATTTTTTAGTGATTCATCAGAAGTTCAGAATTGAGAAAATAAAATGCACTGCAAAACACTACAGATTTAAAATGCAAAGCTTCATCTAAAATCTCGTACAACGAATGCTTCCATCTCAAATGCCACAAAATGTGGCTGACATGTTCGATAGCATTGTTAATGTTTCGTTTAGACCATGAGTAAGGCAAGATGACAAAACATGGTTAGCAGCATACCAGTGGAAGTAATGTTGGAGAACGTCAAATTTAATTTAGAATGCATAAAATATTTGAACGATCGATAGCATAGAGCCATCATTATGAGCTAAAACAGAATAGTTGATAGATGATCAATCTAGAAGAAAAAAATTAGGTCACTACACAAATGTGTCCCGTTTTGAAAACTCGTCGCCATCCAATAAACATAGATAAAAGTGAGAAGTTATGGCGATGAAAAATTAAAACCGAGGAGAGGAGGAGGCAAATCAGGAGGAAGAGAGGAGCGTGGGCACCTGCGACAGGTGCAAATGCAGTGATGTCGGGTGGAACAAAGGTCGTGACCGGGCGAACGTTTCATGTGAGCTCAGCTGCAGTGACGGCCGTGCTTCTTCTATTCTGTATCGAGGAGGAGTGAGAATGGGAGCCAAGGTATAGCCTAAGATAGACGAGCATTCGTAATGACTAAAATTCTATGAAGGTATATCCTAAGATAGCCTAAGACAAAAGAAAAAAAGAACGGGATCCATCTGCATGGGGCAAAATTTCAAATAACTAACAAAGAGAGAGTTATAAACCAAAACAACCTGACACACGAAATTTCAACATAAGCTTAAGGAAGCTTAGACCTTCTATTGGCAATTTCTCATTACCACCATAACTTTGCCCCAACATATCTGACAATTCGGGTACATAAGTCAGACACACTTCACAGAAATTATTTCTCACTTACGCACTTGAATTCTTCAAACAAATTATAAGTCTAAGGACTTCTATGTTACTTCTTAGGACAAAGTTATGCAGGTAAATTAAAATGTCAATAAAAGGCCCATGGTTTTCGTCAACCTTATGATGACATCACATGTTGTAACTGGGTTTCACTGTGAATTTCTATCAGAAGGCTAGACTACAAAGCAGTTGAAATCTACATACGACAGAAACACAATGTGTTGATTTGCTATATTCAACTTGTGCCACAAATTAGTTTACTCATTTTATTGCGGCATTTGACTTTTATGTTCATCTCCTACTGTCTCCTGATTATTTTTTGCAGAAATCATCTTCCAAATCATCATGTTACAGTTACATTACAAGATGAGGAAGGCAGATTTATGACACAGATCACCACGTTAACCAGATGAAATCAGCTGTGGATGGCATAAATTTGCGGTACACCATGATCTTTACGTCGATGATGTCCTAGTCTTTCAACTCGTGGACCAACCAAATTTAAGACCGGTGGTTAACAAATATTACCACCATCTTATTGTCCCTTCATAATAATTTCATTCTGGATGCAAAGTTGACAAAGCAAATTTAAGGAAAGCGTAGTGCTCCTACCGTGTCTTAAAAATAAAATTATTATGAAGAGACGATAAAAGTTGACAAAGCATTTGCGAAACACTCGTCTTAAATCTTGTTGGCCTTACGAGTTGAAAAACCACGACATCACCTACGTCGAGATGATGTAGTACCGTAAATCCATTATATGCACCGTTGTCTCCAGTCTATTAGCTAGATAATTTGTTACATAAATGTGTCCTTACTCATCTTGTAATGCAATGTAACATCATGAACTGGTACATGATCTGCAAAAGCTTGCGGGAAACCATAGAAGGGAACACAAAATACAAATACCAAAGAAAAAAATTAAAGTAATTGGTGACACATACTTCTCTGCTCCTCCGTCTAAAGCTTAATATTACAAATCAATAAATGTTCTAAATATTGTGTTTAATAGCAAAAGGCAAATTGAATGTTGCTCAAAAGAAAAAAAAAATATGGGATTCATCTGCATGGGGCAAAATTTCAAACAACAAACAAAGAGAGAGTTACAAGCCAAAACAACCTGACAACATGAAATTTCAACATAAGCTTAAAGAAGCTTAGACCTTCTATTGAGATCATAAGATACGATGCTCATCTGAATCAATGATTGGGAACTAGCAGAAAATCCCAAGAGGCTTAAAGCTCCAGATCACAACAAATATCATACTGAACTGCACTAGTTGGAAAACTATGTAAAAACAAAACTAAAGATATAGGCCTGGAATAGGATGTGTAGATGCTAGAGCATGATTTCGATTCAAGGAAAGTACCATATCAACATTTTGTCGATAGGGATCCAGCCAGCAACAAGTAAGGAAGCATTGACCCCTCAAAATTAAAATTTAAGCTCCAGATTAAAGAGGCAACAATTAAGCAAAGGAGTAAGTTTTAGTTTTCAGACGTGAATCCAACTAAACCCACATGATGCCAGAAATGCGCGCATACCTTAGTGGGGCCATAATCATACACGACTGGCCATTTATTTGTTATGGATACGGAAACATTATGACTGCAAAAACAGCCCCCTTTTTATGCAGAGGAGAGATAGCGCTGCATTAAGGGAACATAAGAAAGACCATTGGAGCTCTTTCAAGTCATGAATCATGTCCTTTTGCCCTCTTTACTCCTAATTTCCAAAATGTTCTAATAAGATTTAGCAATAGAACTTCGTGTGGCTTTGTTTTTTGCCTAAGTCTATATATACCTTCTATTATATCTAATTTCAAAAGTTCCTCAAGAACGAATTGATAGAACAAAATTCAACGAAAAACAAAGAAATATTGCTGTAAAATTTAAACAAAGTAAAGGAGGTGTTGAATTCATTGTATACCATCTGTTTGTTGTATCCTACTTTAACTATAATAAGATGCTAAAGTACGAATCTCATTCAGCAAAGAACCTGTCACATAATGACATCTTAGGACGGCTATACCTTGAAGAAAACCAATATGCCAATATATCCTCCATCATGTAGATAAGTTATGGGATACATGATAAATGAAAATGCAACAAAAGTTTTCATGCATAGCAGCTAAAAAAATTCATTCTACTACACAAGAGAAAACCATCTTCTGATAAGTATGCAAAGACAAAACGGCCAGGAAATTTAAAAAGACACAATAAGTACGACATGAAGTGTGGTACGACAGACCAATAAAGGTACAGTTGAAGTCCTTAAATCAAACCACTGACAAATGAAACATCAATTATCCAACATTATACACATATTCATGCAAAGAGTACACAAAGTATGTCTCTGCTATTAACTGAATTTTTTTCTTTAGATATAGCAACATACTGTACAATTTTGTAAATTTTCTGAAATTTTCAAAAAGAACTTATCATTGATGGGTATCAGATTATATTGGCAGTACCTATCAATCCACCATCCACCACTACTTGGGAAACCACAAACCACAAAGCCTCTGTGACATCTCCAAACACAAAAAATGGATCAACAATGTCTGACCTACATATACATTCAGAACACATATATCTCAAATATTACTGGATAAGTTCACCATGAGTGCAAACCAGGAAATTTATCATTATAATGTGCACCATGAGCACAAAACAAGAAACTTATCATATTGAAGCAAACCTCATGTTTCAACACAGAAAAAACACATAATTAAAAAGAGTTGCATCAGCATAAAATTCACAATGGGACAACCACTTAATAGCAAAAAATATTTGATTTTTCATAGCAAGTAACAACAGGAACATCTTCATTGAAAAGTGAATATAACAGTGATCTCCATTAACAAAAAATCAAACAGCCATCAGAATATAAACACACTTGACTCAATGACCAATGTCTTGTCCCTACTTAACATAAACTTTGCAAACTAACAGGGACTCTTTTACCTGCTCCACAAAAACTGCACTGCATTTTTTTTTTCAAATGGGCTGGCAGAAAAAGCAAGGAACCTACTACCCAAAGGAGAGGATGCCATAAGATCTAGTCACGCCTGAGCTGAAAATAAGGTTGCTCTCTTACTTACCAAATGTGTTTACTTTTGAAGTAAAACCATCATTGATTAATATAGATCACTCTATGCAATTTGGCTAAGCATAAGGATCACGTGTAGACAAGTTGTTAGTAATTAACAGTGCCTACAGCCCTGCACTTCTTAGCCCAAGCCGAGACTACGTTTTAAACAGATGATCAGACATAGTTGTTCTTTTAAAGATGGCAAGCATAAAACTGATCATATACAGTTATCAGTTTACAAATTCATTTCATGGTGATGAGAATATAAGGAAAACTTAAAATTCTCAAGTATATAAGAACAGGCATGTTATGGCAACTATATTTCTGCAACCCCAGTATAAATGGTTTAGGATTTGGGCATTTCACCAGTTCATCAAGGTTGACAGGATCCACAAGGGGAAACGAGTACGCGCCTTACTTTACGGAATATTTTGGAAAAAAATTCACGCCTTGTTTAGTGGAACGGAGGGAGTATCATGTTCTTCACATAGTTTGGTTGTTAACAATGGGCGGGCCTGCATCAGGACCAAACAACCGACAAAGTGTTTCGTTGCTCGGATTTCTGGTTTAAGGGCTACAAAGTGGTGCAAAATTAGTTGTGTCTCGTTGCACATGTTAACCTGTTGTGGGAGACGTAAATGGTCACGCGTGAGTGCACGACAAGTAAAATATTGACCACTTGGAGGACTATTTTCCAACAACGGGGAGAAAAAAAGGAGGAGAGGAAAAATGATTTGTACAATCTCTTCTTTTTAGATAAAGGGAGCTTTATTACTTAAAAAGTTTAAGTATTACACCCAGCCTCTGCATAACCAAGATGCACACAGCCGAAACAAGTCTGAAGTTCAAAACATAAAAAAGGCGAATTACATATCAGAATGAGAAATTGTAAGATCGCCTATGGTGGTGGAGGGCCAATGCGCAAATTATGCTGCCATCCATGTCGGGATAAAAAGTCTCTCGCCGTATCCTCCAGTCTGTACAACCTCCATAAATAGGTCTCGATGCCCCCACGTTGCAACTGAGACCACGAACGGAGAGTAGCAGTAGTCCTGTAGATAACCTGCATAAGAGAACAATTTTTATCGTTAAACACCTTGTCATTTCTACATAGCCATAGCGACCATATTACGGCAAGCGCTGCCACCCTAATAAGTTGTTTAAATCTATTATCCACCCCATTTAGCCAATTGCCAAAAATATTGGCAACGCTTTTGGGGGGTATATAGTAGAACCTATTTGGATGATGGACCATATAGAACTAGCGAAACGGCACTCAAAGAATAAGTGTTTGATTGTCTCGTCTTTGTGACAGAAGACACACTGTTTACTTCCATGCCAATTGCGTTTTGCAAGGTTGTCCTTAGTAAGAATGACTCCTCGACGTAGATACCACGCAAAAACTTTGTTTTTTAGTGGGATCTTCATCTTCCAGATTTTCTTATTATTATCTACAGGCACATCCGGCTGGATAAGTGCTGTATACATAGAGCCCACAGAGAATTTTCCACTACTGTGTAAATTCCACCGAAACTCGTCGGTCCCCTGTGTCAAATTGACATTCGCTAGTCGCTGTAGCAACTCGTGCCAAGCTACCAGTCTGGGGCCAACAAGATCTCTTCTGAACGTCACATGTGGATGATTATCCACCAAAACTTGAGCGAGCGAATCACTCTTGTGACGTCCAAGGACTATATCATACAACGCTGGATATTGTTCACGGAGAGAGGTAGCTCCTAGCCACTTATCCTCCAGAACCTTATCTCTGATCCATCCTTTATAGAAAGAACCATATGGAAAGAAGAATTTCTTCGTCGCCATTAGGCCAGACCAAAAGTGTGAATCACCTGGTTTCGAAGACACCTGTGATAACGCTTTGATCCTAAGTACTTTCTCCTAAGAAGAGTTTGCCACACTCCATCTTCAGTCAGTAGCTTAAACAGCCACTTACCGAGGAGTGCTCTATTCTTGACCTGTAGGTCATGAATCCCAAGACCACCATGGTCCTTAGGGCGGCACACTACCTCCCATTTAGCCAGTCGATATTTCTTTTTTTCATTATCTCCTTGCCAAAAGAATCTAGACCGAAAGTAATCCAATCGATGCAAGACTCCTTTTGGTAATTGGAAGAAGGAAATCATATACAGTACCATATTAGTTAGTACTGAATTTATGAGAACCAATCGACCACCAAGGGATAGTAATTTTCCTTTCCAGCTACTTAACCTTTTTTGTATTCTTTCCTCACATGCTTCCATTGAGCTAACGTTAGCCTCCTAAAGTGAATTGGGATGCCAAGGTAACTTATTGGAAACTGGCCAAGCCCGCAGCCAAACAGCTCAGCATATTGGGGCCTCGTCCTGGGCATCGCCAAAACAAAACACTTCACTTTTATGGAAGTTAATTTTTAGACCGGAAAGTTGCTCGAACGCTGACAAATTAATTTCAGGTTTCTTGCCTTTTCCATGTCATGTTCCATAAAGAGAATTGTATCGTCAGCGTATTGTAGAATGGATAGCCCGCCATCCACAAGATGCGGCACCACTCCCACAATTTGCCCATCCAATTTGCGCGTTCAATGATAATAGCTAGCATATCAGCCACTATATTAAATAGTATTGGTGATAATGGGTCGCCTTGTCTTAAACCTTTTTTCGTCTGGAAGTATCTACCAACATCGTCATTAACTTTGATGGCGACACTTCCTCCGGAAACGAAGTTATGTATCATTGCACGCCACTCAGCGAAAAACCTTTCATCCTGAGTGTTTGTTGAGGAAAGACCATTTGACTTTATCATAGCCTTCTCAAAGTCAATTTTTAAATTACTCCATTGAGTTTTTTCCGATGCATCTCATGAACCGTTTCATGCAATACCACAACACCATCAAGTATGTTGCGCCCTTGCATGAAAGCCGTCTGAGTTGGTCTCACAACATGATCAGCCACCGAATTAAGCCTGATAGTAGCGGTTTTAGTGAATATTTTGAAGCTAACGTTTAGAAGACAGATAGGTCTATATTGCTGGATCCTTTCTGCTCCTTCAACTTTTGGCAACAAAATTATCTCACCGAAGTTCAGGCGAAATAGGTCGAGTTGTCCCGCATGCAAGCATGGAACATCTCGAGCAAGTCCGATTTGATTACTTCCCAAAAAGTTTGATAAAACTCAGCGGGAAAACCATCCGGACCCGGCGCTTTGTTGTGTTCCATTTGGAAAACCGCCTTCTTCACCTCCTCCTCTGAGTAGGGGACTGTCAAGTGGGTGTTTCCTGATCGGAAACTTGCGGATATCATCCGTTTGGGTTTCGTCGAGTGAGAAATTATCTACACTCGGCTCCCCAAACAGATTTTTATAGTACTTCGTGATATAGGATTTTAATTGCTCATGGCCCTCGATCGTACCCTCCTCCTGGAAAAGAGAATGAATGAGTTTCTTTCTATGTCTGCCATTAGCTAGACTATGAAAGTATCTCGTATTCGAATCTCCTTCCAAAATAAATTGAGCTTTGACCGTTGGTACCATTTAATTTCCTCTTCACGAAGAAGTGTCGCCATCGCGCATTAGATTGATTTTTTTGTTCAATCTCATGCGTTGATAACGGCCTAACCTCCGCAAAAGCTTCTAATTCATCAATAATAGATGATAACCGAAGCTTCTCATTTTTTAACTGACCAACCATATGTCTAGCCCAACCCTCAGGTGTTTGCGCAATGCGCTTATTTTATTATTCCACCTTTGGATTGGAGTAAGACCAGGCACTGGTCGTTCCCACACTGTCTTGACCATTTCGAAAAAGCCTTCCCTATGTAGCCAGCCCAATTCAAATTTGAATTGGTGTCCACAAGACAGGTTAGGTGTTCCCGTGGTTAGGAGTATGGGTGCATGATCTGACAACGCCTCTATACGTTCAAGGACCCGTACTGAGACCATTGGGTATTTAATTTCCCAATCCGAGTCCATCAATACACGGTCCAACTTTTCGTATGTTGGCTCTGGGAGGCTATTAGCCCAAGTGTATTGCCTCCCAATCATGGAAACCTCTCTTAGACTAAGACTGTCAATTACAGCGTTGAATAAGAGAGGCCAACGGTTGTCAAATCTGCCCCTGCCCCTGCTTTTCTCATGAGGGAACCGTAGTAAATTAAAATCACCACCTATAATTATAGGATATGGATTATCTTTTACCAGGTTAACCAATTCTCTGAGGAAAGCAGCCTTATGCTCATCCTGGGCGGCACCATACACAACAACTAGACTCCATGTGAAGTTGTCAGCTTTGTTACGGACGTGGAACTTAATATGAAATTCCCCTTCCGAACTAGCCAATACATCCATGGTTTCCGTTCTTACGCCTAGTAAAATGCCCCCGGATCTACCACGTGGCGGACGGGACTTCCATGTGAAATCTACCCCACCAGACAAGCGGTTGAGTAGGCTCGCAGAGAAGTCCCGTTTACCTGTTTCGGAAATTCCCACAAAATCCAATCGATGATCCGAACCAAATCAGCAATACGAGCGTGTTTAGCCAAGTCACGAAGACCTCTGCTATTCTCGAATATGCCATTCATCGGGAAACAACTGGAGTAGTGGGAACTTCGCCTTTTTCCGTGGCGATTTTTTATTTTTCTTATGAGAGTCTGCTTTTGACTTCCGGTCAGATGCTTTTAGATCAAATAATGAACTAAGCCTGGCCTCATCTAAGCCACCCTCTAATACATCACCCACTAGATGTGAGAGAAGCTGGACATCAATTGTGTCATTTTGCTCCTCCTCATCCATGTGGGTAATGTGCGACTTACACGAGACTTTTGGGTTGACTGTTAACCGGTCGTATTCCAAACGTCTTAGTGCATTAGTCGACATTGCAATTTTTTCAACATTATTACCCAAAGAAAGCCCTACACTATTCAATTTAGCTGCAATACTTGAATTTGAAAATGTAAGAAATGACTTTGGGGGTGTGTTCATACCAGTCGTATCCATGTTTTGTTCAGCCTTGCACCTCATCGCCTTCGCCATGGAGTCCTCATCCGTAGCGGAGGAGCCGTCAATGGCCACTTTGTGCCTCTCGCTCCTCCTCAACGGAATCGACACCGGGGAAGGCAATGGTGAGGTAAAGCCCTCCCCCCGCGCCAGCTCACGAGCCGTCGTCGTCGTGTCATCGATGAGCAGCCCAGCCGCCGGCTGCGGCGCAGCAGTAGGCTGGTGTATCTGCACGTCCGTCGACGGGACAGCAGGCACCACACCGGAACGCACCAGGGGATGCGCCGTAGAAGGACCGCCCGGCCTCGCCTGCGTCTCCACGGCCGGCCCATGTGGCAACTTGGGCGACGCCTCCACCCTGGGCAGCCGCACTGCAGCCCCCGCGCTCGGCCCAGCAGGGGAGTCTCCGTGAGTCGCCAGTAGCTCTCCCGCGCCTGGCCCAACTCCGCGACCCGACGGGCTGGCTGGCGCTGCCATGGCCGGCAGCGAAGGACCCGACGCATGCAGCCCAGCAGCAGGGTCGGGCAAAGGTAGAGATTGAAGTTGGTCGGGCCAGGGATCGAGAGAATATGGAGTTGGAGTGTGCAAGGATTGATCTGGAGAAGATTAAAATGAGTGAAAATAAAGTAAGAAAAGGCAAAGACAATTGAGACCTTGGAGATTAAAAAGAGAAGATGAGACTCACGGGTACACGGAAGAGTGGGTGATCATGTTGCAATACGCCAATCTCGTGCATGATGAATTTTTTTTTAAACCAAAGGCAAAATATTTGCCTTATCCATTTATTAAGCAGAAGGTGCCCGGTTTATTATCGGAAGAAACCGGACGAAAACTATACAACAACACAACCTCCCGGGGCAAAGCCCACAACCTCGGGAACAACTAGAGACAAGCTCCAAACACCACTCCACAACGAGCCGGTCAGCCATCCACCCAAACCAGAGAGAAGAATCCGTAACTGCTATGGGAGGAGTAGATACGGGACGCTCCAACGTAGACGAAAGCGACGAACCCACCAGGAGCCCCAACGACGACGACCAACACCGTGAGCAACCTTGTCGCCCGCACGACACAAAGGTGGAGCACCCGCGATGTTGCAGAAAACTCGGAGCCGCCGCCCCGATATCCACCCCTCCGTCACGCCCTGTGCAGTCTACCCATACCACCTTTCGGGGCCGCCGCCCCGACATGCCACCGCTCGCACCTGAGCTGCAACGCCGCACAACCTAGCTGCCCGCAGCCCAAACTGCCCAGAGCAACTGCCCGCAGACCACAGCCGCCACATCACGTCCGAGGCCGCTGCCTCGACATACTGTAGATCGCCCCACGTTTGGACGCATCGACCGAGCCGACAACCTCGCCACCCTTGTAGCCCGAAGCCGCCACTCACACTCTGTCAAGCCGTAACCCCACCACATTAGATCACCACCGCACAGCAATCCGGGGCCACCGTTCCGACATGCAAGAACCATCTCGAAGCCGCTGCCTCAACGTCCACGCACCCGCCGATGAGACAAGCTAGCATGGTAACACAAGGCATGGGTACCGAGACTCCAAGACGACGCCTCCAAGGAGGAAAACGACGAAAACACCGTCGTTGCCCGTATTGTCGACGACAATGCAAGGTTTTCACCGGAGAAACTCGGAGAATTGGGGTGACAAAGGGAGGTTTGCGCTCCACGACAACGCCTCCAAGGAGGGGAACGACATCCAAAGACGCCGGCATCGCCGGCACTGACCGAGATCAGCGCTAGGCTTTCACCTGGAGCAAACCGACACCATTGCCACCACCGCTTCCAATGAATCCCGACCACCACCGGCATCGGTTCACCACCACACACCGAATTGCGCCCAGCAGTGAGCAAACATCAACCTCCACCAAGCCCACCAACGCCCGGGCCATCTCCGAGCACCACGCCGCAGGAGCACCGCACCTCCAAACTCCGGCCGCCGCTCCGCCCCAAGGCAGCCGCGCCAACCGCCCCACGCCCGCACGCTCTCGCATGTCAGAGCCGCGTCGTCGATCCGGGGCCGCCGCCCCGGCTTCCTCGCCCTAGGAGCCTCGGGCCGACGGAACGCCGGACAACCCGCTCCTCCTCTCGTGTCGTCCGCTCGTCACGCAGCCGGCCAGCCACGCATGCCGCCGGCGCACACCACCACTCGCGCCGCCCGCTCGGGCCCGCCAGGCCCAGATCGAGCCCGAGCATGAGGTCGACCATGCCGATGGAGCCCGCCGCGCCGCACCGCCGTCGGAAGGCCTCGCCGGCCACCATCTCCGCCCGAGCCCGCCGGCTCGGCATCCCCATCCCGACCGCCGCCGCCCCCATGGGCCGGTCTTCCACCGCTCGAGCTCGCGAGGACCACCGCCCCGGCCACCTTTTGGCAGCGGGGGGCGCCGCCACCGCCGCAGACGAAGCCGGCGACGGCAGCGGCAGAGGGCGCCGGGCGGGGAGACGGCTGGGCTGCGCGAATTTTCTCCCCTGGCGTCGCTTGGGGGAGCGGCGCGAGGGGTTGGGTCTTTCCCCCTAGTCACAATTTCAATTAACAAGGCGGGTGTCGGCCAGCTGTACAGATGAAACTAAGATGAACATGACGAAGGAAAATCAGGGTGTTTGATTCATTCATGTTATGTTATGTTTTGTTTGAATTTTATTTTAGTTTGTGTTGAATTCGGACTTATTTTGGTTTTCCGTTGAACTATTGAATTGGTGATTGATCGTGCATGTGTTTACAAAGATTTGTGAGTTCAAAAGTGGAGAATGTGGTTGGCCGGCATCAAATTTGCACAGTCCGCCGGGAGTTCTAGAACATGGAGAAACCTCAACGTTGCAGGAGAAAACAAGCCTAGCTAGCGCTATCGCGGCTCGCATGGCCAGATTACCGTGCAGCTGTGCTTGCCAACGGTCGATCCTTGTGAACGTGCGATCTGCGAACTGTGATTAAGCAAATCGCCGCATATCATTGTGTTTCAACAAGTATGGGCACCGCTATAGGCTACTGCGCTCGATCATCAACTAAGGATGACTCCAACGGGGCGACCCAAATGGACGCGCGTTTGGTCCGCGTTTTGTCCGTTTGGGTCGGGGAACGGACACGCGTCCGGTCCATGTCCGTCCCTTTCTGGCCAGTGCCCCAATGGGATGACGCATCGAGTCCGTCGGCATGTTTTTTTTAGTTAAACATGCCATATATAGGCCATTTTCATTCATATATAGGGGGGTGGGCCGACGCATCGAGTCCGACCGGCCAGGGTTTTTAATCATTTTGATCATTTTTATCAATCCATACAAAACAAGTATATAGGAAACAAAATAAATTATACAATCTAAATAATACAATCCAAATGGTTCATCACATAGTTATTACAATCTAAATAATTCAGCAAATAATACAAATTATTTCACAAATAACAAATTGTTTCATGCATAGTCTTACAAACCAAATAAAAATAAGACCAATAGTTTATCATATGGAACTACTTGTTACCGTAGTGCTGCCAGACATGCTCCACCAAATCATTTTGGAGCTGGTTATGAGACACCTTCTCACGAATATCACGGTGAAAGTCGAGGAACTGATCAAATGTGGACGGTCCCTGGGGCTCAACCAACTGAACCTGAAACTGCCAAGTCTGATCATACATACCCTCGTCGCGTTCGTCCTCCACGATCATGTTGTGCATGATCACACAAGCTGTCATCACCTCCGGAAACGGCGCCGGAAAATCTTGGGAGGATACGTGGGTCTGTGGGGACGAAAGTAGTCCCCCCAGAGCTGGAGTTGGCCAGCTCTCCGGTTCCGGCCCAATGCAGCAGAACGGCCCGGCAACGAGTCTCGGAACACCGGCCGCATCCTCTCAATGTACACATTGACAATGAGGGTGGCAACCAGGCCGTCACTCTCATCGTCCGAGGAATCATCCGATGATGGCGCGCACAGGATGTAGTTCTTGTAGTACCATTCATCGGAGCTATCCATGACCGAGTTCGTACCTGTGTTGGTGCCGGGGCGGCGTTGGTGTCGCGGAAGGTTCACCGGCCGTGGCGGGGAGGAAGCAGCTCCGGTGACCGTCGGGGAAGAAGAGCAGCAGACGGCGTCCCCTGAATGGCCTGCAGTGCCAAATCGAGGAAGCGATGACGGGTGGCGACGGGAGGGGCGAGAGAGGCGGAGGAGATTGGGGTGGGGAATGGTATGACGTGCGGGCCAGGGGCGGACTAGGGCAGGACACGCTAGCGCTCCGCTCGTGTCCGCGCCCGACGCATCGGTGGCCCAAATTTGGGTCAAGAATGGGTCGCGGCGGACAAAAAACCAACCGCGATCCGTTTGCGTCGCCCCATTGGACCGTGTTTTTGGCCCCCGCGGACAGGAACGGAGGCGCGCGGACTCGATGCGTCGCCCCGTTGGAGTCATCCTGACTGACATGGTTATACGACGTGCATGCTCACGAAAGACAGCACGAATCTCCAACGGCAGGCAAAGAGGCCAGGCAGGTCCCCATTGCATACGCGAGCGGAGATAACAGCCGCGTCTGGTGCCGTCAACAGTGACGACTGGAGAGGCTAGAGCACGCGCTCGCCGTCAAGAACAACAAGGACCCGCAGTGAGCGACCACACCAGCCGTCGGATCGCCATCGCACGTTTACCTACCCGCGTCGTCCAAGACGGCGACGTGCCGGCGTGGCTGGCCCGCGTCTGACCGTTTGCAAGCGCGTCCACCGCGTCGGCCAATCAGCTTATTGTTTTGTTTACTTATTCATCGTATTTTAATTTCGTTTACCACCAGCTTCCCTTTCTTGACTCTTTCTTGCCCTTTCCTCCCCTCCCCTCTTCTACACGAACGAGCGTTCCCACCCCAAGCAGAAAGAGTTAAAAAAAATCGCGTGTTGATTAGACCGAGGCCAACGAATTGGAGATCGAGAGGAGGAGGAGCAGAGGAAATTTTCCTAGACTTCGCCGACCGGAAGGAGAGAGGAGAAGGGCCTTCCTCGACGCCGCCGCCGCCAGCAAGGTGCGTGCCGATCTCTTCCCCTGTTTCCTCTAGCTTCTTCCGCCGGACCGGGCGCCGGTGACGATTCGGTGTCTGGGGATCTCTCTCCTCCCGCCGACAGCCGCTCCCACGGTTGATTTGGTGGTGGTGGTGGTTGTGAGCCAGGTAGGGTTGCTAGGAGCCGGTGTCTCCGGAGGGATTCTGCGGGGCGCCGCCTCTTCCTGCTGGTGGATGGACGAGGGTCCGTTTCGTTCGCGGCCTTCCTTCTGTGGTTCGCCGGAAATCGGATTTTGCCGTGCGTTTGCTTAGTTTGCTCCGCCGCGGCATCGAATCATGCGGCGTGGACTTCCTACACGGGGCGTGGATTTGGTATACAGCCATACAGGGTTGGGTGAGATTGGTACAGCATACACGCCGGCGGGAGATAGGGTTTCGGGGGTGGACTCTAGTAGCCTGATTTCCAGTCAACCGATTCATTTTGCAGGGCGATTCCTGTACCATGCGTTTATAGTTATCTCCATTTTTAGGCACTGGCACCACCGCACCATTACTGTGGTCTATCCTATATTCGGTAACCGTGATGTGTTCCGTCACTCCCATGCTTGTCCTATGGCCTGCAAGTGCGACTCTGCAAGTATCTAACTGTTGTGTTCATTTGTTCCAGGAGTTCCATTTGTTGAGGCGAATTTTGGATGGGCGACCATGTGGTTGTGGACGTGGACGGTTTGGCGAACGCCAAGGATGGTGGCGTCGCTGAAAAACCATCTCAGGCTGTGACTGGTGCTTCAGTGCCCGTGTCTACGGTTGTTGATTTGGTCGAGGAGGATGGTGGTGAGGATGAGCCGCTCATCCAGGCTGCAGAGTGCCGCATATGCCAGGAGGAGGACAGCATCAAGAATCTCGAGAGGCCGTGTACCTGCAACGGCAGCCTGAAGGTGCGGCTCCTGTTTCGATCTTATTTTCAAATCTTGCATCTGGCTCTTATGCTCCTGAAGTTACTGTAAGCATTTTGTTGTTTGGGAAATGCGCATGTAGTTGCAGCCCTTAGTTCCATTTTTTACTACAGCATGTGTTCATTCTCATGAATATGTTGTATGCATTACTAAATACAGACCGGTTATCTGATGTTTATCATTCTAATTAAGTTAGATGATCTGGTCCACATAACTGATTCAGCACCTTAGAAGCTTATTATGGGCTCTCTTATATGTTTTGAGTCAGTTGTCTATAAGCCCTGTGTTGCATACATTTAGGGTTGTATCATATTATGTGGTGATATAAACTTCTCTATCCCAAATGCAACAATACTTTATTGGAAGAATAACATCCACCTTTGGATTGCACTGACTGGAAACATGCAGTGTATAGAAGTTTTGACTTATCCTATAGTCATGGACAATCATTCAATCAAGCAATGGCTATGCTCTAACTCTAATCAAGCGCATGTTTGTCTTTTCGGGTCTTGCTGCCATAGTCAGTATATCTGGCTGTCATCTACTTTTGAACAAAAAACAACTTTTTGATCTCGTATGACAGCTACCACTACCAATTTCTTATTTTGAACACTTACACAAGTGAAGTTGCTTTTTCAACTTTAAATTTGAAAAAATCTCCAATTTTTTATTTTTCAACATCAAGGGACAAGCTATGTCGATGTAAAGATAAAATAAAGGCTCACACAAGAGTTTAATTGCCACTAGATGTTACTCTTTGCCATTTTGTTGCTCGCAATCTTTCAGATTATTCACATATTTCAGCATTTAGTTGTTAGTGACATTTCTGCATTGTTCTGAGAAATTTGTGAGGTACATGCTGTACATCCACCTGTCTTTATTAAACATGATTGCGTCACCACTATGTTAACTTAGTATATCCAGTCCAGTTTATTTGAAAATTATATCAACTGATTGTGGGACTCATCTATTACCAAAATTTATTTGAAGTCAATTTTGTCTCTTTAGATATATTGTAATGACCATTGACATTGTAACCATTGATCCTGCACCATTATGTTTATGCTACTTCAATGACTGACTCCTGGTAAATTATTTGTGTCATCATGTTGTCCTGTTGCACATTAAGGAAAACATCCGTGAGCTATATATATTTTAGTTCTGCAATCACATGAGTTATCCTTATATATCGTGTGAGTGATGCAGTTTATATTTTATTTATAAAATTATGTACTCTAGAGTTCACCATTTTACTTTTCATTTCCAGTATGCTCATAGAGCATGTGTGCAACGCTGGTGCAATGAGAAAGGAGACATCACGTGTGAAATTTGCCATGAGGTTGGTATTTGTTTTCTTCATCTTCTTTTTGCAGTTTTTCTCTTGTAGAGTATACCTCTTTGCTATATCTTACTAGAATTATGTGGTATGTATTCCTTAAAATCTCTCTTTCCTAATCTGTCCAAAAAAAAGTTTCTGTTTCCTAAATCTATCTCTAATTACAATATAGGTGATATAAAAGTCACAAAAAAAGCATTTCCTTGTTCATGGATTCAAATGTTTCAGCCGGTGGTTATATTCTTGTGAATATTCATTGTTTCTTCCAGTCTGTAGATTTCATGTGCATTTAAAGTTTTTGTTCGTGTTCATTAATTTGATGCTTTGACGGTACCCTGCAGCAATACAAGCCTGGGTATACAGCGCCACCTCGTGTTCAACCAGATGAGACAACTATAGATATAAGGCAAGTTTGTTTATTGATACTTACTTTGTTCAGCTGACGTGTTAGCCATTTCACTGTAATATGTTTAATGCTTTAGAAATTAGAACATATCTAAGTCAAAACTATCGATTTGCAGTGGTGATTGGACCATTACAGGAACTCCTCTGGATTTGCGTGACCCAAGAATTCTTGCTGTAGCAGCTGCACAGCGCCGTCTTCTTGAAGCAGAGTACGATGAATATAATGGCAATGATGCTAATGGTGCTGCATTCTGCCGTTCTGCTGCACTTATTGTAAGTATCTAAGGGTCCTACTGTCCAGCCTGCAACACTTCTTGCAGTTCTGTTTCTGAATTGGAACATAGTACTTTTAGATATCTTGCAGTTCTGTTTCTGAATTGGAGCATAGTGCTTTTAGATCTCTTGCAGTTTTGTTTATGGATTCTACCATGTACAGTATCGTATTTGGTATTCTCAAGATAAAAGGTCTGAAGATCGTTACATCTTTTGCAGCTAATGGCCCTGTTGCTTCTGAGGCATGCATTGTCAATCTCAGATTATGAAGGAGATGATGATGCTTCTACCATGTTCTCGGTGAGTCGCGTGTTTTTTTTTTCTTTTGATATTAACGATTCAGTTGGTACTTTGTGTTGCCTAAAACATTCAATCTCACAATGAGAATTCTTCTATTCGATGTTTTTCAGCTTTTTCTTCTTCGGGCTGCTGGATTTCTTCTGCCCTGCTACATCATGGCATGGATTTTTAGCATTTTGCATCGACGCCGGCAAAGAGAGGTATGTCATGCAAAACTTTTGTTCGAAGCATGATATAAATTATACCATGCCGTTGTGATCATTCAGAAGCACCTGACCTTTTGGTGCTTCCATTCTCCACAGGAAGCAGCTTCAATTGCCGCAGCGGAGGTAGCATTCATCCTGCAATCAGCCCAGGGCCGTGCCCTTCAGTTCACCATCGCCCCGGACTCCCCCACCACTCCACAGCATGAGCCACACCACCAGCACCAACAGCAGCAGCCCCAGCAATAGCTAAACTACTCGGTAGTTCTACTAAGTACCGACACACATGCAGACAGAAGAGTTGTAGTCTGTGCGCCGTTGGTACTGGCTCATGAGGAACGTTGGGAAGCTGGCCTCGCTTACTGTGGCCATGTGAAAACCTTGTAACACTGTCACCGTCTTATTTATCCCCAAGCAATGCACTTAACTTGTATCTGTCATGTTTAATTGAAGCATTGTTTTTATGTAAATCCAGTATTATATTGCATTCTTTACGATTCCAGTGATACGGTGTTTTATTGTTACACTGCCTTTCTCTTAGACGCAAAGGTTTGAAGGGAAAATATTTCAAGTTTTCTTTGCATATGTCTAGGTAACCTGAATGATGCTCATCTAGCAAATGCTTGTTCAAAATTGATGGGGTAGTACATCCAGTTGCTCGAAGAAACTCGGGCCTTTTTATGGTAGGCAACACGCGCCTCACTAACTGCCCACAGCCCAGGCTACGTAACATAAATGGCCAATTCAGAGGCCCAATTCATACATCAAATGCCAACCTTGCTATTTCTGCAGTACAGTATCTTTTTAGGAGATAATAGATTGAGACTACATAAAGTGTTAAATCTTCCCTAAATCTTTGGATGGCAGGCCACCCGATCCACTCACATGATTTTCTCCTCCCACTGGATCCTCTGTCCGCCTCACACCGCGTAAGAGTGGATGAGCAGTGGCTTGTGGGTCAGCCAGACCCAGGAGCGTGCCTGGACATTGTCCGGCACCTCCGAGAGACCCTCCAAAGTTAGGGCGCCGAACATATTTGGGCTCGACATGGACACTTGGAGATGACGATTTTTACGTCTTGACCCCATTGAGACTTTGAGGGTCATTTGAGGGGTGCAGGTGGAGATCCCTGAAACGCATGAAATTCACAGAAAAACTGCGTTGTGAACCGGGCCAGGTGGCTTGGAGATCTGACTTGTTCTCATGTGATCCTGTCTCTCTCTGGGGTCGTGCTTGCGCCGACGTTCTGCCTTAACCGAGGGGACCTACACTACACTGCTACACACACCCATACAATAGTTCAGTAGTAGGAATCTCTGACTGGAAGCCGTTGTTTCCGTGTTTTCAAACAAACTCAAACCGAGTGTAAGGCGACCCTGGTGGCGACGACCGGCGATTTGCCGTGGATTAGCGTTATGCTGTTCTTCTCTATCTCCGATTCCTCTTGATCTGCTCCATCCTAGCTCCTTGCTGCTTTCCCAATTGGATCCAGCTCCCTTTTCTGCCTTCCTAGTTCTCTTCCTCTTGCCCCTGTTTTCCCCTTCCGCTCAGCCGCCCCCTTCGATCCTCCCGCTCCCAAATCCATCTGTTTCTACCATCCAATCACCTCGGTGCTACCTCTAGATCTGATTCCCCATCTTTTCCCCATGGATTAGGCTTCCAATCATCCGATCTGGGTCCTCTTTCAATGAATCCCTAGGTCCTGAACCACTGCCTCTGCTCCTTTTATTACCATGGTCCTCATGTGGAGAAGACTGTGTGTTACTGATGGAGCAGCTGGTGGACAAGCTCGGTCCGGTCTGATTCCAGCTAGCGGGGATGCTCGCACTGTTGCCCCGCCCTCGGTAGCCATGAAATTTGTTGGATGGAATTGCCGAGGCAAAGGTAGGAGCCTTCGCAACTCCAACAAGATGGAATACCTTGCAAAAATGATGAACTCGACAGCTGCGCAGGTAACCTTTGTTTCTGAAACTCGCTCCTCTACATGTACAGCTGCTGATCTAAATGCTCGTTTCAATACTCATGCTAGTTTTGTTGTACCTTCGGTCGGTCTCTCTGGGGGTCTTTGGCTGATGTGGTCTGATGAAATCCATCTTCAAATCAAGTTTTCCTGTAGATATTATATTCTCGCTCTAGCTGTGCATATCCCTAGTAATGTAGAGTTCCTACTTGCATGTGTTTATGGTGATCCCCATCATAATAGTACTAATATGATTTGGGATCAAATTGCTGATTTTGTTTCTGATAACTTAGGCAAGCCTATGGTCTGTTTAGGTGATCTAAATAATATTATGCATGAAAAAGAATCTTATGGAGCTAATGTAAATTACAATCGTATGCGAGCTTTTAATAATTATGTAAAGCAGTGTGGCTTGTTTGATCTAGGATTTTCAGGACCTGCTTATACCTGGACTAACATGAGATTTTCTACTAGCCCTATTTTCGAACGTCTTGATCGTTGTCTTGCTAATGCTGAATGGTGTACTTTGTTCCCCATGACAAATGTTTTCAACATGCCCATTATTCATAGTTTTAGCGATCATGCACCTATCTTACTTTCAACTGAGTCTAAATTTAAAAGGCCCCGACTCTCCTTCAAGTTTGAAAATTGGTGGCCTCTTGAGGAAGATTACCAATCAGTTGCTAAGAATGATTGGGCATCTACAACTACGAAACCTTTCCATGTGCGCACTAACCATCTTGCAGGTACTCTCAAAGTATGGTGTAAAAAGAAAAGGCCACTTCAGCATCAACTTGATCAGCTGCAGAATCAAATAAATGATATTCAAATGCAGCCTCTAGACCAACAGGACCATGCTCTTGAAGCGAAACTGGTAGCCCAATATGAAGGAAGCATGATAAAGTTAAATGAATTCTATAAGCAAAGAGCAAAAAAGCATTGGGTCACGCAAGGTGACAGGAACACAGCTTTTTTCCATCAGGCAGTCACCAAGAGGAGGAGGAGAAACAGGATTATTTCTATTGTGGATGGGCAAGGGCAAGATCTGTTTGACCCTCAAGATATAGCCAATGAATTTATCACTTACTTCCGTAGCATCTTTCAATCTAGTTGCCCTTCACATAGTAGACCTGCAATATATTCTGTTGCTAACCGTGATGTGCAGGATTTCACAAATTCTATACCTAACAAAGAGGAAATTTGGAACATCATAAAAGAAATGAAGAAAGATGCCTCTCCAGGTCCAGATGGATTTAATGTGGGTTTCTATAGGAATGCATGGAGTTGGATAGCTGAGGATATAACACAATTGGTAAGGACCTTCTACGAAACAGGTATTATGCCACCAAAGCTTAATGAAACTCATATAGCTCTTATTCCCAAAAAGCTTGTTTGCCACCTGCCCTCTGACTTCAGGCCGATTAGCTTATGTAATGTTGTTTATAAAATTATCTCCAAGTCTTTGGCCAACAGATTGAAGCCTCTTTTAGCTGATTACATCCATCCTTCCCAACAGGCTTTCATAGAGGGTAGAAGGATTAGCAATAACATCATAGTCGCCCAGGAGATTGCTCACTCTTTTAGTTTAAAATCTTTCAAAGAGAAGTCCTTCATGCTAAAAATTGATCTAGCTAAAGCTTTTGATAGACTTGAATGGCATTTTATTGCTACCTCTTTAGCTCGTAAAGGTTTGAATGCTCATTTTATTAATTTGATCCATTCTTGCATAGCTACTTCAACTTTTTCGGTTATTATCAATGGACAGCCTTTTGGTAAATTTAAGAGCTCGAGAGGTATAAGACAGGGATGTCCGCTCTCTCCCTCTCTTTTTATCCTAGCTGTTAATGAATTATCCTTGGCTCTACAAGATGCTCTTCATAATAACAGGCTTTCGGGTATCTCTTTGGGTCCCCAATGCCCTCCTATACACTCCTTGATGTTTGCAGATGACTTATTGATATGTGGTGCAGCAACAAAGCAGGAAGGTGAAGCTATCCTTCAGATCTTAAATCATTTCTGTTCCCTTTCAGGCCAAGTCCCAAATTGGGCAAAGTCAGGAATTATGTTTAGTGCTAATGTTGATTTGCAGCTCAGACAAGAAATTAAGGGTTTGTTCCCTGTTCCTGACATTGACGCCTCTTTTATCCATCTAGGCCATCCTCTGATATTGCCTGCTAAGGATCGATCTGCTGCTTACTCTTTTGTTTATGACAAGTTTAAATCAAAGCTTACTACATATAAGGCAAACAGAATGTCTCACCCTGCTAGGCTCACTCTTATTAAATCGGTTTTCTCTTCTATCCCTGTTTATTATATGTCAAATATTTTGTTCTCCAAAAAATTTCTTGCTAGTATCACTGCTATCATCAGGAGATTTTGGTGGACAGGGATAAAAGACGATAACAATTCAAGATATCTTTGCTTAAGGGCTTGGGCAGATATTTGCACTCACAAGAAAAATGGCGGTCTAGGTATTAGAAATCTCCAGGCCTTGAATCAGAGCTTGATCCTCTCTGCAGCTTGGAGAATTGCTCAGGACCCAACTAGTAATCTTGCTCTTATTTTAAAGTCAAAATACCACGCTGACACATCTATTTGGAGAGCTAAATCTAGTTGTCCAAAATCTGCTTTTTTGGGCTGCCATTTTAAAGGTAAAACCACTTTTGGAATCTGCTTGTTTTACACAAATTGTTGACGGTTCTTCTTCCATTTGGAGTACACCTTGGTTTAATGGTTGGCAACATATTTATGATAACTTGATTATTCAGCAGCCTCCTTATGTGTACCCAGCCACCATTAAAGATCTCTGGAACCATAATCACAAGTCTTGGAATCAAAACCTTCTAAATTCTTTGTTTTCACCTAATTTGGTCTCACAAATCTTGCAAACCTCTATTATTAATGCTATCGGCCAAGACTCTTTGGTATGGAAATTAACTCCTGCAGGTACTTTCTCAACAAAAAGTGCCTACAAGCACTGTTTCTCAGAATTGCAGCTCCCCCATAATCAGCAGCCGAGACAAATTTCTCAACAGATCATCTCTTTGTTGAATCAGATTTGGTCAGAAAAAGGTATGATACCTAGAGTACAAACTTTTGCATGGAGGCTCTTAAGAAAGGCTTTAGCAACAGGTAAAAGGCAGGGCGTTTTTCTACTCGTATAGATTCCTATTGCTCTAGATGTGGAGGAGAGGAAGATGAAATGCACTTGTTTTTCCTCTGCCCTTTTTCAAAAGCAGGTTGGTACTCTAGCCCCTGGTTTTCAAAACTGAACTCCTCTTTAATGATTATCAATTGCTGCCTGATATGTTACATTTCCTCTTATCTTCTAATCATCCATGCATATCAGTCAAAACTCTATATACATTTCTCTGGTGCCTTTGGAAAAGCAGAAGTGATTTTCTCTTCAACAAGATAAAAGTGCATCCAAAAACAATTTTTTCTGTGGCTTCTGCTTTGTTGCAGGATTGTACACTATATACGCAGCAACTAAGTCCACAGATGCAGCCGGAACAAGCCCAGGATCAACGACAGCATCGTCCTCAACAAGGCTGCAATGCACCGCAGGAAGCTGGACACATTCTTTTTTCTGATGCAGCTTGGTCTCCACCTCCCGCTTCTGTGCCCCAACAAGTTGGTTTGGTGTTTTTGTTCAGCTGCAGGGTCATCACGCGGCAAGCATCTACATATCTGCTCGATCGCCGCCGGTGTCGTCGCCAATTGAAGCTGAAGCTTTTGGGCTGCTTCTGGCAGTCAAAGTGGCTGATTGTCTTCACCTTCATGATCCTCTCTTTAGGACAGATTCTTCAGTTCTGGTGCAGGCAACCACGCGGGAGGATGTATCTTCTGCAGGTCCTTGGACGATCAGACACATCATTTCTGCAGTTAGGACTTCTGCTAGCTTTGACATAACAAGGATAGCTCATATTTCTAGGTCCTACAATTTAAAAGCACACCACCACGCTCAGATTGCTCTTCGTGTGCAAAATAGAAATGGCATAGTTTCTGCTAGATGTCTATCGGATCAAACTGGAAGATGTCCAGTCTGCTTGGATATTACAGCGGAGAGTGTTTTTCCTCTCGAGCTGTCTTATGTAAAATGTGCTTAATGCTATATCAATAAACGGGAGAAGTTTCAAAAAAAAAAAAAGACTGGAAGCCGTTTGTTTACAGCAACCAGAGCGAGCACATCCCCTGACACGCACACACGTTTCCATCTCGTTTGAGTCAGAGAAGTCTTTGCAGCCGGGTGGTAGGCTCACCGGGCCGGTAGAGTGAGTCCGGATCGGATCTGAGGCGGTCGTCGGAAAAGTTGGAAAAGCCGCACGTTTTGGGCTACGTGCTCCCCTGCCGCACGGACCGTGTCCTGCTCGACGCGCGCCCGCCCACGTCACCCGCTCTCCCGCCCGGTATCGCGGCAAGTCAGGCGTCGAACGAAAAATAATTGTGGGCCTCGTACCACGGCCCTACCTGGCGGTGAGGTAAAATTGTGTCGGTTCCTCTTTTTTTTTTTTTTTTGCGGGTTGAAGCCTCGTGTGTTCTCGTGGAAGATGATGAGAAGCGTGTGTTTGGAAGTCGTTCTCGGACAGCTACTTGTGAGGATCTCATTGCTTGTCACTTGATTTATTTCAGTTGACTTATGGACATTATTTATCTCGACTTGCAGAGAGCTGATTGAGACTATGCTTACGTATGTGGAGTACCATCCCTGCAAAACTTTTAGTTGTATTCATCCTGCATCAAAGTACCATGGGTGAGAGACACTTCAGCGGTTTCTTCGTCACTTTCCTTCTACGGAACATACGCCAAAATTTGAAAATTATAAAGAGCAAGATTCTTTTAGAAAATTCCTATGTTGCCCTTCGGAACAAATGAATAGGAAGAGGAAGTTGAGATTCGTTTGAAATTCATATGGAATGGGCTATTTCATGGGAAGTTTAGAGGAAAACTAGCATGAAGCATCACCTCACGTTTTCATCTCTCTGTGTCCACAATTTTTGAGTTTTTCCTACGTGATATCCAAACGACACTTCAAAAGTTTATCAGTGGTTTTGGTTCCTACAAGAATTCAGGACATGAAATTTCTACATTCTTCCTATTCCTACATTTTGAATTCCTATGTTCCAAACAAGGACAACACTTTGTTGTTGCTGAAGCGAGCTGTTTTGTCCTAGAAAGACGATTAACTCAAACCATGGCCGTTGAAAGCAAGGCAGAAGCGTCACTAGTGTGCAACACTAACAAATGTGTAGCAAAACCTAAAGAGATCACTTAGATAGTTAGAGCTAGGGGGTGAGACTTTAGAGTTTGAAGATGGTGGAGAAACGTCAAAGACGAGGCAATGACACGTGTCTCGCATGGAGTGATGGGCTGATGGCTGGTGAACAACAAACATAGGCATGGTTTGTAGCGATTGAAAATAATGTAGAAATGCATCTGAGGGGCATACGAGGGTGTGGTGATGTGAACAAGCTGAGAAAGTATTATATAAGAAAACACAAGAAGATTAGACGATGGCTCAAAAGTTTGTTTCCAACTACAAACAAGATTAATACGAAAAGATATTCTGAATCATCATATAAGTTGATAAAATATCAACTCATACCTCCCCTCCTCCGATGACGACTTCGATTTCGGCGACGGCGATGACGAGGATTAGGGTAGTTTGGATTTACATTTTATTTAAATATTGTAAATTATCAATAAATTTGGATGAAAATTTATACCTTTGTTTTAATTTTGATTTCTAATTTTCTACGGTTTTTTTTTGGGTGCATCGATGGGTAACCGTCACAATAGAGACGGACATGTATCAGGCACCTCCATAGCCGAAACATTTCTAGAGACACGGGTGAAGATGCTCTAAACTACTCCCTCCATATCAAAATATAAGATTTTCTAACCTTTACATATGTACATGCATGAATCTTGCACTAAAACATGTTTTTGATACGGAGGGAGTAGTCGTAATCATAGGGTACACACAATCACATGAGGCCTAGCAGGTCGCTGTCCTGTGGCTTACCAACACACATTCACCATCTTCACTGTACGGGGGTGCAACAACAAAAGTAATCACAAACTAGAAGTGTGTGTGGCTGTCTGGTTGGGACCGGTCGCGGGCACGAACCCATGCTACACATCTGCATCTCTCTATACCTTTGTATCTTGTCCAAAATGTGATCGGCTACTTGTGGTGACAAAATCAGACACGCGCGCGCTAACTTTGGGCGGCCGTGACCAACGGCGAGTTGGCTGCCACCCACACCAACGGCCGGGACCACCATCAAGACACAATCCAAGTCTAACAAATGGACCACAGTGCGAGACTTAATCGCAGGCTGACGTGCGGGTCCCACAACCCCCGAGGGGCAGCGACCGACCCGGGTTTGCCGCCTCGGCACCACAGACACAACACCCAAGCCCAAGCCACTCTAGCTAATTTTGGAAAAACTCGTCCCGTAAAACCAATTTTGGGTGACCCCGAAAACTGGTTTGCGGTATGGCGTGGGCTCGAGCAGAACATATTCAGTAAATTCGTACTGAAAATTTAAATAAAAAAGTTCCCACGACATGTCAACTAACATTTTCAAGTTCATCAAGCTTCTTTACATGGATAGAACTAATAAAAATTAGACATAACTAAACCAAACTAGATCCTGATGGTCTTGTTCTTCACCGACGTACTCATTTGAAACTGAGTCAATGTTGGAATACAACTTGCGCAGCGCCCACGAGCTCGTGCTCCGCCTTGGCGACTTCGAGGCGGTCCGGAGCATCGGAATCGCCGTCCACCACCGCCTTCGTCGCAGCAGCAAGTTCATTGTTGACGCGGTCGGTCCGCTGTAAAGGTGGAAAGATGTGCCTCCAGAGCATATCGAAGCCAGCTGTCACGGTTCACCCGCCGCCCCATGGAGATCACCGCCTCGTCCTTCGCCTCTTCCGACACCTTACGGGAGCTACACGCCTCCGTGTTGTGCGAGCGGGGGAGCGGCCTGCTCATAGGCGCTGTCTGGAGGGAGCAGGCCGACCCATCTGAGCCCTCGAAGGCGGCCGCGCTTGCTCGCGCCGGCCGAGTGGCGGCGATGCTCCTCCTTCTCCTCCTCGCCTGGAGACGGACGACCTCCGTCACGCCCGCCAAGGACTGCACAGATCCCACGAGGGAATAGAAAAGTTAGATTTACATGCCAGCCACTGTCGCGAATAGACTAGCCCGCCATCGATCTATAGGAAAAGTGGACAAACTAGGTTAATACTAGCGGCTAATTGCTCGCTAGAGCCCGCTAGCAGCTGTGCAAACTAAATTGCGGCGGACAGAATCGGGTTAACCCTAGATGCCTCTGATACCGTTCATATAGTGCGGGAGGCATGCTTATTCGATCTTTGGAGAAACTTTTCCGATCCCAACCTATATGCGATACGTGCTCAAACCGTAAAACTGAGTTAAACCGTATATCCGTCAGAATTTTGCGCGTCGAGCTTATTCGGGATATGCGAGATGTTGAGGAGAACCTGCCCCTAGACCACCATAGTTGAAATCACATATTTTGCATTGGTGTTTCTCGTTTAGCCGGAATATTCTTCAGTGCGAGGCGACGTTCCCGTCGACAGCGAGGCGGCTGTGGTGACTTCGTCAATCTCAAGACCCGACCGCCGACTCAGTCTTTCAGAGGTGCTCATAAAGGTAAGGTGTGTGCGCGTGTTCATAGGGGTGTATGCACGTGTATGTGAGCATCTACGTTGTACTGTGTTTAGAAAAAAATAGAGATGTTGAGAGCATCTCCACCGGCACCCCACATTTGACCGGCCCGACCCAAATTCTGTCCGACACCCCCGAGCAGGCCCACAACTTTGGAGGCCCTCTCGGTGGTGCCAGACAGTGGCCGGTCAAGCACCCCGACAGGTGGAGCCCGCCTGCCAGTGACACGAGGGGGTTGCGATTATGACGCCGTGCAGGAGGCTGTGCTGGCGTAATGGCGCCCACTACGCCGGGACGCGATGCGTCGGGGGCGGCGTTCCCCAGGCGACGCGACGGGACGGCGTTGCGCCTTCCCCACGCGTCGCATTTACGCCGGCGCCAGCGCCAACCAGTACCACGCGTCGGCGTTGCGCTTTCTCCATGCGTAGCATTTACGCTGGCACACCGCCCCTTGGCCAGTCCCCGGTGTATAAAGCCCTCCTCCCTTACCGCAGACCTCACACAGTCCTTCTCCATCCTCCTCCCTCTCTCCGGCGTACCGTTCCTCTCCAGCGCCTGGAGCGAGCGGTTCCGGAACGAGCGCAACGCCAAGCTCGCGCACTACGACGGCGCGCTAAGGCCTACGCGGTTCAACACCGCCGGCTGACACTTCTGGTGGGACGCCACGCTGCACATGGTGGCCAGTGCCATTGCGGCTGCACGGACGCACGCCGCAACTGGGAGCGACATCCCGTTTCGGCTGCTACCACCGGAGCGGCGCGTCGTTCCCAGGGCGCGGGCAAACGCCTGCCACCGGGTCAAGGAGGAGCGCCGCTCCCCGCCACACCGAGGAGGAGGCGGCGGCGTGTTCATCCGCGACGCGCCACGACGTGGCCCGGTCATCCACGACTTCAGCCCGCCGAGGCGCAACGTCAGGTCCCCCTCCCCGCGGCAGCATGTACGTTCCCGTGGAGGTGGTGCCCGCGGGGTACCATGTGTCGTCGGCATTGCGTGACAAAATGCACGACGGCGACTGCCCTGACTTAAGCTGGGTGCTCGTTGCGTCGGCAACAGAGCTCGAGGAGGAGTCGCCGGGTTTCATGAAGACCATCGAGATGACGGCGCAACAGGGTTCCTCCGGCAGCGGCAGCTGCGACGCTTCCACCTCCCGCGCATCCTCCTCCTCCACGCAGGTGTACGTCGATGACGACGACGGCGGCAACGACTAGGATAGCCTCGGCTTGGAGTAGGTTTAGAGTAGGGACGCCGAGCTAGCCGGCTTTGTTTAAATTTCGTTCAAACCTTGTAAAATATAACGAAATTTGAATGAAAATTTTAATATGTCAAGTTTCGTTTGTTTTTTTCTTCGTTTTGGGGTGTTGGTGGGGAGGCGACATGGAAATGATCGGACAGGTGATCGACACCACCCAAATCGTGTCCGGTTTATGCTGGATAAATTTTAGTAGCCGTCGATGCTCTGAGGCACCCAACGCCCCCAAGGCCCAAACCGTCGCGGTAGATTACCTCTTGGCTTGACCTCTTCCCACCTCACCCTCTCGCTGTCGCGCGGTCGCCTCCCTCCTCCTCGATCTCCTTTCTTCTCGTCCCCCTTTCCGGCTTTCCCCTCACCGCTTTTCCATTCGCATTCCCCCTTCCCTCCATAAAACCCAACCGCGCAACTGCCCCACTCGCCACCCATCCCAACGGCCGCGCAGCACAAACCCGCCTCCTCCTCCCCGCCGCCGTCGACGCCCTCGCCTCCGCGATGGCGTCCTCCTCCACCGCCACCTCCTCCGCGCCAATGGGGCTCGGCCTCGGCCTAGGGTTAGGCGCGATGGGCGGCCTGGGCCTCCTCCTCCCCGCCGACCGCGAGCGCGACCCGGAGCTGGAGCCCTGCTCTCCCCCCAGGGCCGTCCTGCGGCTGCGCGGCGCCGTGCAGCACTACGAGTGGGGCAGCCGCGGGGACGCCTCCCTGGTCGCGCGCCTCGCCGGGGAGGTAGGCCAGGGCCGCCCCTGCGCCGAGCTCTGGATGGGCACCCACCCGGCCGCCCCGTCCTCGCTCGCGTCCGACTCCGGCGAAGAGGTGTCGCTCAGGGACTGGCTGGCGCGCAACCCGGCCGCGCTCCTCGGCCGCGCCGTCACGGCGCGCTGGGACGGCGACCTCCCTTTCCTCTTCAAGGTGCTCTCCGTGGCGCAGCCGCTCTCCATCCAGGCGCACCCGGACAGGGACCTCGCCAGGGCGCTCCACGCCCTCCGCCCCGCCACGTACCGCGACGCCAACCACAAGCCCGAGATGGCCGTTGCCGTCACCGAGTTCCGCGCCCTCTGCGGCTTCGTCACCATCCAGGTTCGTGCGCCCGCGTTCCTTCCATTCCTTGCGTGCGTGCGTGCGTCGTGCTATCGCGTGCTCCTAGCGTTTAATGCACGGTTAATTTCCTTTTGGACCGATCTGCGATGCTTCCGATGGTTTGGTCTAGTGGTTGACCCTGGGATTATTACAAATAAGGACAGCTTAGTTACTTAGACAAGTTTTTAGGCGGTAGGTGGATTGTTTATTTGTCGTGCCAAGCAGATTCCTTAGACTAGTCATAATGGGGAGTATCATATACTAGTATCATGCATATGATACTACTATCACCTCTCTCATCATTAATTGCAGTGACACGTCAGCTTTTTTGCGGCATGCATGATACCACCTATGATACCCCATTATGGCTAGTCTTACATGATTCCGGACGGGTTGGTGGGGTTGAGCTGACTAATGTCTAAATGCCAAGTGTGGTAGGGATCTGGCTGCTAACGAGTTCTATAATCATATAGTTGAGATTTGTAACAATAGAATAGTGTAACTGCTCGCTGACAGCCCAACGATCGACTCCCAATGGTGTACGCTCAAGTACCATCTCCATTTATGTGATGAGCAACTGTTGTTTCATTATTAGAAAATATTGTCTGAATAAGTGATTGAAAACAGACCATGCACATGCTGGCAAATCACTTGCCTATCATGACGTACCGTGGTCCCTTGTTCAGCTAACAGGGATGCCGTCCAGCTAGTTGATCTGGATATCCCCCGACGGCATGGCATCTTAGTTGTTGGCCCCATGAACCCATTCTGTCAATATCATCCAGCGATGTGCTTGGAAAAGTATGCTGGTTAGGTAGGTGGCAGGCAATTTGTGAATAGCAAATGCCGCCGTGCAATGGGCATTGCCTGCTGTTTATTTGACTGAATTTTCTATGTCGCGATAGATGTTTGATTGTATAACAGGTGGATAAATAATAGGGTTATTAGGGTAATTATTAGATGCCTGTAAAATGGTTATGCTGAAGTTCAGATTCTTTATGGTTAGGGGTAGCTTAAATATTGTAGTCATTCCAGCTGTCTTCACTGATGATTAAATAGGTACATCAGTGTATTTTATGGCGGGAATTAGGAACAGACCAACCTTTGTGTTCATTTTGGATGGACCATCCTGTCTTGTAGAAAGTAAACCTTTTCTATTAAAAAAAACCCTCAAAATCTATCTTGAAGTGGTTATATTCCTTTTGGACAGTGCAAACACCCGATTATTGACAATGTGGTCTATGCCATTAACTCTTGAGTTTTTGAAACTGTAAGCAACTAATTAAGCATCGTTCATTTTAGAATTGTGTACTGATTTATTCATACTGTGGCCCAGGAGCTCAAGGATGTTTTGAGGACTGTACCTGAGGTTCGAATGTTAGTTAACAAAGAAGATGCTGCGAAGCTTATGACTGCCAAAGAGCATGATGGAGGCATTGGAGTAAGGACATACCTGCAATCAGCTTTTACTAAGCTAATGGCAACAAGCAAAGAAGGAGTTTCTGAAGCAATTTCCCAACTCAAGAGTCGCCTGAATGGGGAGAGTAAGGTAAATGCCGAATTTCATGTTCATTTGTATACCTATAGTTTGCGTTCACTGGGAGGTTAATGTCATTTTCTTTCCTCTCCTAGTGCTCTATAATTTCTGTATTTTTTGTCTATATTTGTGTAGCTCTTCCATTTTATTTCTAAAAAATGATGGAAGTGAACATATGTTAAGTAAAAGCACAGTTGAGTGTTGCCAACCAGAGTCATGTAGGTCATTCATGTTGTGGATGATACGATAAATTGTTGAGATCTCCAAAAAAATGCACTGTGTGATTAGTTAACAAATGCCTTAATTGTTTTGATTGTCAGTGTTTTGAGGCAATCCAGGTTCCTATGTGGCTATATCTAAAAAAGGTTTCTGGCTAACGGTATAGTACAATAAAACTAGATAAATATGGTTGATTGACTGAATTTGAAATTGATTCTTATCCATAAGTTAGACTGTTTGCAAATATATGATGGATGTGCTATGCCAGAAAAATAAGCAAAGATGATTTTATGAGCTGCTTCAGAATAACATGTCAATTGACTAAAGGGATGAGAATTATCAATGTTTATTGAACCACTCTGATAGGAGTAGAAGTGCTTTAACTACACAGTAGTGTAGTTCATTGTTCTAAGATCCTATCTGTGAAACTCCTATACACTGAAGCACCATTTTATTGTAACTGTATAAGATTCAGTTAGTATCAAGTTGGGTAGGTAACTTGGAAAGTGATGGCTGTGAAGATTCAGTAAAGATGAGTCAATGCACCTAACTGGGTAGTAAGTAACTATGGTTGGATTCTAGCCACCAAAGTGATAGCAATGCTTGCTAAATTTAATTATTCAGTTATAGCATAGTGGGCAGCCAACTCATGTTTGTAATGCATGTCCCAAGTATTCAGTGGAAATTAGGTTCTTAAAGTTCCCACTTCCTAGTAAGGTACTAACTCTTGCAAAGATTCTTTCCCTGTGAAGGAGTTTTCCTAATCGAAATATCTTATCAAGTTTTGTGTTGCATGCATGGAGCCAGCAGTTAATCTGAAAGCTAGTGTGATCATAAGATCCCTTTTTGTTATTGTTGTCTTCGTTCTTTTCCCCATAGCTCATTGGCTTATTTTCTGCCACTTCATTGTGGTGTCCTATGTTACTTAGCATCACGCCATGCGGAATATACTTATGCAGCTATTTTTGTTTGATGAAAAGAGTCATATATATATTTCTGCATACCTATTTTGTAATTCAACTGTTTGCATTCATGTCTTGTCCCATTCAGATTAGAAGCATTACAGAGAAGGAGCAACTAATTTTATCACTGGAGCAGAAGTACCCAGGAGATGTTGGCGTATTATCGGCGTTTTTCTTTAACTATGTTAAGCTCAGCCCCGGTGAAGCACTCTACATTGGTGCCAACGAACCACATGCATATCTGTCAGGAGAGTGTGTTGAATGCATGGCCACCTCTGATAATGTTATCCGTGCTGGTCTGACTCCTAAGTACAAAGATGTCCAAACTCTTTGCTCCATGCTGACATACAAGCAGGTTTGTTTTTCTCGTTCCTTACTGCTACTGTCCTGTTTATAACCTTGATTCTTGCGTGCAGTTCTCTAAATGCTATCCACTACTCCCTCCGTTTTTAATACGGAGTATAAGATGTTTTAGGTGTTGCACATGTTGTCTAGATACATACTAAAGTGAGTGAACATGCACACTAATACATGTCTACATACATTTATGTACATGTGCATGTGGACAAATGCTAAAACATCTTATATTAAAAAACGGAGGGATATTTCCTAAAGTAATAAACCTCTGATCTTGTGCATGCAGATGTTCCCAGAAATTTTGCGAGGAGTTCCTGTACAGCCTTTTGTAACACGTTACACACCCCCTTTCGATGAGTTTGAAGTAGATCGCTACTTGCTACCTCAAGGTGAATTGGTTACCATGTCACCAGTGCCTGGCCCATCCATCTTTCTTGTCATGACTGGGGAAGGCGAGATCCAGTCTGATGGCATGCCTGACGAAGGAAAAGCGAAGGAAGGGGATGTTTTCTTCGTGCCGGCACGCACCAAGGTCAAGCTACTTGCTTCTGGCCCGGACACTTGCAGCTGTACAGAGCCGGAGTAAACAGCAGATTCTTCTGTTGATATGAGAAGCATGCAAATCGGTAATCTCCGAGGGAGGGACAGGGGTTGTTGCAAAAGGGATCACCCAGTGTTTTTATAGGACAGTGATACCGGCTTTACATACATTATATCAAGAATACTGTACTTGTTGCAAGAAGGTTAGTTAGCCAAAGTTATCATAGTGTATAGGCAAATCGAGATCAAATCCATTCGTTCATATCTTAATCATGTTTATGTATTCAAAGGCATTTAGTGTTCAATAAGCTGGGGGAAGCAAATGCAGTCTGTTGTTCAACTGTCTATTTGTGTAAATGGAAATTGGAAAGGATGGAGGGAGGTTACTTACTTTGTATCAGAAAGAAAAAATGAATGAAAAATGAAAGCCTCGCTGTCTCGTGCTTGATTTTTTTTTACATGTCCCTGATTTTTACTTGATTTGGTGTGAAGAAATTGGGCAACGCATGTTTTTGTTCCCATCAGAGGTATGTCCCTGCCTCAAGTTCAAACCACAGAAAATGGTGCGACTAACATGCACTACACTCGAACGACATGACAGTTAAAACAGATTTCCAATTATTCATGTTGATAATCAAGATTGTATTTTGTTGTTCTAGCACTTCAATTGTTAGCTCATTAGTCCGCAAAGAACAATTGTTTCTGTGAAAATGCAAAAAGTACGACGGACTCGTAGTTGGTCTTTCCGGCATGTCCGGCGAGTCTTCTCGTGTTTTGTTTGCAGAGGAATCGGAGCTGCCATGAAGCTTGGTGGTGACGACGGCCGTGGAGGGTGTCGTTCCGGGGGTTCAGTTGGCGCAAGCGCTACATAATTCTCCTGCGAAGCTTTTTGTTAAAGTCCGAGTTGTCTTTCATTGGCGCTACGGTTAACTGTTGACAAACATGAGATGTTGTGATCTCGTACAGTCACTGAGAGTCGGAGTCGCAAGACAGAAACGATGGGTGATGACGATGACTCGCTTGGGCTGCTTTAATGGTAGTCTTTACATTCTCTCTTTCACAAGTAGTATGGGGGAGGAGTGGACTCTAGGATACTACTAATTGATTGAGTAATCGAATTGTTGTATAAACTCTTTTCTTTAATTGATCGTTTTGCATTAATTATTTTTTCAAACGTTATTCTTTAATCTTTTTCTTTAGTTTTGTTTCAGACTCGGGCAACCTCAAGGGCTCTTCCCTTCTCGGAGGGGTGTGTGTGTTGTTTGTGTAGGTGGCCAGGTTGCTGGGGTGCGCTGTTGGCAGCGGTCGTGTTCCACGCCACGCTCTTTGCCGTGGACACTTTCTGACATTTTTTATAAGGACATGCACCATGTAAAATGTACTATCAGCAACGATGTACAGTAGCTCTCAATTATTTTTTATTTCATAAATATATGAAATCCACCTCGACCACAGTAGTATAGCCGAAGGACAACCAACCAGGACACATTCAATGTTTCAATATAATTTTCCGACCCATATCCATTGCAATTACATCATGCCAACCGATAAATGTTTTATCCGAAGCAATCAACATATAGACTGATGACGACAAGAGTCTTCACTTCATTACTTAGTTCAGTAGCCCTAATGATTTTCCTACGATTCTTTCCTAAGTTCTTATTTGCCATTCTCGCTTATGAGTCATACTCCGTAAGTTAGATTTTGGGCTTGTGACAATATTCAGCTCATATGATAACACCCAGAGGATTCCTGGGACATAGTAAGTTTTTCTTACATATTGACGCGTCATAATCATATTACAAGAAAGTGGATAACAAAAATTCACAGAAAGTTTCTGGTATCTCGGCATGTTAATCTTTTCAGGGGTGATAGGACTCTAGACTAAGCTTTCAAGGGGATCTTCTTAGTCAGATTGGATGTACTTGGAGGGCTAAGAAACTCATATTCCATCACTTTACGGACTTCTTCAATGGTTCAATCATCTTGGATATGTGAATATTTTATATTTCAATATGTACAATATTGATAATGAGGTAACCTTAACGTAAAGCATACTTAAACTCCTTTAAGGTAATGGAAGTTGTGGAAAGAGAAAAATGACTTGAATTTGCTGTTGCATCAGTAATTCCTGATGTGTTAGAGAAGGTTTTGTGTAGTAACATCGCACTGTTGTGTGTTGGAGCATACATCTGATAGGCCAGCGACAGGCCCACACCAAGCGTGATTGCGGTATGCGGTGTTAAGCAGCGAGAATGTGACCCTTCCCGAACCTAAACATCCATCATATTCCACATAAGCGTGAAAAATGAAGGGTCATCGAGCATTCGAGCGTTAATGATATCACAATGTTTGTATTACTTAAACGTTTAACTGAAGATATATCGACAACATCACTTTTTTGTGAACTAGAGGGAGTACCATCTAAAAAAGGCAGTCGTTACACTTTGGAACTAGAATAATTAGAGACACGTTGAAATGACCACACTAGCCCTCAGGATGATTCAATTAGTTATTTTCTCATTTAAATGAGTAAAATTTCTTTCGCGTATTGCAAAATTAACCAAATTTATTTAGTCATCATAAGTACTTAACGATTGGATATAAAGGATTTGTGTCATGAAAAGAGTAAATGCAGAAATGTGCCCTTTAGGAGACACTAAGAGCATCCACGGCGCAGAAGCGCTTACCGAGACGCTTAAATCCTAAAAATAAATATAATATATAAAATATTTAGTTAAGCGCTTATCCTGACAACGTTGTCTCTTATCTGATGCACTAATTAACTCTGCGTGTGCCTCGCTTCCACGCTACGAACAAGGGAATGTGGCAAGATGGTTAGGAGGGTGGTTGTACCCCCAGCCCATCAGAGTTCAAATCCCAGGTTTGACGCTAGTGTTTCTCATTTAGGCGGAATATTATTCAGTGCGAGGCGACGTTCCCGTCGACAACGAGGCGCCCGTGGTGACTTCGTCAATCTCAAGACTCGACATGCCGGCTCAGTATTCGGAGGTGCTCATAGGGGTAGGATGTGCTTGCGTGCGTTCATAGGGGTGAGTGTGTGCACGTGTTTGTGAGCGTCTGTGTTTGTACTGTGTTTTGCAAAAAAAAAAAAATAGCGCCGTGCGGCAATGTTTGCCTCGGACGCCAGAGATCCAACGCAGCAACCGCACATGCACCGGGATTTTGATCATGGCGCCGGCTTGCTAGCGTCCCACTGTGGATGCTCTAATGCATTTAGTTGGTTACAATAGGAAATGCCATGAAATTTAAACCTCCAAACCCTAAAATATCCTTCGTTCCCTCCAAAAAAATAGGTACACAAAATTATTAATTTATTTATGAACGGAAAGAGTAATCACAATATCTAGAACAGTAAGAAATTATCTGCCACATAGGATAGATGTTGTCATATCATTAACACTAGATGGCTCAAGAACTGCTAAAGCCACTTCCTTGGCTACCCGTATGTGGAAATATGCGGGATATTTAGGTTCAGGCAAGGTGGTACTCTCACTGCTTAACATAGAAACTACATCTGACATGGTGGGACGGTCATCAGCATTCTCCTGCACACATATTAGTCCAATGTTAACACATCTCATTGCCTCTGTTGTTGGAATCTCCGAAGCTAGTGATGCATCTATGAGCTCAATCCATCTTTCTTCTTGCCATAGCTTCCATGCCTTCAAGGATTTAATTATAGAGAATACATAAATGTTGATTACTTCATAAGAAAAAATATAATGTTCAATAAAAAACTCACATATCCAATAAGGTTGAAGAACTTCCCATATCGATGGCCTGAGTTTCTTGTACCACTGATTATCTCAAGAATGAGCACGCCAAAGCTGAAGACATCAGATTTGACTGAGAAGATTCCCGCAGAAGCATACTCAGGAGCCATGTAACCACTGAAATAATGCATGTGACAAATAGAACATATATACTTATGTGTCAAGTTCTTGTGTTTTGTTCACTTATACGGTAAGCATGATAAACTAACTTGTCAGAAAACCTTACAATGTCCCAGCAATCCGTTCCGTATTTCCTTCGATGTCATTAGAACTGAATATCTTGGCAAGCCCAAAATCTGAAATTTTAGGATTCATTTCATTGTCCAACAGAATGTTGCTTGCTTTCAGATCTCTATGTATGACACGTAACCGAGAGTGCTTATGCAAATAAAGAAGTCCTTGCGCTATGCCTTCTATTATTGCTATGCGTTTATTCCAGTTTAGTACAACTCGTTTTGCTTCATCTGCAAATCAATTAAGCATACCACACCTTCAACAGTCGCACATAGCTCACGTCAAAATAAAAGAAAGAAATAAGTCAAAGTTATAACAGATAATGCATACTAGGATATTTAGAGAAGTAATACCAAAGATAAAGAAGTCTAAGCTTTTGTTTGGCAAATATTCGTAGATCACCATCTTCTCCTCTCGTTGGGAGCAACACCCCAAGAGCCTAACCAGATTTATATGCTGAAGCTTGGCTATGAGTTGCACTTCATTCTTGAACTCCATGAAACCCTGCCCTGAATGTGAAGCAAGTCTCTTAACAGCTATCTCCCGACCATCAGGAAACTGGCCCTAAACAAGTCCAAAGAGCTTTATTAGTTATACATATCCTATTGTAGCGCAGTTGTTTTTGAGCTTTAGTTATATCCCGAATCAAGGCTATGGGTTAGACGGATTAAAACTAATTGAAAAATTAAGTACTATTTGAACAAGATCCTTGATTAAACTTTTGATATAACCATGTTTTGATTTTATTCTCATTTTCCCATGATAAAGCATCTTTTCTTTACCTTGTAAACAGGGCCAAAGCCACCTTGCCCCAATTTGTTTGCATCCAAGAAGTTATTTGTAGCATCCGATATTTGTGACAAGTCAAAAAAGGTGAAGTTGGAGTTCCTTCCTTCTAACCCCCAAACTAGTTCATCTTTGAGCACATTTAGGTTAGTCTTCTTAGGAAAGCCTGCTTTACCTACACACAGAGAGAAGAATTGATGTGTGTAATCCTTTAAGTTATTTCCATTGCATATATGTTAAATCAAGAATAAATCGTGTGAGAGGGAATTAGAAGAAAATATTGACGACCTACCTTTCTTGCGTGCTCTCATGAATCCAAAGCAAACGATGAAGCAAACTAATGTTGCCAATAGAGGAACAATAATGGCATTGACCAAAATCTTCATCTTACGCTCTACCATAAAAGATTTCACATTAATACACAAGGATCTTTAGATACTTATTGCTTCAAAAGATAACATTTGAAATAATATCACTGTAAAATATGAAAATACTAGTTGTGTATAGTCTCGAAGTGACGGATTATCTCTTATGTGAGTCCTTGGATGAAGATCCGACTACTATACTTGGTTACTCCCGTCACTTGTATAAAATACTTTCCGTCTCACCATAGAACTAAATATAATTTTAATGAAAGGTAGACAAGAAAATAGTTTGATCAATCCCTACATAACTAAAATATACAAAATGCCACTAATGTCTAGAAAATTAGACTTATCTACTCCCTCTATCCTAAATAAGACGTCCTAGCAATGTAAATTTGAACTGCTAGGACGTGTTATAATCTATGTTTAAAATAGCAGGCTATTGTGTTTAGCGCCGGCGATTTCAGAAGTTATGAAAGGCTATAGCCGGGCTATAGCGCGGCTAAGACCTTATAGCCGTTTTGCTAAATAATGGAGAAAAAACAATATTTGGGAAGCATATATTTGTATATATATCAATAATTCACATATGCCATGGCCGGGCGCCCCTCTTGATTCTATTTTTCAGGAGAGAGAGGAGAGAACGAGAAGAATTTAGGGTTAGGGATGACATTTGGGCCCCGTAATTGGGCAGAGCGGGACAAATTTGATCCGATTTTTTTGGATTCCTGAGTGGGATTATAGCGGCTAAGGGGCTAAATTCATTTAGCCGGGCTATTAGCGGCTATTACCTGTTTATTTTGCGATGAGATTGGCAGTTATGTGAGTCAGAATTTTGTTTCGTATTATACCTTTAGTAAGACATGTCACATATACATACGAAGAATGAGGGTGACAGAGTTTATTTTGAAAATAGAAATGTTTTTTGTGTGTGTGCAGGAAACAGAAGTGCTTTATTGCTGCAGGAGAATATATATGTCCCAATGACGGTGACAGAGTTTTCCTTACTCTTGTATATCTGTCTGGGCACGAAGACCGGTGCTGGTGGCGCAGCCGTCGTGTTCATCGTCGTCGTCGTCCTTTTAGTTGTTTGTACCACACCCGACGAGTCGATGGTTTGTACGTACATGGGCTGGCCCTGGTAGAACTGATGCGTACCGTACCTGAAATTACACCACGCACCGACAACCCATGCGCCTTGCCGGCCGATGGATCCGGAGTATGTCTCCAGGAACATGTTCTTGATACCGTCGAGGCAGTCCCGGCAGTCATCCGGCGGCATGTCCGGGTTGCACTGCGCCGAAGAGTAGATCACCGCCGGTGAGGCGCCGGTGTTGTTGACTTCCACGCGGCCGGTGGCGTACCTCGCCTTGGTCGACGTCGTCAAGCTGTACGCCGCCGTCATCCTGGCCGTCTCGTCGAGCAGCGACTCGACGATGTCGCTGACGTTGTCGCCGCTGCTGCGGGTATCCGGAGAAGGCCCTGGCATGGGCTTGACGTCGTCGTGCCCGATGACAACCAGTAAACTTTCCGGGACATTACCGCCGTAAGAGATGAAGTCGTGGCTGGAGTAGCTGAGGATGCATGTCTCGTAGAGGACACGAGCGTCCTTCTTCAAAGCACACAGCTTCTGCGCGTCGCGTAAGGCGGCGGCGACGCAGTCGCCGCAGGTGGATGCGTTGGTGGCCGCCTCGCCGTGGCAGAGCGTGAGGCCGTAGACGGTGTCCGGGGCGACGCCAACGGAGCCCTTGGTGAAGTGCGCGGACGAGGCGTTGTTGCGGAGCTCCGTGGATAGGAGCTCAAGGTTGGCACCGTAGGTGCTTTCCGCCGTGTAGTCGTCGCCGGTGACGCCGCAGACGTTCCCTAGTGGATCGGCAGCGGCGAACGACGTGAAGCACATGATGAGCAGGATGACGACGATCATGGCTGGAGCTGGATAAGCTAGCATACACGGGAAAGTGAGAAGAGAGAGGAGCGGCATGGAAGGGGAGCTCGTGTCAACTAGCGATATATGAGCATCGATCAGTAGGGAAACCCGCCCTTCCCGGCAGTCTGATCGATCGAGTGGATGTATCGCTTCCCTTGTCCGTACGGTTTCTGCAGTTGGCTCCTACTTTTCTCCTGGATGGATGATGTCCAGGCCTTAGCTTTGCCTAGTCAAATTAGTATTTGCTGCTGTCGACAGTTTAGCGAACACGACCTGAATGTGAAGGTGTGACTTGTGAGGGATGCTGCATGCGAGTATCTGTTCACCAGAAACGCATTTAACGGCACATCAATCGGCTACAAATAGAATCTAGGGGAGGACAAATTTATAAACAGAGTTCCTTCATGAGCTTCATGTTTCACTCTAGTCTAATTACTAATTAGGGGTTGCAGACACTGCCGGAAACGGTAAATATGCCGAGTGCCGGGAAGCAATGCCGACCCTATTTTGACTGTCACTGGGCAACTAAACATGTAATGCTGAGTGCCAGAGAAATACACTCGCAAATTATTATTACTCGGCATATTATCATGTTTGTCGAGTCTATTGTTCTCCTAGACTCGGCAAGCAACAAACTTGCCAAGTGTATTTTCTAGCCACTTGGCATAAAGAAAAACATCTCGGCATATCGTGGTATTTTCTAGCCACTTGCCAAGTGTATCATGTTTGAGAAGGAACTTTTTCCCCTCCACTTCTGCTCGCCTCCTTCTTGGGCGAGTCAGGAGCAAACCCTAACCCGCGTGTCCGCGACCTCTTTCCCCGTCCTCCCCCTCCGCCGCCGCCGGCGGATGCCGCCGGGCAAGGCTCGAGGGTGCTGGCGGCGGCGGCCTTCCTTTCCCCGTGCGTGTGGCGGTCCTGGCAGGGCTGGTCCGGCTGTGCCCTCAGAAGGCGATCTCGTCGGGCGGCGGTGGTACGTCGAGGTCACGGCGAGCGTCTGGGCGGCGGCATGGTAGAGCTGCGGCCGGGGCGTTGCGGGCCTGGCCCTGGCGGCGGGGTGGGTGGCGTCTGGGCGCAGTTACAACGACTTGATGGCAGGGACGGCGGCGCATGGAGCTTCTGCGGCGGCGCCCTCACCGGAGCCTGTGACGGAGATGGACAGGGCGGCACGGCCAGGTACGACGGCTGGCGGAGCTACCGGCCCAGATCTAGGCCTGTTTGGGCCCGATCCGGGCTGGGTGGGCCTTGTCGCCCGTGTGGTTTCAGTGGTTCCCGACGCGTCTTACCTCCTCCCCTCAGCACAGTGTATGCGGCAACCAATTAGGTCGGTTCTGACCTTATGCACCAATGGCGAGACGCCAGCTAGGACACAGCGAAAGGGGCCCGAAAGTCGTCTGGCAGCCGCACAGTGCAACGTACCCGCCGACGAATGGAGGAAGGCCACCTCGGACGGAAAAATCGGGCCCGAATTCTCCCTGACATCACGAACAGTGCAACGTACCCGACGACGACGCGAAATACCAAACATATCCCAACATACTGTAGAAAATACGCAGCGACAACCCACGCACGGGAGAGATCGGCGACGTAAACGTGCAGGGCAACCGACATGTGGACCACGGGAGGGGACGGCCCCATCGTCAGCGAGAGAAAGGGAAAGGAACCACGTACGAAGATCGCTCTCCCAGAGGGGCACACCGTGCATCCACTAAAAACCTAGAACGGTAAATGAACAAAATCAGCCAATGGGAGGAACGCAGTGCGAATCTGACAACCCGCCACACCGATTAAACGCACAGCGTGAGGCCGACGGGTGGGCCCTCGGGCTCCAGGGTGCATCGGGAGAGGGAGTTAGCGAGAGTGGGTGAACGAAGGTTGGTACGGTTAGCGACTTTGCGAATCCCTGTTGATGCCGACTCTAGGAACCGGCGGGGATCGGACGGTGCGGAGGTGTGGAGAGGGAAAAATCGGACGACCAGAAAGCTCAAATCGCTGTGGTGCGCTCAATAGGTCTCACCGTTTATATCTTTAGATGTGAGCATCTTTAAAACCATTATGCCTAGCTAAAAGGCATTAAAGAAAACGCTTTTGGGAGACAACCCATTACATTTTTCTTTCATTTTCCCTTGTCAAGGAGTTTTGTTATCTCTGTAGCAACTCCTTTGTATCCTTTTATTTTTGTTTTGTTGTGCCAAGTGTAGTCTCTAATGGTAGGAAAGTGTAAAAGTTTGATTTGTTGCGCATAAACAGATTTTATTCTTCGCTGCAAGAATTCGTGAAAAATCCAGAACAGTATTTTGATCTGCAATTTTTTCTGCGTAAAACTGAAGCTTTTATCTACCTAGGTTTGAGTTTTGTGATTTGAGATGCGTAAGTGACTCGAAAAAATTCATCTTTACATTTTGTTCTGTTTTGACAGATTCTGTCTTAGTTTTACATTCCCTCTTTTACAAGCGTTGAGTGGGGTTTCTTAAGGGTGACGAGCATCACATAACGCTTTGTGACAGTAGCTAATATTAAAATAAGTTCATTCAATTTGTTTTGGTAGAACTGAAGACGCCGACAGAACTGAAGTCGGATCGCAAGGTCGAACTCCACCATAATAGACCTATCTTATCACTAGGAAACAATATTTAGAATTTCCTTTAACAGACTAGGGCATAAATGAGATTTTGGTGGAAGGTGAAATGGCTATGCCGGAATGAATGAGTGTAACCCCTGCTTGTCGCTGTTTCTTATGGCAGATTAGAGAGGCGCAGCAAATGACATTCTATCTCCCGTGATGGGCGGGCAAACCTTACCTCTATCAAGGCAAGTTTCATTGTCATGAATCGGCATCCTGCTCGAGCTCGTCCCTATGAGGCACGAGTTGTAACTTCTTCTAAGGGGTTTGTGGAGGATACAACTATCTTACGTATAAATTGATTTTAGGGGGAGGAGGTACAAATATCTAACGAACAAACTGGTTAGGTAAAAATAGTGCACTCCTCAATTATAATGTACTTTTTCCTTGATGACTAGCAATCACGTATATTCTCCTATGCTTGAATTCAGAAACCTGCAACTCCCATTTCTGTAATGTTTTACTTGTTAATTTGTTGTTTTTCTATTTGTGAGTTTAGCTTCTTAATTCAGACGTCGATTTCCACAATAAAGTTGTTGTTTTTAAGGACGCGAAACGATCCATTTTGCAACCATCCTTGACATTTGATGAGCATAGATTTGTCTTCCCTCCCAACAATAATATGCCCTACATCTCCTAGAACTACTTGATGCATGTCAATTCCCCATACCAATCTTTATTTCCATTTGTTTTATCTAGTGGCTAATATTTGCGCACAGTCCATGTTACTCTCTTTGTTTTAGTTATCCTGTGCTCTAAGTTTTTCGAAGTCAAAATTTAAAAAAATTAACCAAGTATATATGAAAATATATTACGTATATAATGCCAAATGCATATAATATGAAAATATATTCTGTAATGATTCTAATAATGTTAAATTTATATTGTGTTGATATTCTTTTCTATATATTTGGTCAAAAGTTAAAGTTTGATTTTGACTAAACCTGAAACGCGGGTAACTGTCAATGGAGGGAGTAGGTCTTCTGCTTTGCAATAGTATATAGTAAGAAAAGTGGCAACTCCGAGTTAAAATTGGAACAATTTCCCAAATTACATGGCTTACATTTGTGGAATTCACATCTGGTTTGAACTTCCTAAATCTACCCAAATAGTTCTATTTTCTTCTATAAAAAGCATAAATTTCCCTTAAGTTGCATTTGCATGTTTCTGTAAATTTGTTTCTCCCCTTTCTTAGGCCGTCTTCCCTCTCTCTCTCTCCATACCCAAAACTTCCAAGATCCGCTTCTTCCTCTCTTCTTGTTGTACATTCTGAACGAACATTAACCACATCTGCTACGTACCCGTTCTCCTCCTCTCCCGCGCGTCTTCCTTAACTAAGATCGATCAGATGCAACAACAGCTTCCCAATTCATCACGCCTTGTTGATTGATCCGCTTCGGTCTGATCATACCATAATCAATCAAGGTACATGCATGTAATTACCAAATTAATCACTAATTGTGGATGTTAATTTCCGAGTTCCATATTGGTTGGTTTGTTCTTGACATGTTGTAGGTTCTGATCGATCTTGATCAAAACCATGGCGATCAAGGGCAACTCGGGGGAGTACAGGGCGCGGAGCCCGCTGGCCATGGTGGTCGCCGTCCTGCTGTGCTGCTTCTTCTACGTGCTCGGCGCCTGGCAGCGCAGCGGCTACGGCAAGGGCGACCGCATCGCGGTGGCGGTGACCCGGCAGACGGCCTGCGCCGACGCCTCCGCGGCTGGACTCAGCTTCGAGACACACCACGCCGGCGCCAACCTGACGACGTCCGGCCTTGGCGAGCCGCCGCCAACGTTCGCCCCGTGCGCGGGACCGCTGGCTGACCACACCCCGTGCCACGACCAGGACCGGGCCATGAAGTTCCCGCGTAAGAACATGGTGTACCGAGAGCGGCACTGCCCGTCGGACGGCGAGCGGCTGCGGTGCCTCGTCCCGGCACCGCCGGGGTACGTGACGCCGTTCCCATGGCCCAAGAGCCGGGACTACGTCCCCTACGCCAACGCGCCGTACAAGAGCCTCACCGTCGAGAAGGCCGTCCAGAACTGGGTCCAGTACGAGGGCGCCGTTTTCCGATTCCCCGGCGGCGGCACCCAGTTCCCCCACGGCGCCGACAAGTACATCGACCAGCTCGCAAACGTCGTCCCTTTCGCCGACGGCACCGTCCGCACCGTCCTCGACACCGGCTGCGGCGTAAGCCATTAATTCATTAAGAGACCAATCCATTCCATTCTCCCGCCCGCTGCCATTAGTTACATCGACCCATGTGGTGCTTGCAGGTGGCCAGCCTGGGCGCGTACCTAGACTCCCGTGGCGTGATCGCCATGTCCTTCGCGCCGCGGGACTCGCACGAGGCGCAGGTGCAGTTTGCGTTGGAGCGCGGCGTGCCGGCCTTCATTGGTGTCCTCGGCTCCGTCAAGCTCCCCTTCCCTACGAGCTCCTTCGACATGGCGCACTGCTCCCGCTGCCTCATCCCCTGGTCCGGCAACGGTGAGCCAGCACTCGACGCAACGTGGCTTCCGGTGGCCGGCCGGTGCATCCATACACGCATGCCATTGCCATGAGATTGATCGATAAAGTTTCGATGCAGGCGGGATGTACATGATGGAGGTGGACCGGGTTCTCCGGCCAGGCGGGTACTGGGTACTCTCCGGCCCGCCGATCAACTGGAAGGCCAACTATCGGAAGTGGGAGCGCACGGAGGAGGACCTCTCCGGCGAGCAGAAGAGGATCGAAGAGTACGCGGAGATGCTCTGCTGGGAGAAGCTCACCGAGATGAACGAGGTCGGCGTGTGGCGGAAGCGGACAGACACGTCCGCGTGCCCGGCCAGGCCGCCGGCGGTCCGGACCTGCGACCCGGCCAATCCCGACGACGTCTGGTAATACAAATGCCACTAGTAGTCTTGGTCTGACAAAAGTCAACAGTCAAGATCGTCTTCTTGGCCGTCCATCCTTGATGGAAGAGTACTGAAAAATGTTGGGTACAGGTACAAGAACATGGAGACGTGCATCACGCCGTCCTCCCCAGCCGCTGGAGGACAGCTGCAGCCGTTCCCGGCGCGGCTGAAGGCCGTCCCGCCGCGGATAAGTTCCGGCGCCGTCCCCGGCTTCACCGTGGAGTCGTACGAGGAGGAGAACCGGCAGTGGGAGAAGCATGTCAAGGCATACAGGAAGGTCAACTACAAGCTCGACACCGAGCGGTACCGGAACATCCTAGACATGAACGCCGGTGTGGGTGGCTTCGCCGCAGCCATCTTCTCCCCCAAGTCTTGGGTCATGAACGTCGTGCCCACCGCCGCCGAGCTCTCCACGCTCGGCATCATCTACGAGAGGGGCCTCATTGGCATCTACCATGATTGGTAATTAATCTCTCCTTGCCTGCCTTCATCTGAAACATCATATGAAGAAATGGTGATTGATTTCTGCTGCTTCTTCTTCAGGTGTGAGGCATTCTCTACTTACCCAAGGACCTATGACCTCATCCATGCCAATGGAGTATTCAGCCTCTACAGAGACAGGTGAGTCACATCAAAGAATTACTGTATCTTTTAAAATGCTTTTAACTTCCTGACAATCGGATGGGTGGATCAGGTGCAAGATGGAGGACATCATGCTAGAGATGGACCGGATTTTGCGCCCCGAGGGCACAGTAATCCTCCGGGATGACATCGACGTCCTGCTGCAGGTGCAAAAGGTTGCGACTGGGATGCGGTGGAAGACGATGATGGCGAACCACGAGGACAGCCCGCACATCCCGGAGAAGGTGCTCTACGCCGTCAAGCGGTACTGGACCGCAGACGGCAATGAGAGTTCCGAAGAGAATAAAGGAAGTTCTTCAGAGGGCAAGGGCTCAGAGGTATGAAATGGTGAGTGAGCTGAGCTGATGGTCTGCACTGCAGCTCAGGAGGCAGCCCGGTTTGGGGGAGTAGCAGGATTTGGGATAGGCATGTGATGTCAAGTTCATGTGAGTTTTTCTAGAGTGTAGCAGGAAGATCAGCAGGCCCACTCTTTGATTACATTTTGTAGGAACAATTTTCTTATTTTTTGGAGATGGTAGTTTGAACAATTCTAATGTTTGATACAAGGATTTATCAGCGTTTCTATCTGTGTGACAGATTTCAGAATGGTGTTATTAAACTAAGAACATGCATTTTCACGGCTTTGTTTTCACCTCAGTGTTCCGGTTTGAACTGTTATTGTCATAATCATAAGGTATGACAAGTTGCAGACATTTACTCAATTTAAGAGTGAAATCAGTTTAGCAATCAGAACACTCGGAGAACACACAGAACTGCAGTTATGGACAGATACTTTAAAATTTGCATATTTTCTCTTCAAACTAGAAAATTCTATATGTACTGTTTTGTAGTCTGGTGATTCATCTTACAGTTGAGAGCCTCAGCGAAAATATATCGCAGACTAGCGAGTTCTCTAAATTACAAATTTTACTAGCCTGCAACATAATTGTATGTTATTTGAATAAATACTTAAAATACAGAGCAACTGGTAGGTCTGAACCTGTAAGGTGAGTAGCTTCTTGGTATTTACAGGAGAGCTGTTATCGCCAAGCAACACTGTCAGCTGGCCAACTGGTTTTTCACTATCTTCTATTTCCTGCTTCTGCTTTCTTCTTGTGATGCCCGTGGAAGGCTGAGGCGAAGCTGTCCAGGCAAGGAAGCAGCAAGGCTCGAAGAAGGAGGTGGGTTGCTTCTATGTCGCGAACATTCTCGGTCCGGTGATGCTGACGTCCCTGGGAACAGCTGGAGCTCCTGAGGCCGTGATGCAACCTGACCAGAACCAACAGACTGATGGAGCTGATTCTGCAGTGGAGATGGTGTGTTCGTTGGTTGCGCCATCGCCAGGGTGCTTAAATTAGGAGCATTGCCCCATATATGATGTCGTGTCGGTTGAGTTGCTAAATTAGCACTGCTGCTCCATATTGGATGTGACATCTCAAGGCTGCTTGGATTGAGGCTGTTGTTTCTCATCCTTGCACAAAGCTCATTCTGTAGTTCTATTATTTGGGCTTTGAGTATAGCATTCTCGTCTTGCAGCTCGTTCTTCTCTGAACCGACCTGTTGATGAGTGTAAATTAGGCTTAACAGTGAAGGTAATGAACTAACCTGAAACGACTATGAACATTTGATAAATCAAGCAAGCAGCAATATTGTAGCAGTAGCAACCTCTAGTTGGAAAGGAAAAATGTTAATGTAAATTATTTTAATGTCAGTTAACTGCAATTAAGGCATTTGCTACAAGTACAGCAGATGCTACATGTTCCTTTGGAGGCAACACAGTAACACACATGCTAGATGTTCATCCTTGTAGTGAAGGAGGATGCAGTTATCATGTAAGGCATATTTGTGTTTCAAAGGTCTTCATTGACCCTTTTGGAGTTTGTCTATAATTTGTTTCCATTGGTCAAGAAACACAAGAAACCATGACACATATAATATGTTTAACTTTTGAGCAGAAGTATATAAGCACTCGTATGTTGAAAACTCACATAATGGCGCTCACTTAGAAGAGCAGATTGTTCCTTTTTAAGAGATTCTACTTGAGTAACCAATTCTCGCAGCACCCGTGCAGCATCGCCCAGTACTGTGGCTTTTCCACTATTTTGTCGATCATGATCTGTAATAGAAGAACTATGTCTATTAGAAAAATAATATGAGTAGAATATTCTTGTACAAGCAACAACAATAAGCATGCAGAAATGTAAAGGTACAGGCCAGTACTGACGCCAATGGATAATTGCATACAAAAGGAAATGCAAATAATGGCTTTTAGACTTTGTCATAATGACTAATAACAACTTCTATAAGATCTAAACTAAAGAACAAGTTGTTGTCAACTTCTCCCTTCAGAATTGTGTTCTCGGAGCAACATGTGGTGGACCACTCAAAAGTGAGCTTGGAAGAAAGCAAGAAAGACAGTCCTTCACATGGGAATATTTAGCAATTTCAACAAAATGGGACCCGTGTAAACTTTTAGAATCCTAGAAAGGATGCGACAATAAATAATGAGATGATTTCACCCAAAATAAAAACAGGAAGATGGTGGTGCACACTACGTGTGCAGACTGTGCATGCCTATGACACAACAGCAGATAATTAAAGACAGGAATCAACATATGCTCTTTTAGTTGCCGCATCAATGCTATGAATGGTGAACGCGTACTACGGATCAGATACGCAAACACTAATAATAAATACATGACCTAATTTTAAGGTTTACCTTTGTCCTCTCCAGGATATAAATATGGTGTATTGTTTGCCAGTTGCCATCAAGTAATTAAAAGGGCATATGAGTCCAAGTGGAGGGAACAGAATTAAGTAATCTATGTGCAATAATTGGTATTTTTTCTCAAAATGGAAACTTAAATATGTTACAGATGGTCATTAATTAATGATGCAATGTACTAACCTAGCATACTGCTGAGCTCAACGAAAAGGTCATTCAACTGGTCACGCTTAAGTTTCTCTCGTTCAGCTTTGTGATTTTTCTTTGGAGCTTTTTCCTGGGATCTTTTGTCAGGATAGCTGCACCAAACAAAATCAGCATATTAGAGGAAATTAAGATGTGAAAACAATGGCCGCGCCTTGGTTCGGAATAATATGAAGGTGCAAATTTACGAATGTGGCCAACTACAAGACATTGACAGAGACTCTAGCTAAACAACTCTGTGTTGAAATATATGCCCTGCCCTTTTCCACTACAACAACAACAACAACAAAGCCTTGTCCTGCCCTTTTCCACTACTTTAGACTTTTTGGTGAACTGGTCGGTGCATGAATTCAGAATAGTACCAGCGCCAAGAGGTCTAAAGTCCAAAACCCTGCCAACCATCCAATTCAATATACTTACTCTGAAAGATATTCTAATATCAAAGTAGCATGAAACATATCTCTGAATATTAATTATCATGTAAATTCCTTAAATTAAACATATTGTTCAAATTTCTCAAGAACACTAAAGTTTTAAAATTCAAAGAATAGTCAATTTATTAACTCACGATACACTTACACCTGATATCTATGCAGCATACACTAGAGTTCATACAGCAAATGTTTAACTGCAAGTCTTTATGGCAAGCACTGCCCCATCATTCATACGGCTGACCACTGGATAAATGAACATGGGTCAAATTGCAGAAACATGTCCTTACTTTCTTGTCTTAATTCCTAAATAATCCTTTGTTCTAGAATAATCCTTCTATTTATGTTTCTATGTATAGGATTCTTTGATTTCTCCATTTGTGCTTTGTGCATATAACATTTTTTTTTTCATAATGGTGTCAGCTCGGAGAAAATGATCCAAAATAATTGGGAAAACATAACTTCCAGTGGGCCCATATACACAAAATCATCAAACGATCTAGCCCTGACATGGTAAAACTGGTAAAACTGTAGAGTCTACTGGAGCAGATGAGCCTCCTCAGCTATAAGAATAACTGAATATGTAATACATAACTTATGGTCCTTTAACAGGTTAGCAAAAAAGTACACTTGGAAACTAAACTGCTCAGCGTGCAGCTTTATGGTTATCAAACAGATATAGAACATGAAGAGGTGAACTAGATTGAACTACGAGGATGGTCACAGACGACTGAAGGAGGAGGCAAGTTTCAGCACATTTAATATTAGCCAAGCCACTCTCACAACTTAAACTTTTGATATACCTATTGGGAGCAGTGCTCGCTTTGATTACTTTTGTCGATCCTGGTTAGGTCAAATGGATATGACGAGGAGATTGTGGTCGTCAGATGGAAGTTACCAATTGTTCCATGACAATAACCCAAGATAAGAGGAAGTGACTAACAAAAAACCTAGCTGTAGATGCATCCAGGTTCATTCGCATGGTAGCTTACAAGGATCCCTATGTCTAGTATGTCAGAATCTCATAAAACAGAAAAATCTAGCAGGACAGAAAATTGATCATGTGCATCCTAGGCTAAGTGGCCAAAGCAACAAAGCGAAATGTATTCGATAACTAGCTAAGTAAAGGAAAAGTGGATAGACGAAGACAAGTAATTAAGGACCAACCCATCGGCACGCCTTGCGGTAGCAGAACTTGAGCTGCCAGGCAGTGAATCGGAGCTCTCAGTATCAGCCACCATCCCAAGATTCTGGTTCCTGCATAACAGAAATGTCTGTTAGAGCACCAAAAGAGATAAAGCTCAAATCCAAGTAACAAGAAGTTCAAGGTAATGTAGATCTCATGCACTCATGCTATAAGGAATACCAATTTCACTCCATTTACAGACTCCAGGAATTTATGGGATTTGTTACCATGAAGGATCAAGAGGTCTTAATACCATCAAGAACTAGTACACTGTTACCAATACAAGAAGTGGAGCTGAACACTGAAGCACCAAATGCACGAAACTATAGACATTTTGACAGGAAATAATAAATAGTAGTAGCTGCAAATAATACCATCAAGATACCAACTTTTCATTCTGAGAAAGATCATGTTAACAACACAAAGCCTATATTGATCCACATAATTCCGTACCAATAATTACTGAAATGATACTACCAATCAACTATCATAACCCACCTACCCCAAAAATCTACAGCTCCGTTTACTACCTCATAACAACTTTTTCAAACCACCAACCGCTCTTACAGTGCACCATAAAACAAATTAAATAGTGTAAACTCTATATGATCTACTAGTATAAAGAATCCGGTACACTCAATCCGCATGTCAACTTGCCTATCCAAACAAGAAAGGCTTCATGACGAGCACCATGATACAATCCACATCAAGAAACAAAAATGATATGTAGCTGTTCATGCAGCACTATGCCCAGAAGACTCCACACAATCACCCAAAGAAACAAGCTCTCCTCGCCGGACTTCTCACCACCGTAACCAGCCCTAGCAAGCCATAGGCGGAACACAAATAAACCCATATATACTATCTACCCCCACCAAATCCACCTGAATGAATTCACATATATATGAAGAAACAGTCTTCGCTTGCCCTACCTCAGTTTCGGTGGATCTTGATCCTCTGGGGCCAGCCGGCCGGCGCTGAGGAGGGTGGAGGCGAGCGGGAGCGGGAGGGGGGTCCGCCTAACTGCGGGAGGAGACGAAACGAGGAGAGGAGAGGGGAGGGGAGGGAGGCGAGCACGCGACGAGCGTGTGGCAGCCACCCACGCACCCGCACACTTGTGAGATGCATGCGCCAGCGAGGTGACACATGGCGGTGCGCGTCGCCGTCGGACCCACGGGGATTCCGGTGTCTGATTGCAGAAAAGGAGGCCCTCGGGGAGATGGGATGATGGATTGGGGGCCCCGGGAAGTGGGGATGGATTATCGGCTGATCGTCAGCTCCCGGTGGATCGGGATGGGGACCTCTTGCCCGGGCCAGGGTGGGCTTGGATAGGGCCAGTCCTTCCCAGGTCCATCGTGCCCACAAAGTTCCAACGTTATATGCTCATTTTTTTTTGCAACATTTTTCCACTTTATTACTCAAACAACAACCTCTTACAATCCGCTTTCAAACTGGAAACTAAAAAGTCTGGGCAAGCCTCCAGCCAACTCTCAGTCCGCAACAGCGTACAAGCACCCTTTGCACACCAGTGAACAGGAGCATTATTTAAACGACCTACATGCTTAATAGAAAAGGAAATAAACTTCAACGACATCCCCTCCACTTCTTCTAAGATAGGCACGGCAACTGATAGCCAGTCACCCCGCGACGACCAGAGGTTGACGACCTCCAAACAGTCCGTTTCAATTACCACGTGCGAGAAACCCCTCAGCTCACAATTAAAATGTCATCTTTGGAACAAAGTATTAGGATGTTATCATCTTCTGAATAAAAAAAGTTTATTCCACAAATCCAACATTAGAATAACCTGGAAAGGTGGACTTGGAGCAATTTTCTTTTGTGGAGCAAGGCGGTGGTGGCGATGTGACATACTCCTAGATCATTAGCTCCCACCACCAATGCCACGTGGTGCATTCTCTCTTAGTCAGACATCGTGTCTTTTGAAAGGGAGGAAGCCATTCAAAATGCATACACGAGGAGGGAAGAGACAAAACAGACTAGGAGGAAGATCAAGAGAACAAGGGTTCACTTGAAAGTTGGATCCATCCCAGATACCGCCTGTAGAAGGACCAGAACAACTCATCAATCGGCTACACAATGAGAGGGTAGCCATAGTTCAGAGATCATGAATTTGTAGAATCTATTTCCAAATCATTTGAAAATTGTAAACCGTTTAATCATTCATGTTGTTGCTATACAACCGGCTCATATATCTTAATGATTTACCTCTCATTTAAAATGTATATCTTGTATGACCCCTATATATGTCATGTGCGACTATTCTCTCTTGGACACGAGATATACTGGGGATTAGTAGAATATATTTTCTTCTCTTAAATTTTTATGAGTGGTTTCTTCGAATCACTAATATGCTCGCGGCGGAAAAAATCACTTGTGTAGTGGATGAAATATTGATTGCATGTACATCTACCAAATGTACACGGTGATTTAAGATAATTCATTTGGCACAATATATACGCCCATATTTATCTGGATCCTCGTCAAGAAACTCCACAACAAGCACATCCAAAAAAGTTTTACATTGGCTATGTTACTTTATAATGTTGTGCCAATTAAATGTGAGACTTCGTTGAAATGAGAGGCATCAGGGAACCAAATAGCATGATCTTTGTGAAATACGTGTCTTTTTTTGTGGAGGGTCGTACTTCTGACACAGCTAGACCTAGATGTATTATCATTTGAAGATACATGTCCGGCTAAAGGGGGATCTCCTCGGTATAAGTGAGCATCGCGACAGTTTTCTTACCACGCCGGTGCTACCTTGGTGGCTGATCGGTTGCGCAAATTTGGCCATCGTTGCTTATTCTATGGGTGTGTGTTAGTTTTAGGTGGCTTCGGCAACTGGTGTGTTTTTAAGATGGGGAGCGGTTATGTTCTTACGCTGCCACGAGCCTCTCGTATAACTCCCAAATCGTGTGCCCGTCTCTTCCCCCATTCACCTTCCTCCTCTTTCTTCACTCGTTCATGTGGTCGTGACTCGCACCTCCCCAATCCATCTCCTTGCTACGACGTCTAGATCTCTACGATGACTTCAATGCTAGACAGTAGTAGTACATATCAAACACAAATCAACTCGAGTCTAATTATAAAGGGGATTTGTGATATGCGAAATTGATAGAGGAAAGCAGAGCGACTCAAAAGGGGTGAGTTCAAAATTTCTTTACAACAGTCGTGTTGGTACAGGGGTAGCAACTTGGTTATTCAACCCCACTCGAGGCACACTCACAAGTGGGACCAGTGCCCATGACTCTTAGCTTAGAGAGCAGCCGTGCTCCTACTTGTACTATTATGTAAATAATCTTTCAACGAGTTTGGGTATATATACCCACAAACTAACATACCTTCAATTTGAAAAAAATAAAGCATGCCAATCATTTAAGAATTGGGATGCAAATTGTTCATAGTGAGTTTTCCCTTTTAAGGCGTTCACTTATGAATGGTACAAAAAGATAATTTATTCACATCTGCTCTTGTTATTGTAGGACCTAAAACTTTTTTTATTGTACGTATCACACAAACCAAAATTGTTTTGACCTAAAATTTATAATCTCATAGTTTATCCAATGATCACATCTACAACAGTATTTGCATAATTTCAAAACTTCTAATTTGTAGCCGACGAGGTCATTGATCAAAAGCAGAAAAGGTGGATAGAGATTGTCAACATGGCTTAACAAAATGAGATTATTACAATACACTACAACAACGAATCCAACACTAGAAAGCCACCAGTCGATGAGTGGTAGAGTCGTGGGAACATGATCACCGACGCTCAAATTTGGGTGCACTTTTTTTTTCTCAATGGAGGATAAACTTCAGACTCTGCATTAAAATGATGCACACAACCTTTATTTTTTATTTTTTATTATTAATAGAAAACAAGAAACCACCAAATCCTTAAAGAAATACAACAATCAGCCAAGATTGATAAAAGGGGTGGATCTTATCGGAGCCAAGTGCCCTGACATCACACATCAACGCACATCATCTAAATCTGGAGACTTCCACAAAGCCATTCAATAGCGAGCTGAGAGCACAAACCAGTCGAGCAGACTCTCAACGCATACCACATGCACACACTCAGAAGCCGTTGCCGCCGTCTTCCACCAGTCCATTTTTAGGATAGATCAACGCAATGACCTTGTCAAGCTTGCCGTCGGCGTCGCCACAACGCCACATTTAAGCACACGACTGATGCCTTTAGTATGAGTTTGCTAGAATTAACACATATCTCGCCTCTATCATTGATGTGGACTCGTCTTCCTTGTAACTGAAAAGATAATCAAATACAACATCAGTACCATTGGATGACGATCATGATCAGCTCATGAAAATAGAATGATAATAAAAGGGAAACATTAATTGATGTGAAATCACCGAGATTTTTCCTTAAAAAGTACCAAATTCCCAATCCATCAATCTTTATTGTGATTCCTAAATATGGCTAGAGTAATTATATAAAAATCATATAAAACCGAGCTAATAAGACAATATCTGGAGTATATTTTGCAGGGTACTTACAAAATATATATCGACGAGCATCCGAGTCCGGAGCATAAAACGGTGGATTATTCATTTATTCGGCTGCTGAGTTGCGGCCAGCATGGAGCCCCCTTGGCGGCGAGCGCGAGCTGGTCTGCGCAGGGCAAAACAAACCGAAGCCGTGCAATTATGGCCTGCCTTCGGCGTATCTTCTTTTCTTGATTGTACCCCTCGGCTATTGCAAAATTGGACCTGATCCATTGGCTGCTTACTATAGTGATACTATATAAAACAAACAATCTATTTAAATGACCACCAGTGGCATCATCGTTGTGCTATTTTTGTGTTGTACGCTGGATTTTGCTCCAATATTCCATCGTTTTATGCGTTAGAGCATAAATTTGGGCACCGGGTTTTTGCCACAACCTTTGAATAATTACCCTTTTTACTATTCATATCTTCACCCTTTGCTGCTAGCTTAGTGGCTGATACATCACACTTCACATTAATGTACGTGTCATGTTATTTTAGATAAATAGTATTAAAAAGAGCACTAAATATGATCTAAAAGGAGGAGTGTCTTCATCAGCAAAACTACTCCCCTAAATCGTTTAATAAAAAACACTTCAAATTAGGCTAGCCTAACAATTTACACATATTTCTCTTTACATATTGGTTTGTGGAGGCGGTGATATAGAATTAGGACTTAATTAGATTTTTTGATGTGGCAATTTATTTGGTTGGTTAACTGAGTTAGTTGTATCTTCTTTTACCCTGAGATAAATATCAGAAATTTTCACACGATCTGCAAGTATTCATTTAGGGAGACTATTCTTTTTTACGGCTCTTTGCTACTTGGTGTTGGTAAGTTTTAGCCACCGAATGTATTGTCCCAACTCCATATATTAATTACGTCCTTTAGGTTTTCAAAGGCTTCTTTAGTCGACTTTTCTTTTATGGAGGTTTTGATTCCAACTCCTTGGATCAGTTGGACAACCAAGAATGATCATGTTAAACGGATTAGAGCAAGTATTTTTTGGATGCAAGAAGAAATTGAAGGAGGAACTGGACTAGGTTATTCTCAGGGCCAACAAAATTAAAAATAATATTTTTAGTAACTTCCCATCAGGCCATGATAAGTGAATCCGGACAACTTCAGGGGCTTACCCGCATAAACTACCCTCTCCTCTGAACGCGTGCCTACGCGGATATGCTCTTGCGCCGTTTCGTCATTTCCAAACGGGTCTCGTCTCCGTCTCCGTCTCGTCTTCTCCGCCACCACTAGCACGCGTTCTTTCCTGTTTTTGCTCCCCTCGAGACCCCAAAAGCACCGAAAGGCTAGGAAGAAGGGAAAAAAGCGTAGGCTCGAAGAACCCTAGAAGCCAGCCATTGCCATCTCCATCCCCTTCTCTCGCGGAGACAGCTCCAGACTTGCAGGACTTCGGACGCCGATTCGAGGGAAGAGCGGGAGCCATGGGCTCCGGATCTTTGCTCAAGGTTCTTGCCAAGAACTTCGATGTTCTTGCAGGGTCAGTGTTCCCCACCTTCCGTTCGCCATTTTTCTTGATCTATTTAGAGTATTTTTGGCTCCCTCCGCCGTTCTTTCCCTCGCCCCTAAAATGGCACCCGTACAAATGCCTTGTTGGTAATCATCCAATGTCTTGGCGATTTTGTTTCGTCTTCTTGAGTATGCTAGGACTACAGAGTGCTCATTTCTTTGGGGCGTTAGAAGAGAGGGATTTATTTTCTTTTGGGCCTGAAGTTTCACTTGATTTTGCAGGAAGAGCATCTCTGTTTTTTTTTTTTTTTTGCGACAAGAGCATCTCTGTTGATGCAACCCGCACATTTTCTGAACGTTAATGCTTGTCAAAACCAAAAGTTCATCTATGATGCATGCGGTAGCCTTACCTTATTGTGCATCGCCAAGTATGAAGTCTGAAAGTGCAAGTGAGCTGCAGAGTCTCGTCACTTTGTGTGGCATCTTGACCTTTCTCAATTCTTTACATAAGGTTTTGCTTCTGGATTTGTGGTTTTGCTGGTGCGTTAGGCTGGACGCTCTACTCTCACTCTGAAGATTAGTTTTCTCTGTCAGGTCTATCCTTTTTGTCAGACGTTTCACATCCTGATTCCTTTGTATGTAATAAGCTAGGCCTCGTGCTGAAGAATGGGCTCTGCACAATTTGCTGGGGTTTCTTATTATTTAGTAGATCGTTGTTCATGTCGTATAGTGACTATGATTTCTACTAAAAAAAGACTGTCACTGGGAAGTGTTTTTTTAACAGGACACTGTAATTTCTGAGTGCATGTACATGTGCGTCTGTACTATAGATATGTGTGCATCAATAACGAAAAAGTGTGTGTCCAGCAAACCACACTAATTCATGGAGCAAATCTGCAAATGTCACATTTATTATGGATATAGTGTTTTAGTTTGATATGTTGGAGTAGACAATGTTGGCTTTTCTAATATGGTACTGTAAAAGCAATTGAACAGAAACTATTGAATCCAAAAGAGGAGCCTACAACTATTTAATTGATTTATTTCTTTCATTCGTGGGGATAGCATCATTGGATAAAAGCGCTGCGAATCATAAGAGCAATTCGTATTGATTTTAAGCTGAGAAAAGGGACTACCGCAGGATGTGTCGAGCTCTTTACCAGTTTCATTTGAACACCAGTGCATATTATCTGGAATGTGAATAGCAAGTTATTCTTTTCTTCTCATGTGATGATCTAGGATGTACATAGGTTCACTTTTCGTAGAGATATTACTGCCTTATACATACTCCTGATTTGACGCAGGTAGACTGGAAACACTGGTTGTCTTTTGATTTTATTTACTAATTTATGAATGTGGAGTTCCATCATTTTTTAGTCCTTAGCTTGTTTATATGCGTATTATTGTTTTTTATGAAGTATATTTATTTATTTTTTACTGTAAGTTAATCACTCATTACCTCTTTCTTGCAGACCTTTGGTGGCACTAGCTTATCCTCTGTGAGTTGCCTATCCTTTTTAATTTGTTCTTGCAAATTCATTACTTGATTCTGTTGTTTGATAATAGTAAGCACAAATATAATTCAGTGTAATTACAGGTATGCTTCAGTTAGGGCTATTGAAACCAAATCCCCTGTGGATGATCAGCAATGGCTCACATATTGGATCTTATACTCATTAATAACATTGTTCGAGCTTACATTCGCATCAATTATCGAGTGGTAGGTACTACTGTATTTCAATGCTCTTTTGTAGTGCCAAACAACCTAAGCAGTAAATTTTAGGGTTCTTTGGTGCATTAGTTGGGAAAGATCTGTGAACTTTTGGTCTTGTAAAGGTATTTGTCAGCATTGGGTTTATGCACAATACAAAGTATCCTATTCTACATCATTTGCATGCCATTCCTTGGAGAAACGTTTTGGTGCTTTGTTTAGTTTGTAAGATGAGCATTCCGCATGACAGCAGATAAATCGTGTGCTTACCACACATCAGGAGGCTTCACACCTTGTATTAAACTGATAATTAATTAGTACAAACGCAAAAGAACTAATTGTTATAACAGAAATATAGTAAAAACTAGATTGCATAGGACTGGCTAGCGATCTACTTTTATCCGGAGGTGCTTCCCATAGAATAGGAAATTTAGTGTTTGATCGTTTTAGCGGTTCATGCTGTCTGAAAAGTTTGATACCTCTGGTCTAACTTGGATGGTTTGGAACAATGCAACTTTGATTGTCCAACTGAACTTACTAACTAGTTCTTACTCGAAATCTTTTTTTAGCTTGCACATGTTTTACTATTGGTCATCGTAATACACTGGCTGTAAAATCCATGGTCTTAACATATTTGATTTTTACAGGCTCCCTTTTTGGTCCTCTATGAAACTGATCTTCATTTCCTGGCTTGTCTTGCCATACTTCAGTGGTGCAGCCTATGTGTACCAAAAATATGTGCGGCCTGTGTTTGTTAAGAACCAGATGGTCAACATTTGGTATGTCCCTCGGAAAAAGGGCCTTTTCGGCAAATCAGATGACTTCCTCACAGCACTCGATAAGTACATTGCAGAAAATGGACCTGAAGCGCTGAAGAAATTGACAGACAAGGTACATGACCTATACATAGTTGTATATGCTCCTGCTTCATGCACTATCTCACATGCCACTATGCCAGTTCATGGCTGGGTTTCGTTTTTTTTAACCTGGGGCCACTGGTGAGGTCAATCGCAGCCTCCTTTTGTTTTTGAAATTGCAATCTGAACTTTGTTGAGAATTCAGCTTTCTTAAAAAATTAAAGAATGATAAGAGCTGAAATTATTCAGTATACATGAAGTTTAGACGATACTCCATTTGCAACTCATATTGCGCTGCCTGATTTTAAATTTCATCAGGGTCACAACCAGCGTTGTTCACCTCACCAGTATTTGAGTGATACTTTTAGTATGCTTTGTTGTAAGGCTAAATCTTGATGATTTTCTTATGTATGCTCTTAGCTAACTGATTAATCATTTAAGCGTTGCTCACTACGCAAAGTTATTGTCCTCAAATCTGAATGGTTTGTTTGAACGGTGCACTAGCTGCTCTTTCAAAATTGCCGGTTGGCTATTATTATTCTGATGTCTTGTATCATGGATTGTAGGCTGGCAAGTCATCTAAACAATCTGGAAAATTGTGGAAAGGTTTGAAAGAACCGAAATCATCAAAGGAGCCAAAGGCATCAAAAGATGCGAAAGACTCGAAGTCATCAAAGGATTCAAAGCCAGCGAAGGATTCGAAAGAACAGAAGAAGGTACTGAAGGACTCACAAGAACAGAAGAAGGCACTTAAAGATTCTAAAGAACTGAAGAAGTCGCTGAAAGATTGGAAAGAGCTGAGGAAGCCACTGAAAGATCCAAAAGAACCTGAGCCACTCAAAGATTCAAATGAACCTGAACCGAAGAAGAGCAGCAAGCGTGTGACATTTGCCGAGGTGGAGCCTGAGAAAGAATTCAGGGCATCTAATAGTGACTGGCATCCAACCTCGGATTATCACAGCACATACTCTGAGCACAACTCGTGGAACAGCAGCTTTATGATCTTCGACGATGAGCATGGTTACTGGAATTAGATCACATCCAGACTGGTAAATGCTGAACTTCTCTCATCACTGTCTTTTGGAAACTTTAGGCTAGCATTTGGTGATCATTGGGTTTCTTGTCCAGATCAATGCAGCCTGGCATAGATTTTTTTTGGTTCATCAGAAGCGAGGAATGTTCGCAAAAAAAAAAAAAAATCAGAAGCGAGGAAGGACCCATTTCAGCGCCATTTGAGGGAATGGAGGTCACCTGTTTTTCGTCTTTGATCAGTTGTTCTGACTTGTAACATATAATCGGCCAGTCTCCGTGTAACAGTAGATGAGTATGTAGTAACTGTAGGTCTATGTAGATGGTTGTGGTGGTGACGAACTAGTGATGCTATTTGAGTGGTACTTATTAGCTGGAAGAGTCAAGCAGGCACAATTGCAGTTTTCGTACATGTCTACGTCGAGCGCAAACTCATACAAAACCAGACCCTCGAATAGACGTAATTTAGATCTGAAACGGACACGAAGATACACGGAACATTACGGGCCTTCTGGATTGTGGCGAAAATGTCGATTTGCATCACATAAGACTGTCACACAAAAATATATTGGACAGGAGGTTTGTTGATTGTTGCAATGGAAGCCTGCCACAAGAGGCGGCATCATAAGATCAATGGTAGCAGTATGGGATGCAACATCCCCCTAAAAAAAGTTGGCTGTAACCAATCTCGGATGTAAGAAAACTTAAAAGAAAACTAGAGAGAGAGCACCAGAGAGATACCACCTTTTTTGATAAGTGCACTATATTAATATCAATCAGATATGAAACACCTTTTTCGATGAAGTGCACTATATTAATATCAATCAGATAAAGTGCATCATCATGATGCAGAGGCTGTGGTTTTGCTCTCATTTCTTAAAAAAGATATGAAATACACCTAGCGTGTGCACACCACACCATAAAAAGCTAATCGAAACATTGAAAATGCACACATTCAAATTATTATAAGAGGTCGTTTGGTACCCATCATTTCAAGCTAGAATTATAGAATTCATTTGTCATTTCATGCTTAACCTGTTTGGCTGGCATGGAATTGACATGTCATTTCATTTGGAATTTCAGCAAATGCCTATTGTGTGTTATGCCAATTCCTATCCCTAACCATGTCATTTCACTTTCCAAATGAAATGAAATTATGCCATCAATTCATTTCTATCAAATGAAATGAAATGATGGTTGCCAAAAGAGCTCTAAAGGGAAACAATATGGCCCCAAAAAACATGCCAAAGCGATGAACAACATGAAACATAAAACCTCAATATTAACCACCACTGTTGGCAACAACCGTACCATAAGAACGATTCTCGCCAAGCGACACTTCCAGAAAAGGAGTGACGCGTGAGCGCCGATCCAACCACATAGGCTATATTAAGGGTTTTCACCCTGCAGAGAACTCTGAACAATCCGAGCAATGTTGACCTTGAGTTTACACCCCGAAGCTCAAGACCCGGTACTTAAAAGTATCATCAAACCAAAGTCATTATGTGGACTCCCCTACATGCCGAGAAGAAGTTTGTTTTGCAATGCCTTGATCACAATGGCGTATGCACCTGACGACATCTGCTCACACACACATTTCTAACTTGGAACACACAACTCGATCCATGACTGGGAATGCTTTCCACTAAACGCCTAGAGGCGCCAACTAACATCACCTAGAGGCGTCCATGCCAAGCCAACCCCAGGCAAGCCATTGCGTCCTGGACCCACTCAGAGCGTCATGTGGACAGAAAAATCCGCCCGGATTTGGTACGTGACGAAAACGCTCATTATGGTGTATTAAGTGCTGGGTTTTCACATTTGAGAAATCTGTGATCGACGTACTCATCTCTGAAAAGTTATGTGACCAGTGGTGTGTTTCCCTGATCGATGTATTTTATTGTGTTTCGGAAGCAAGACTTTTAACTTTTTTCTAAGAGTAGTATATTAATATCAATTACATCTGGTCTCTATAATACACAATATTAAGAAACTAGCCGAGACATTGAGAATAAATTTAAGATTGTAAAACCGACTTCTAAAGAAAAAAGAAGTTATAATTGTTATGTGGTACTCCCTCTTTATCATGATATAAGACTTTTTAGTGTGTAGATTCACTCATTTCGTTATGTATCTCAAGGTTAATTAGATACAGAATGAAATGAGTGAATCCACGCACTAAGATGTGTCTAAATACGTCTATATATACACGAATCAAGAAAAGTCTAAAAAAACTTATATTTAGCAACAGATGTAGTATTTATTTCTTACGTTGCCATCACGTCTCTGCCTAAGAGAGACAAAAGAGGGGAAAAAAAACAAACGCAACTCTCGAAGTTACAAGAAAGCATATGGGTACAAGGATACACATAAAAGAATAGCCCCCATTAACACAGATAACTGAGAGAGACGAGTTGGACCTTCTCTTCTTTTCCCTGCTACAGGAAAAGGCGAATTTTGGGCGATCCCCGTGCGCGTCGGTGCCTCGCCGGCGATCCGCGGGATCCCTCGCCTCCGGCGGCCGCTCCGGCGGCGGGAGGTCGGGGAATCCCCGGATCCAGGCTATGTGTATTAGGTGTGCGTGGGGTGTGTCGCCGGCGGCGTTGTGGTGGTGGTGACGGCGTCCGTGGTGTTTGGTGGTGGTGGATCTCCCCTCCGGTGGTGCGGCTCTGTGAGCTCCGCCGCGGATCTGCCGCCAGGCCCTGCTCGCGGCTCTGCGGAGTCCTCGAGGGGGCGTTCCCCTTTGCCGGAGGCCGTCGCAGGCGGATCCGGCGACTGACGACTTGGAGCTCGCGATTTCTGAAGACCGAGGTGGTGCCGCCGGCCGTCGTGCGCGGTGGAGGTGTTCCGGCACCGAGGAGCGTCGACTCTCTGCCCACGGGGGGCCTCCCAGTCCAAAGCTATGGAGGTGGTGTGGCAGCGTTCGCCGGCACAGCGTCGAGCATGGCGATGACGACGCCAGAGTTCAAGAAGGACCTACTTGTAATTTCTTTGTTTTCTTGGGCTTCTCTGTAAGAGTCTCGGTTGGATGTAATTGTAACTCCCTCGCAAAAAAAAAAAAAAAAAAAACACATCAGTAGTTGAGAGTACGCCTTCTTTTTTTTTTTTTTTTGAGAAACACAGTATAAACGCAAACGCTCACATACACGCGCACACACTCACCCCTATGAACGCACGCACGCACACCCTACCCCTATGAGCACCTCCGAAATACTGAGCCGGCGGATCGAGTCTTGAGATTGACGAAGTCACCACGGGCGCCTCGCTGTCGACGGGAACGTCGCCTCCCACTGAAAGAATATTCCGCCTAAATGCAACACACAGATGTCAAACCTGGGGTTTGAACTCTGGTGGGCTGAGGGTACAACCACCCTACTAACCATCCAACCACAGGTTGGTTTGCGAGAGTACGCCTTCTCAACGACTCGAAGACTACAGTTTCAAAACTGTGTGCAGGTTGCACGCCTTGATCAATGTTTATTTTTCATTAGACACTCGGAGAGAAAATGACAAACATTTGATGGAGGTTTCTGAAGCTACGTATAGAGCGGCGAATAACCTCTCCCAATTATTCTTTTTCCCTTACTTCGGGTTTTCTACATAAACTCTATATCGTTTTCCTTCCCCTTCTCGATGAAATCAACACGATGCCTCCACGTACAGCAATAAAAGGGAAACCTGTAGTAGAAGATAAGAAGAAAGGTGTGGTTGCGTCCTCACTAAATTGATGCCCTCTTGTTCCTCAACTTGGTTGAATCATGCTAATGTTATCTTTTTTCCTGATGCCTTTCATTTCCATGATGTCTCACAATTTGGTGATACTGCAAACTATAACTTGAACTAAAAAAAAGAGAAACCGACCTCCCGTGTCGCTCGCAGGGGCGACACCGGAGGCGCCCCCATCCCCGCGCCCGGCAGCCCCCCGCACCGGCCTCCTCACCGCCGTCGTCGAAGGCTCCGGCCGCGGCGGCGGCAAGGCTCGTCTCCAAAGGAGGCGCGGCGGCGAGCTCCTGAGCGGAGGTGCTCGCTTCTTCGGCGTGGGCAAGCAGGGGCGGCGGCCCCTGACCCTCTCCCAGCGGCGGGCCTCCTTGGCCGCGGTGGTCGTCGGGAGCTCGGCGGCGTCCTCGACCGTTTGGGCGGCAGGGCGTCGCTCCAGTTGCCTGTGCGGCTGCAGCGTGGGTGGATGGGCCCGATCTGGGCCAGGAGGGCCCGATTTGGGCCTGTCGGATCCCTGTGCGACGATGCGCGACTCAGCTCGGCGTGGCTGCAGTCCACCGGCAACGCTGCTCCGCTCGAGCTGCTGCGGTGTTGGGCAAGTTGGAGGTGGTGGTAGTGGTCGTCGGTGTTGGCAGCGGGTGTGGTCGTACTGCTCGCGGTGGCGGCTGGTCGTGCCCGATTTGCTCTCCTCCTTTGCAATCGGGCAGGCCGGTGGTGATGATCCGGACATCGGCATTTCTCGTCGACGCGATGGGGAGCCTAGGCGTGGCGGCGTGTGGCGGGCTGAGCTCGGTTGCTCAGTTCTGGCGGTTTCGACGGCGAGCATCGCGGTTTCTTCGCGACGGTTCACGGGCGGATCATAGGGGGCTCCCGCTGAGCTGTGGCTTGGTGTGGTACCCGGAAGCCGGGGCGGCGGCCCCGGATGGCGGTCTTCGTCGCTGCGAGCAAGGAGGTGGCTCGGTGCGAGGCGGTTCTTGGCCCCGGCGCCTTGTTCCGTTGGTGGCCACAGACGTCGGGCGCGAGGGGCTGGCGGTCTGCGTGCGGGTTTGCGGCGGTGGTCTGGCCGGTCCATGAGAGGGCGGGAGCTTTGCGACTCGTCACCGGGCGAAAGCCTTGCCTTGATTGCCGTATAGCGCAGGCGACGGTGACGCCCTAGGGCGTCGCATTCTTCTTGAAGACGTCGTTGAGGTGTTGTCTCTCGCTCCTTAGCTCGGAAGCTTCCGGGGGAAACCCTGATCCCAGTGGGATCGGACGAGGTCGACGTTTCTACGTCGTTTGTCTCTTGATACCTCGTCTTGGATGCTTCGCCGGCTGGGGGGACCCGTGGCGAGTTGGTGGTAGGCGGCGGCGAGGTGCGTGGCGCATCTGTCACTTTTCGTCATCGGCTGGGTGGTGCGTGGCCCTGGGGCCGGCGTGGACGTCAGAGCGGCGGCTCCAGTTTTTACCTCCGCCGTGTTGCGTTGAGATGTTTGGGTGGTGGCTTTGATCGTTTGGACGTTTTGGCCGCCGACTCGTCTGGAACGCGGCCTTGGGGCCGGTGTGTTGCGTTTATCTGTTGTATCGGTTTTTGGCCAGTTTTCCTTATAAACTGGCCAATTCAATTCTTCTTATATCAATGAAAAGGCAAATCTTTTGTCCGGTTTCAAAAAAAAAAAAAAACTTGAACTAACACCCAGCAAGTAATATTTTTGCAAGCTTGTTGCGTTTCTCAAGGAAGATCAGAAGATGAATGTTGGTATATATTGCACAAAAAGGAGCGAGATCAAATTTTTATGAATACGATTGTAGGTGGAGTCATTACTTGAGGCAGAAGCATTCAGTATTTCAATCACCCCGTATGTTTTTGTCAGGCTAGGTCATCTGCGGCGAGGCGGCAGATGGTCGTCTTCGACTCCGACGCCGGCGAGGGCGTGGTCTTCGATCCTTGGTCCTTTTTCCTCTACGTATTTTGTACGTGTATTTCTACTATGTACGCTGTATGTGGTTTCGTTTGAATATACGTGGGAAAAATTCAAAAAAAAAAAGGTCATTTGTCCCATTATATATCCCATAGAAATACAATACACGAAACACATTTTCCAAAAAAATCAAACAACAATTTGAATATACAAGGAGTGCTGATCACTACCTACTTCCACCTCATCAAAATTTCAAATACACACAAAATCCATGGTATGCACACGGAGACAAGGTCATGGATTCATCTGGTTCGCATGTGCGCTAGCAGCATGAACCGTGCAAACTTCTCCAAGCATGAACTGGCCAGCACATGTCACAAATTTAAACGCTTAGATAGAAACATTATGTCCAAAATGATCAGAGCAGTTCCTCTGTGGTTAGGGAGGTGCTTTCTGACAGGACAGCTGCTCTGCTCAACTACAGCTAAACCAGCGAAGAAGCAGAAAAAGAAAAGAAGAGTTACATAACATGGCGGGTTTGCTCCACCACGTCGCCGCCGCCCTCCTCTGCCTCGTGGCGGCCACCTCCCCCGCCGGCGCTTCAACGTATTACGCCTCGGATCCCAACCTCGGATCCGCCCGCGTCGTCTTCCAGGTCCTCCCGCTCCCTGCTTTCTGTTTCTGCCCTTACCGTCTTGAGATGCGCTCCAGATGTTTGGCCTCAAATTCGTGCAGAATGAGGGGCTTGTAGGGAAGGTGTCCATGGACCAGTCTATGTAGGTTAATTCCTCTATGCTAGTCCATGAGTTTTCTGAATCTTGAGTTGCCAGTGAGGATCTAAGCGAGAATTTCTGAGTCGTTGCTCTTGCTGTTTTGCGGGGAATTGGTTTAGCATGGACGATGTGGCCAGAATTGTACTGGAATTATGAGCGGGAGGGTTGCACGATTTGTACACTACGAAATTAGGGATCTAGGATTGGTGAGTGAATGCTTATTTTCCATCAAAGTTCAGATTTTCTCACTTACCCTCATTAGGTTATTTTACTGTAAGTTTTCCTACAAATAACATGCCACTGATTTAACCCATCACAACTAACTGCTCCAACTGATAGATGAGCTCAAATAGTTTATTTGCATCATTGTCAGCTGTTTTCTGTGCCAGAATTATGCTGTTATTTTCTTCTGTATGTACTGGGACCTTTGTGCCCTTATATTACTCACTTAATCCTAAAATATAGTATGTTAATCGGTTTTCTTGATAATTACCTGTTGCGCATGTTTCCATATCTAACTGATATCACATACTTCTGTTGCTGCAATTGCACCTGCAGACAAATCACGGGGACATTGAGTTTGGCTTCTTTCCTCATGTTGCACCTAAGACAGCTGACCACATCTTCAAACTTGTGCGGCTTGGATGCTATAACACAAATCACTTCTTTCGGGTGCGAACCAATCTAATTACCTTTGCCAGCACACATCTTGTGTTTGTTGTACATTACTTTTTGTCAGATTGATGGCTACTGAATTGCTCCTTCTTGCAGGTTGACAAGGGTTTCGTTGCACAAGTTGCTGCTGTTGTGGGAGGTAGAAGAGCCCCTATGAATGAAGAGCAGGAACAACAGGCAGAGAAATCAATTGTTGGTGAATTTAGTACTGTCAAGCATGTCAGGGGAATTCTCTCGATGGGAAGGTACTTACTATGGGAAGTTTTGGCAGAATCATGTCTTATCAAACAATCTTATTCTTGTTTAAACACCACAATCGTATGGTTTTCCACAGTTCTGAACACATATGGTTTTCCGTAGGTGCCTTTGTCACCCTGTATGAATCCAGATGAAGGCAATATATCCTTGTTAGCACACATGTAGGAACTAGGAAGTATCGTCAAGAAGTTGCTTTTGTCTCCACACTGATACATTATGAACTTATGAAATTCACTTCTACTTTTCCCCTACAAGGCACTCTGACCCAGACAGTGCCTCATCTTCCTTCTCTATCCTTCTTGGTGATGCTCCCCACCTTGATGGCCAGGTATTTAACAGAATTCATAGTACGTTTTCATTATTGGCTAGTTAACTGAATGGATACTGAGGCATAATGAATTTCAGTATGCTGTATTCGGGAGGGTCACTAAGGGTGACGATATGTTAAGAAAACTAGAGGGCCTTCCAACCCGTAAAGAAGGCATTTTTGTAATGGTATGTGTCCTGCAATTGAACGATTCTCCATGTGGGCAAATGTTTTTATCTGTCCTTATTTATTGTGATTATTTAAATCCTATCCAGAACATGTGCTTATAGTTTTTGATATAATGTTTTCTTTTGTCAAATGAAGCAATATAGTTTTGATTAGTTGTCATCCAAGTTCGCATCTGGCTAGAACACTTACTCTTCTTCTTTTTGCCTCACTACAGTATTCACCAATCCAGACATTGAATTATACGGAATCGCTGCTTATGTATTTCTTAAACATTTGAATTCTTACACAAGCTTGCCACTTTTATTATATGGTTGAATTTTTACTAAATTTCACCTGATTTATGAAGTTAATATTTATTTACTTTTGCCATTTTCAGCCGATTGAGCGAATTGAAATTCTATCGACCTACTATTATGGTAACTGAAAGTTCCTTATTTTCCTCCTATTGTTTGTTTTTGGATCTTTAAAATCATTACTGCAAACAAAATACACCACTATAGATGCGTAGCAAACATATTATGGTTAGACAATATTGAGTATATTGTGCCTGCATGCCCTTTAGATGAGGCAATCTTTGCGATGTTGTATAAAATTGAGTTTGTCTTCTGTATCATTAATATTTGGAGTTTTTTCTCTAGTACTTGAATAGATGCCAACAAGAAGGTTCTAGAGCTCATGAAATAGAATCACGGAGCATTACCCATATACATTCTTCATGCTAGTGATTGAGGATGAAGCAACACTAACCTTTCAAAAACAATTAGGCGTTGGCAATAGAGTATTGAAGTACTCCCTCCGATCGGAAATGATTGACACATGTTTGTCTAAATACGGATGTATCTAGACTTATTTTAGTGTGTAGATACATCCATATTTAGACAAATCTGTGTCAACCATTTCCGATCGGAGGAAGTATTTACTAATCTGTATTATATGTGGGGTTGCATAATTCATTATCTTTGACCTAAAGGAAAAGTGTCTGCATGATTTATCAGCTGCCAAGCTATCTACTATAAAATATGTATTTGTAGTCTATTGCGAACTTTGATCCAAAATGGTATAACTACCATGCTGTCGATAGCCAGAAGGCGTGGCTGCAAGGATTCGGTAGACATTGGTTGAGACAGATTAGATTGCTTATTATTTGCTTCCTTAAACTAAGATAAAGTGCATCTTTGTATATTCGATGTTTACCTCTTGGCATTTTCCCTAATACAACTAGACTTCTTAGACCTATACTAATACGAGCCCCTCTCTTAAACCGACTCAATAGCTAGCTTACCATATCTGCTAGCCGACTCCCTCTGGTTTGGACTCCTCAGGCATTAGCTTCTCCCTCCTGTGGAGTCAAAGTCAGCATTGATACTGGCTATTCTGATATTGGTTTTCCTAACCAGAGTCCACAGCAGAGCCTGAGTACACTTCTTTCTTGCTTCAAAGGGAAAAATAAGGCAGAGCATGGAATGGTCTCGATCTACAATTCTCCACCGATGAACGAGCCCTCTTCTTCCCCTCCACTGCCATGGTGATCGGCGATGGCCAGAGTGCAAGGTTCTGGGAGGACCGCTGGATCGACGGACGTTCTGTCGGCGAGATCGCGCCCTTGCTCTATGTCTGCATCTCCAAACACAGACGCAAACTTCGGACCATCGCCGATGGGCTGCAGGCACGTCGCTGGGCGCAGGACATCCATGGCACCATTGGCATACCGGAGCTAGGCCAATACCTCCTCTTCTGGCACAGGATCGAGCATGTCATGCTCTCTGCCGAGCCAGATCGCATGATCTGGAAGTGGACCGCGAGCGGCGCTTACTCCGCCCAATCCGCCTACCTTGCCACTTTCCATGGCTCCATCGCCTGCGACACCTGGAAGCTGATTTGGAAGTGCTGGGCGCCGCCGCAGGTCAGATTCTTTCAGTGGCTCGCCCATCTCGAGCGCTGCTGGACTGCAGACCGGCTTGCTCGCCGCGGGCTCCAACACCCCCCACGCTGCCCCCTCTGCGACCAGGAACCGGAGACGATGCACCACCTCCTGCTTTCCTGCCCATTCTCCAGGCAGCTATGGTATGAGATCTTGTCCTGGCTTCGGCTGTCTTGCCGGCCACCTGACAATGAAGCATAGCTGAATGATTGGTGGCGCTTCACGAGACAGGCAACCCCCAAGCCGATGCACAAAGGACTGGCCTCTGCAACTCTGCTCATCCCTTGGATGCTCTGGAAGCACCACAACGACTGCGTCTTCGACAGAGCTCGCCCGTCCGTGCATGCACTTGTCCAATATAAGCAGCCCTTTGGGCATAGGCCGGTGCGCTAGGGCTTAGGGCCATCCTCCCACAGACCTGGGACGTTTTCTGACTCAATATAATGACCTGTATTGTGCCTCCTAGGAGGTGTGTAACTCAAAACTCTACCGTTTCAATGAAATGAAACGCAAATTTCATTTGTGTTTTCTCGGAAAAATAAGGCATTCTCGAAAAGAAAGAAAAAGGGGGTTATGCCACTGACTGGATCGCCAGATTGCTTTGGTATCAAAACCTTAGGTCAACAAACTCCATATAGTTTGCTCTTCGTTTCTGTTCAGTGTTGTACCGATCATAATAAAATTTATGTGTCCCATGTTTCATCATTTTCCTCTGTTTGCGTCTAGTATCCTGTACGTACGTCCATACTTCGTTGACAATTCATAGTTGTAACTTGTCTTTTGACAGTCTCTGTTGTGGCCTAGCTTATGTTACGGATATCTATTTGTTCAAAACCTGAAGGTTCACTGTTCAGTCGCAGCATTGTTAACTTGCATGCAGACATTGAAGTGGAGAGTTGTGAAGCAGAGAAATCTATTCTGAAGAGAAGACTTTCTGAATCAGCATTAGAAGTTGAGAGATGGGTGAGAGTCTCACTTAAGAAATGTTGAAGAAAAATCCTCTTACACAAACCTGAACTCAGAGAGATGTCCCTAATGGTCAACTAATCCAACTTACTTGTATTTTTGTAGAGACGAAAATGCTTCATCTGATCCAGCAGTTGAACGGCGAGTAAGATGGCCTGTTTTTGGCCTCACCGAGAAGACATGCGTTTCCAGTGGACATTCATATGCATCTTCTAGAAAAAACAATCTTGTACTTGTTTGTCCAAATGCATTGCACATGTAACTTCACCTTGTGTTTTATATAAGTACTCCGATTGGAATCTTTTTTTTTTGAGGACGGATCCGAGCCATATATTAGGATACTCAGCACAAATTACACACAGGTCCAGGAAACAAAGAAAAATACAAAGAGACCCTGGAAACTTGCACGAAGCACCTTGAGCAGCCTGGTCAAATCTCGATCGGATCCACAGCCGGCTCCCAAGAGCCTAGACGAAGCCGCCGTCGTCGTACCACAATCCGCCGGAGAGAGGGCACCGCCGCATGTTGTAGCTGGTCGCAAGAGTCGCCCGCCGCCACGCAACGGAGTCTTGACTCGATGAACGTGCACGACCGCAGCACGAGCTCTCCAGCACCTCCCTTCTTCCCGCCGACACGGCCATGTCCAGGCCAGCCTTCACGCGCCCCCTACCACCTCTAATCGCCGCTCCCCTCGCCACCGAGGCCGGCCGGAGCAGAGACGACGGAGGAAAACCACCTGCAACAACAGCAACAAAACGGGAAGCGCAGCTCCACCGACTCCTCCCTCGCCGCCACGGCCGGCCGGAGAAGCAGAAGCGGAGCAGCACACCGACGAAGCACCTTCACGACCTCCCCGGCGGCGAGAACGACGCCGGAACGGAGCACGGAGGGGAAGGACCACACCCTAACCACCAGCGCCATCGCCGCCGTCTGCGACACCGCCAGGAAGCACGCACACCTATCTACACGCACACACGATAGCCGGAGCTCCCCCCCCCACCTCCCGGTGCCGGAACGGCGACCGGAGGCGGAGGGGAGCGACGGAAATCGCCGGCGAGACCTCGACGCTTCGAGACGCCCTCCGAGTCGCCTGTCTCGACTGTAGCAGGGGACACGGGGAGGAGTCTCTAATCCTTAATACTCCGATTGGAATCTTGTACTTGCAGAAAACTTGAATATACCTCAGGGTCTAACTCTTATAAAAACGATATGATTATCCTCTAAATGCTAATTTTCTTTGTATTTTGAAATCATGCATGGGTAATTGTTCCAGTAATACGTATTTGGCAATTGAGAATTTAAGATTTATCGTTATTCAAGTACTAAAACAGGACACCGAGCCATTGCAATTGCAATAATCTGGTGATTAAAGGCGGTAATTTTTTCTTCGAGATTATAGGCAGCTCACCAGCTCCTGATGTCGTGAAATGGAAAAGACTGGTTAGTTCGTGCCGGGTGTGTGTAACGGGCTTCCAAGGTTACTCGCAAAAAAAAAAAAAAAAAAAAGGGGCTTCCAAGGTTCACTCATTTTTGTCTTCGTTGGTCTAACCCGGGAGGGCAAAGGGAGAGTTTGTTAAGTTGGGCCGGTAGCTGGCAGCAGCTAAAAAAGGCCAGTTGTTCTATCGCGTGCGTGCGACGGAGCGTGACACGGTTTAGTCCCACCTCGCTTAGCTAGAAGCAGCTTCACCGGTTTATAAGCTACTCCCTCCGTTCTGAAATAGATGACTTTCATTTGTCCGTATCTAGACTGGTTACACATATAGATACATCTGCATGTGGACAAATTGAAGTCATCTAATTTGGAACGGAAGGAGTAGCTCGCATCAGTTTTGTTGTCCCTTCGCAAGGATGACACGCACAAATCGAGAAATGGTCCAATTTTTTTCGACATTTCAAACCCGGTCCTTTTTCCTCACAGATATGCCCCTGGGTCCTTCCTTTTCGCAAGGATGACACGCACAAATCGAGAAATGGTCCAATTTTTTTCGACATTTCAAACCCGGTCCTTTTTCCTCACAGATATGCCCCTGGGTCCTTCCTTTTCGCGCTCCTGGGCCTGTGCGGCTCTTACAATAAGGTCCTTTTCCCTTGCTGCATCTTTTCGCCTGTACCCTCCCTGCTATTGAGAATTGGCCTTGTCCTTCATCTTACGTTTCTACTCCCTCCGTTCCATTTTAATTGACTCACATATATTTAGATATGGATGTACCTAACACTAAAAACGTGTATAGATGCATCCATATGTAGATATATGTGAGTCAATTAAAATGGAACGGAGGGAGTAATTTGTTACGGTTAGAGCCCTGTTATTTCGTTCTCGCCTCTTCTGGGTTTAAAGCAAAGGGGAACAATGCAGAAACAAAATACACGCAACGTACGACCTGCAGTTTTTTTATATTATTGGTACAACTTTAACTATTTACGAAACTATATTTTTTATTGTATTGGAACAATCTTACAGATATAAGTATTTACAGAACAAAAATCCACGATGACTCTCATCAACTGAAAGAAAAAAAAACATTCATCTATGCCCATGCCCCATGGACAATTCCATTTTCCATTGTATATTTCCGTCTCTTGATCAATTGGATAGATCCTTGTTGGTGCAGTGCCACCTCGATCTCACCATCCACCCACGCAACCAAACAAGTAGTCCTTGACCTTGCTCTTCCCCTGCTAAATTGAAAACCAAATCAAATCGATTGGTTGATAAATAATTTGGTCCGAACGAACTGTATATACTATTTTGGGCGGCGAAGTAAACGAAAATGCCATGAAGAAGCTATGGAGAAAAAGTGGGAAGCACGTTCCGAACGAACTGTATATACTATTTTGGCAACGACATCTCTCCAGCTAATTCTGACTTGTACTATCAGGTAAACAGTTGTTGATAAACGCATAGTTAAATCTCTGCTGAATAGCTGGGTACATGCACATTCTGGGATTATCAGTTAACTACCTAGCTTGCTTCTGTATCACCACATAAACTGTTGTTGATCAACGCATAATTAAATCTCTGCTGAATAGCTGGGTACGCATGCACATTCTGGGAATTATCAGTTGAGTAACTTAATTACTTCAGCTAAGCAAGTATATACCTTGGGTGCTTCTGCTGGACGGTCTGGCCGGAGCGGCCGGCGGAGGTCGGTGTGGTCGCTCTGCTGGCGTCGGTGATGGTGGCGGGGGCGATCATCATCGCCGTGCTCGGCCTGCTGCTGCTTGTGGTGGTTCCCCTCGTCGTCGTCGCGGGCGGAGACCTCTGGGGCGCTGCCGGCGCTGGACCAGACGGAGGGCATGCTTTTGCGCTGCATCCTGGCGGCGCGCATCTTGGTGAAGTCGAGGGAGTAGTCCGGGATCACGCCGGCGGCCTTCATCTGGTCCCACTCGCCGAACGCCGGCACCGACGCCCGCTGCCTCTGCAGCTTCCCCTCCTGCTGCACACACGCAATTTTAACACGGGCGTCAGAAAACATATGGAGCTTCACAAGAATGCAGTGCAGGAGGTAGCAGATCGAGCTCTCACCTCCGTTATCTTCTCCATCGATTCGATCACCCCTCCTGAAGCACCTGGCTCTTTTGGCTGATCCAATGCAAGAGCTAGCACACAAGACAACACAAGTAGTTAAGCCCAGAGACGTGCTTATATATGTGGCGACTTAATTAACAAGAAGAACTAGCACTACACAAATGGTGTTTTGAGGCTTGAAGGCCACGTCTTGGGCACAGCCAGCAGTGGCACAGAACATATGCAGAGAGAGCTGTCTCACCGTTGGATGTGCTCTGTACCAAAGAGTTGCTAGCCTGTGTTTTTCTCTTCGAGATTTGCAAGGCGATCAAACGCCAGTTTACAAGCCACCACACGGCACACGCACACACCTTAAAGAAGTTTTCTTGGCGAATCGTCCTGATTTTGGACAACAGAACAACACATAGACATAGGCAATGCGAGATATAACTTTATCTTATCTTCGTATATGCTAGGACTTGTCGTCTAAGGGCAGCTCCAACCGTCCCCCAAACGGACCAGCGGTGTCTGAATTTGTCCGGATACGGGAGGGCCTCCAACGGTCCAGCGCTTGTTCTGGACGAAACTCGGCCCAACCATGGGGAACTTCAAGCTATTCCTCCACGGGGGTTGCTGGTGCAGGTATGGCTGACGGTCGGGGAAGAACTCGTGGGAGCGTGGCATTGGTGAGCGTAGTCCAACAGGCTTTCCAGGCTAGCGATTCATGCCTTCGCACAGGGATCACTCTTGTACAGATCTGGGGAAAGAGAGAAGCGCACGGGCGGCGCCCAAAGCTTCCTCCAGCCCCCAGCCTTTCTGAGTCGACTGACACGCTGGCTCACCAAGGACCTCCCGAGTTCCCGACATGGTTCTCACTTGTCGATGAGGCGACCGCCCACCTTGCTTGAGGAAGCAGCAGCTCTTGACAGAGAAGAAGAGCTCGAAGCAGATCTTGTCACGGACGAAGAGCTAGAAGTAGATCTTGTCACGGACGACGAGCTAGAAGCATATCTTGATGACGATCTTGAGGTTGACGAAGACGAATCTAGCGCTTGCGCCCCCTACCTGGCGCGCCAGATGTCATGTCTCGGCAGACGGACACCAGAGGTAAAGGATACCCCCTTTTTAGGTACGGCACGGGGCGCGAAGGAGGCTAGAAGACGTCCCACCTGGGTGAACCACGTCGAGCTCTCCGATCCGACGTTCAAGCAAACAACACAGGGACGCAGAGAGTTTACCCAGGTTCAGGCCGCCCGTAGGCTAAAAGCCCTACTCCTGCATGTATGGATTGAGGTGTTCATCATGGTGTAGCTTACAAGGATGGTCACGGGTGTGTACCCGGCAGGGTATCGGCTAGAGGTAGACGACGAGCAGATCCTAACCGGAGGAGATCACCTCTCGCTATACCTTCTCAGCCCTAGCTAATCTGGGTGGTGCTCTGCCTTGGCTCTGATCTAATCTGTCCTTGGTGGCCTTGGTCCTCCTTTTATAGGCTAAGGGGATGCCACAGGGGTCACGTGAGGAGCGTGGGGGGTTTTAGGCGGGGAAACCCCCCGGTGGTCTTTGGAGGCGACGTGGCCTCTTCTCCTCCAAGTGTTCTCCGCGGTTAGGTGAGGGTCGTCCCCCTTTAGGGAAAGTGGGGTTGACATGGACTGACCCCACCGACCACGCTCCATGGCGACGTCACTGGGTCGCGTCCTTTGTCTTGGCACCCAAGCCTTCTACGAGCTTCTACGAGCTTCTAGCACGCGCTGGCGTGCTTATCCTTGCGCTGTACGGATGCGGACCCGAGAGGGAGCCTGGCCTCCTGCCGGGCGCTCGGACTCTCGGGTGCCTTGACTTGTTGCCTTGGTGGAAGGTGACCCCGGAGGGTCCCCGGTCCTTAGCCGCAGGGTGTCGATGTCGAGCTTGCTAGGTTCCCGCGAGGTGGATGGGCGGACCCATCTACCGCTCTTGTCACTTGGCCTTGTCCATCTTCTTGGTGGGCCCACAGGTGGTGGACCCACTTTGGCAGCATAAGGGGAACCCCATGTTCCACTGTTGCGACAGGGTTGATCATGATCATCAAGTCATTGTCGCCAAGTAATAACCGATTTGGTTAATAGCGTGATATCACTTGGTTGTCATATACGCAAGTGTTAGTAAGCTACCTTTGGAACCACAACTATTGTGAGGATCAATAAGATCACACTTTTCTTGCATATTACGTGACACAGAAGATCTTATTGGTTTATTAGTTATTCGATAAAAATAGCCTTTTCCGACCTAACTCGATGCCTTGTCCAGAATAAGAAAATTAGATTTGCAATTGGATATCAACATTTTTGAAGTTCACTGTGTTGCTAAAACACCGAGCTGGTCGTGAATCTTTTCAGGTTTACAGCCTGCTCACACATCTATAAAAGCCAAACGATCCTGCATATTCGATCTTTGTCCCTGATGTGTTATCCACTGGTCTTGTTTATATTCTGAGTTCCTTGCAGCTCTAACCTCTTCAGTGTTAATTCTCATTTAATTGTACATGTCTTATTTTCTGGTTGTGTTTTCTCTGTATAGTGCAATGTATTTTCAGGATATTGGCACCTATACTGTATATATTGGTTGCATTTGCACCCTGGTTAGACTTCAGTTGAGTAAACATATAGGTTTGATGTTCTTCCTAGAATTATCTGAGCCAAAAGCATTTGGTCATTTATGATTGGGGAGGAGAGCCGCCTAATAAAAGATATTATTAGTGTATCTCTCTTATTGGGGTAAATATGCTGGATTAGTATTGCACCTACTAATTCTATTGATTTACCACGTCCTTTATGTTCTATTATGCTTTGTTACTGAGATTTCATTACATTCTATCATTTATCTCTTCATATATGATGCTTCTAAAAATTATTTCTTTTCTTTTAAGGACAGGCCTGGCGCAGTGGTGAAGTACTCCCCACTTGTGCCAAGAGGTCCTGGGTTCGACTCAGCCTCTCTACATTGCACTTTGCAGGGGTAAGGCTTGACTCTTATAGTCCTTCCCCAGACCCACCTGGTGTGGGAGCTTCTACCACTGTCTGTCCTTTTTTCTGGTAAAGGTTATCTGGCTTCTTAGCTCTTTCCCTAGAAGACCTGATAAATATTTGCCCAGCTAAGTGCTAAATGACAGCATTTTGTTTGTTCTTTCGAGTCTCATACTTTCTGATATGTAGTTGTTGTTGCATTGTTCCTTTTGTCTTTGCTGCCTGAGCTGCTTACCATGATGTGTAGCTTATCCGTGTATTTTTTACATATTATTGATCTGAATCCTGCAAGAAGAATACAACCAGAGAATATTGTTGGAGAGGCTTACAAGGATTCCCATGTGAGGTACATCATTCATGGCATGAATACGTGTTGTATTTGTGAGGGTACTTCTACTTTGCTTGATTTCACTAGCTTTTAACTTTGGAGAAGAATGGGTGATGTTTTTGGTTTTTCTAATATACAGATTTAAATATTGCAGGATGTTAAGTAGATGATATTTTCTCTAGTTAGTTCTGAAGAAGAAACTGGGAGAAAGGGATTTTGGCAGATGGTGCATTTAGTTTCAGTTGGTGAATAGTTCTATTGTGTGAACCATTTCTGACTACCAGTTTGCATAGAAAAGAAAGTATCCATCTAAGCTGTATGGCATACTCTACTTACTAGAGCTACCGGTTCTCTAGGTACCACGCCCTTCTTTCATTCTACAGCCTTATTTTTTAGATCATTTCATTCAGACCGAACATACTAATGATGAAAGAGATTTAGATTTTTTGGTCTTCATCATGATGACAGGACAAAGTGCAGATGTGGAGCAAGTAGAGTTATTTACAAGGCCGCTGCTGAGAGATTCTCAAAGCAAACAAACCCAAGACGAACATAAGAGTCTGCGGAAGATTGCAGCAACCTTGCAACTTCGATTGGTTCACTACAAAGATTTCTTAGTCAATTACTAAAGGTACCACAATCAAGTTAAATTATCCACTGGTTTCTTGATTGGATTCTGTACTTGCTTGCATAGGATAAAACGGTGAGGTATTGGAAGTATTATATCAGTACAATCTTCAGATAGTTTCTTCCATGATCTTTTCCCCGAGGAATTGAGGAAATGCAACACTAACTTCATGTTGCACATATTTAAGGAGCACAGTTAGTTTCATGGTGTAAAATTAGACGAGGTATTTGTTAGTGCAAATTAATGGCCTCTTCTATTTTCAGAAACACAGTGTCCTGGACAAGCTTAAATTGCAAATGTGGATTTTTTCGAACAAATGGAATCCAATAGATGATAGATGTGCTCATTGCTCCTGGTGGAGATAAAATTCATCTGTCTTTCCCTTATCCCTTGGTTAATTATACAGAGATTCCTATTCAGTTCCTATGTCGAATCGTGCTACTTCCTCCAGTTTTTTTTGGTTAATTCTACCATATTCAAGGAAAGCATGTTGTCATTACTAGTGAGAAGCTAATTTTATTACCATGAAGTGTCTTGTCATACTCTTCCTCCAATATAACACATAATGTGTTGCTCGTTGGTGTAAACCTTAGCTAGGCATGTTGTACAGAAATATAGCAGTAAAGTAAAAAAAATCGCCTGCCTAGAGGACATTTCAAAGAGCGTGTGTGCTCTCAACTTTTGAAGTGTTGTAGACGAGCAACACATTCATGAATATGATTTATATGCATATTAACACTTGTTTTATTCCAAATTCAACACAACCATTTGAAATGAAACTAAACTACATTGTTGCTCTGGTTCAACTCGTTCATTTTCAGTGGTTGATTGGCTTAGTTAACTACTTTGGACAGTTTGAATGTGGTGCAAGATGACAGAAAAAGCTGATGTCTGCGAATGATGGTCTGGTAATTACTTTGACAACCTGTACCTTATTTGGCCTTTTCCACTGACTTTTTAAGTTTGTTTCTATGCTGGTTCTGAATCAATCCAACATCATGCAACCTATCAATTTGGTCTTCTTTGTGATGATTTGTACTTGGAAAATTTTAATTTTCTGATAATGTAATAATATTGCAAGTGATGCAGTAGTGTTGATTCATTCTGAACATTTAAAACACTTTTATAAACACATTATCGAGTGCGGAAACAATATTGTTGCCACATGCATGAATCATTTTCTAAACTTGAATCATTTACACAGGGCCCTTTGTTTCGTTGCTTACAGGGTTTTTTTTAAAGGTCACGGTGAACAGTTTACTCTTGCTTTGGTACAAATATTAGACCGGAATGTTGTAGTTTTTTTAGTTACAAAGAGTGGAGATGTTGCAAAACTGATGTCATTTTCTTGTTTTTACATGGCACCATTGAATTACATCCATGTTTTGCAGTCTCTCATAGGAACTCGGTCTACTGGAATTGCGACAGCATGGATGGCAATGGTGACCTGATCGCTTAACTTATCTTCCCGAACATTTGGGAGAAATTTTTAGTGTACTACTGCGTAGGTAATGACAACGTGAGTTTCACTGACTTCAGAAAAAAAATAATGAAATTGTCAAACTTCTGCTGTTGCTGATGGATCATAGACTGTCAATTTAAATATACTATGTGATCTTGTATGATTCTATTCCTGAGAAACAAGTTGCATTATGTGTAGGCAAGTATTTATTTTCCTGATCTACCAGCATCTTTCATTTCTTAATACCAACTAATGTAGTGAGAAATGTAAAATATATGCAGTGCATCATGTAATGTATAATTAGTCATTAAATAGTACTTGGTACGTATGCTTTGTCTCACCACTAATTAAAACAAATGGATCACTGATACTTCGTTTCAGCATTAACTAATACGAACGGATGCGATGTAGTTGATTACTGAGTAACCACTACACGGCCACCACATGGGCGTGGCATGTCGCCGCGCCAAGGCCTACTAGTGACTGCTCACCACCAACAATGTACATGGATTTTCACTGAATGCAAGTTTTCTCTGGATACTTCGCCTTAATATAGAGAACAAGAGCAGCATCAACTGTGTTAATGATTTCTTCACGTGTGAGATGCATCATTATTTTCAACAGTGAATGATTAGTTTATAGCAATAGGTAAGTGTCGCCCTTGCCCTGTATTATGGGAGACCAAGCAGTTGTGGTCAGTCGTCCTACTGGAGTATCTATGGTTATTTGTCATTTATTGTTCTTACATCTGGTGCTTCATTGGTTACTGCAGGAAGGTGTGATATCTATTGTTTACTGCAGTGTCGTGACTTCTAAATGTGCTGCTTAGATATGATTCTCCTTACTGATGCATCGATGATGCATTGCATTTGGATAGCCCACTTATAACTGGAAAATTGATGATGCATTGCATGTATCAGTATGTCTTAACTTTACCTGATTTTCTGCTTAATTCGTGACTGAGTTCATAACCTCATGTTTCTGTGAGACAGCCTAGTATTGATGGTATGTTGGATGACTGGGAAGATAATTTGGCTATCAACTGCAAATAGGACAATTGCTCATCACCTGGTTATTACCCGTCTTAGAGATTGTGTTTGAAAAGAGAGAAATGAGGTTTGTATGCGACGTATTTGCAGATATATTTGTTCCTTATTCCTTTTTGTGGTCAAGTTTTCTGTTACAGGTTGCAGCTGCTCATTCACGCTACTTAGTCGCTGAACTAAATATTGACCCATACTCTGGAAGTGCTAGATTATTTCTTATTGGCGCAGATGACCTGAAATGTCCTCAAACATTTGCCAGCCCTGAAGCAACATTCAGGTATGTTGCAGGCAGGACCTTGCATCGTCCACTTGTTATATTTTCTGCCATTCACTACTCTGGACTATTATATTTGAAATGCAACTACAGATAAAGTTTATGAATATACAAAGCTTCTTTGTGATTCTCATTACACCCCTGCTACTCAGGATAGGTCGCTGAAGCCTGCAGGGATTGGAGTATTTTTTTTAACTACTCGGAGGCTTCCATGCAGAGGGGTCTCCATATTTCGGCACACTTTCCTCTGTAACGCAGCAGCAGGACCAAGTGGTCAAGACGTAAGTGTGTAAGGCGCCAATGTGTGTCAACAGCGGAAATGGCGTTGGTGCCGGTTGGTGCGTAGGTGTGAGTCGGACCAAGTGATATAAGGTCTAGGAGTTGTAATGTGAGGATGTGATGAAGAAATAGACAGAGAACCTGTTATCCTCTTCCCTAGCTCACTGATGTTCCTATCCATCTCACGTCTAGATCTCCTCTAGGCAATGGGGTATTACACCCTCGTTCCTCCTCTGCAAGCTGAAGCTCTTGCCATCAGGATTAGTGATCTTCTTCAGGTGCAGGAGCCAAGGTTTCTTACTCTCAGACTGCGCGTCTTTGGCAGGTGCAGCTGCTGCGAAGAACATAAGATCTTCTCCAGGAGACTGGGAAATTAGACCTGCAATTTGCTGTCACTCTTTGGGAGTGAATCACAGCTCATCATTGTGCAAATCTGGCTAGTAGAATTCAGGTGTATATGTTCCTCTCACTGTGTTGGGGTCTGTCCAGTTCGGGAGGTAGTTTCATGTTACAGCGTGCTTCCGTTCACGCTTCTCTGTGTAAAATGTTCCTAACATAATAAATGTATGTCTAAATTTCCTCCAAAGCAGAAACTGTTGACCCAAAAAGTATCTAACCTGGGGCCATGATGTAGGTTGGTCCCGATTTTCACGGATTTGTGCGGAGAGAACGATGAACACGAAGAACACGGGAGGAACACGAAAAACACAAAGAGGAGAAATCAACACACAAGGGTAAATAGCAAGTAGCAACTCGGCAAGGCTCAATTGGTAACAAATCCCCGAGGGTAGCCCCCAATTCTCCTCTCCCAAGCACACCTTACTCTTAGAATTGTTTGTCCAATTGGTCAATCCAACCAACCCGATAGAATCACCGTAAGATGAAAGATCGGCAAGTAATCGCAACTACAAGCGGAAGCCTTGGTATCCACGCAGGGATCTTCTCCTCAAGAGGAGGCCTTTGTTCATCTCCACAAGGAGAGGCCTTGATTCATCTCCATAGGAGGAAAGAGACACTTTGAGAAGAAGGAGCAAGGCTCTATTTTAGTTCCCAAATCATAGTCTAACTCTAGATCTGAAGGGAAGGGGTTCTATTTATAGTCTAGGTGAGATAGAGGTGGATAAGTGAGGTGACATGGGTCCTCAGCCCGACAGGTTCCCGTCGCGAGCCAGCGGTAGTACCGCTGGGCAGGCCTTCGTAGCAGCTCTAAAGTCAACTCGAGCGGTAGTACCGCTACCCCCAGCGGTAGTACCGCTAGCCGGCGGTGGTACCGCCTGGTACCGCTGGAGCTACCGGCAGATCAAATAGAGGCCCATTTTCGGCGGTAGGTTCGGCGGTAGTACCGCTGGCCGGCTGGGACTTGTTCCCATTCTTCTCTCCTTCTCCTTCGTCTTCTTGACTCGAATCTTATCCAACTTCTACACTTTCTTGGAGATCTTCATGAGGGTCATGCCTGAGTATACACAAGATATCGGAATGAAGTAGCAAGCCATTCAAAGGAGTATCGAGATTACACATAGATAGGAGTGAATTCACCTTATCATGGAGAGATTTGACTCTTGCTCTTGTCATTGGGCCACTTGTTGTAGGAGTCGTAGGTTGGGCTACATCATCTCCCCCCCCCCTTGGAAAAGAGTCGTCCTCGACTCTTGGTCATCCTCATCGCTTGATGTTCCAAGGTATGGCGATAGGTCGGCGACGTTGAAGGTGTCATGGACCAAGTGTTTGGAGTGGAGATGTCGATCTTGTAGGCATTGTCGTTGATGCGCTTGAACCTTGAAAGGTCCATCTCCACGAGGGTGAAGCTTGGACTTCCTTGCATCCGGAAAGCGATCTTTGCGAAGGTGTAGCCACACAAGGTCTCCTTCTTCAAATATCATGGCGCGCTTGTGTTTGTTCATCTTCGTAGCATGGTCTTTGTTGTGCTTCTCAAGGTAGTTCTTGTTTCCTCATGGAGCTTCTTCATGTAGCGGCTCGCTTGTCGAAGTCCATGTTAACTTGCTCACGGAGTGGAAGTGGTAGCATGTCGAGCGCGGTGTAGGGGTTGGAGCCATAGACGATCTCGAAGGGTGTTCTCTTTGTTGCGCGATGTAGTGCTCGATTGTAGGCGAACTCGGCGTGTGGGATGCACTCTTCCCAATTCTTCAAGTTAGGCTTGATCAACACACGAAGGAGTGTGGATAGGCTTCGGTTCACCACTTCGGTTTGGCCATCGGTTTGAGGGTGGTATGCGGTGGAGAATAGTTGCTTGATTCCCATCTTGGCCATCAAAGTCTTCCAAAAATAGCTCACGAACTTGTCACGATCCGACACAATGGTCTTTGGCACACCATGAAGACGGACGATTTCCCTGAAAAACAAAGTAGCAATGTGTGAAGCATCGTCGTCTTGTTGCAAGGTATAAAGTGTGCCATTTTAGAGAAGCGATCAATGACGACAAAGATGGAATCCTTGTTTGTTTTAGTGCGTGGGAGTCCTAAGACAAAATCCATAGCTATATCGGACCATGGGTGATGTGGAATAGGCAAAGGTGTATATAACCATGAGAGTTTAGAGTAGACTTAGCTTTGAGACATGTAGAACATCGTCGAACTAGGCGTTCCACATCACGCTTCATTCTGGCCAATAGTAGTTGGTGGCGAGCATGGCGTAGGTCTTGTCGCGGCCAAAGTGACCCATGAGTGTTCCTCCATGAGATTCCTTCAAAAGGACCAAACGAAGCGAAGACTCGGGTATACATAGTTTGTTAGCCTTAAACAAGAAACCTTTGTGCAAATAGAAATCACCAATTCCTTTGTGCTCCGAACATTGAGCGAAAATGTCTCCAAAGAAAGCATCGGTAGCATACAACTCTTTATCTCATCCAAACCCAAGACACTAATGTCAAGACGTGTAAGTAGGTTGGCCTTGCGGGATAGAGCATCCGCGACCACATTGTCTTTACCTTTCTTGTATTTGATTACAAAGTGAAAGACTCAATGAACTCAACCCACTTAGCATGTCTTTTGTTCAAATTTGTTTGACTTTTCAAATATTTCAAGGATTCATGGTCGGAATGAATGACAAATTCCTTAGGACGAAGGTAATGTTGCCACACATCCAAAACACGAACCAAAGCAAATAACTCTTTGTCATAAATGGGGTAATTCAAGCGAGCTCCATCTAGTTTCTCACTATGGTATGCGATGGGTCTACCATTTTGCATAAGCACTCCACCAATGCCCAATCCACTTGCATCGCATTCAATCTCAAATGTCTTAGAGAAATCCGGAAGGGCAAGGAGTGGTGCTTCGGTTAATAACCGTTTGAGCTCATTGAAAGCAAAATCATGTGCATTGCCCCAAATGAAAGGTACATTTTCTTTGTAAGTTCATGGAGGGGGCAAGCAATTGTGGAAAAATCCTTGATGAAACGGCGGTAAAATCCGGCAAAACCAAGAAAACGTCTCAACTCCTCAAGTGACATCGGAAAAGGCCAAGTCCGAATTGCTTGTATCTTGCTTCATCAACTTCAACTCCATCCGAAGAAACAACAAAACCCAAGAAAACAAGTTTGTTGGTGGCAAAAGTGCACTTAGAAAGTTTGCATAAAGCTTTTCATTGCGAAGAACCAACAAAACTTGAGCAACATGAGAAGTGTGCTCTTCCAAAGACTTGCTATAGATAAGGATGTCGTCAAAGTATACCACAACAAATTTGCCAATGAAAGGACGCAAAACATGATTCATGAGACGCATAAAAGTAGAAGGTGCATTGGAAAGACCAAATGGCATGACGAGCCACTCATAAAGACCAAGCTTGTTTTAAATGCGGTCTTCCATTCATCACCTTCACACATTATTTGGTGATATCCACTTTTAAGATCAATTTTGGAGAATATAGCGGAACCACAAAGCTCATCAAGCATATCATCAAGTCGAGGGATAGGATGGCGATACCGAACGGTATGGCGTTGATGGGGCGACAATCCATGCAAAGGCGAAGAGTGTTGTCGTGCTTGGGTACCAAGATGACGGGCACGGCGCACGGACTCAAGCTCTCGCGGATATGTCCCATGGCAAGAAGTTCTTGTATTTGCCGCTCGATCTCCTTTGTCTCTCGGGGTTGGTGCGGTAAGGAGCGCGGTTTGGTAGCGGTGCGCCGGGAACAAGGTCGATGCGGTGCTCGATTCCGCGTAGAGGAGGTAGTCCCGGTGGCACTTCTTGAGGGAAGACATCTTCAAAGTCCTTCAAAAGAGACAACAAAGAAGGAGGAAGGTTTGTGAAAGTGTTAGTCATAGAAACTTCACCCTTGCATATGAGCACATAGTGGAGGGTGGATGGGTTCTCTCTCAACTCCCTCATCTCTCTCTTTGTGGCAAATAGTGTAAGTTTTGTGGGAACTCTCTTTGAAGTGTCACACTCATTTGGCTTGTGGCTCTCACTCACTTTATGGTGGGTCTCTCGCTCACCACTCATCTCACTGACGAACGATCTTGTTGTGCCCTTGCAATAGTCTTGGCGTTGTCGGCGATGACTTGACTTGGTGTCATGGGACGAAGGACGAAGGTCTTGTCGTTGTTCTTGAAGCTATAGTATTTGTCCTTCCATCATGCATAGCACCCTTGTCAAATTGCCATGGACGCCCAAGGAGTAAGTGACAAACGTTCATAGGCACAACATCACAATCAACCGTATCTTCATAGGCTCCAATCTTGAAGGACACTTGCACCATGTGTTGAATCTTGACGGCTCCGGTATCACTCAACCATTGCACATGGTAAGGATGTGGGTGCTTCTTGAACTTCAAGTTGAGCTTATCACAAAGTTCTTTGCTCGCTAGGTTGTGGCAACTTCCACCATCTATGATGACCTTGATGGACTTTCCATTGATTCCCGCTCTGTTTGAAACAAGTTGCATCTTTGGTCTTCTTCACTTGAACATTGGTGGTTAAGCTCTTGCCACAACCAAGGAAGGGTTGTTGTCGCCATCACAATATATCTCACTTTCTTCTTCTTGAGCACTTTGCATTGTGGCGACCTTGTTCAAAGCATTGTACTCATCTTCACTCATAGATTCATACTCTCCCATGTCATTGATGATCATGACCTTCTTGTTGGTGCACTCAAAAGATTTGTGCCCTTGTCCGCCGCACTTGTAGCATTGCAAAGTCTTGTGCCGGACGAAGATCCTTGAGGCGCCTTGGAGGAGGGAGGTACTTTCTTGAAAGGTTGAGGCGCTTGAGGTGTCGAGTAGAGACTCTTGGAGGACCTCGAGTGTTCGCTTGAGGAAGAGCTTGTGAAGGTGTAGGAGTTGACGAAGAAGGCTTGTTGGCGAAGAATGCCTTTGTCTTGAGGTATTTGAGCTCTTCAAGCACGTGGCGCTCGGCCTTGGAAGCTTGATGTACTAGCTCTACCAAAGAGGCATATGGTTGGAACTCCACGATCTTCTTGATGGATAGTTGAGGCCATTCATGAAACGAGCCATGGATTGCTCTTCGTACTCGTTGACATTGGCTCTCATCATGGAGATTTCCATTCCTTGTAGTACTCGTCAACCGACTTCAAACCTTGCTTCAACTCTTGCAACTTCTTGTATAAGTCTCTAGTGTAATGGCTTGGCACGAAGCGCTTGTACATTGTTTCTTTCATTTCAACCCAAGTGTCAATTGGTTGTTGGTGGTTAGCGACGCGAGCATCTTGTAGTTGTTCCCACCACAAGAGGGCATACTCTTCAAACTCCATCGAGGCTAAGGCAACCTTCTTTTGTCGGAGAAGCGTTGCACGGAAGATCTTGTCAACCTTGAGTACCCATGAGAAGTAAGCTTCCGGATCACTTGTGCCGTAGAACTTGGGTATGTCAAAGCGGACGTTGGTCAAGTCATCATAGTGTCACATGGCCACCACGTGGGAATGCACGTCCACGTCTCCTTCGATTGAGTCCATCACCATTGTGTTGGCTTGACTCGTTATCACTTGACTCGGAACGTTGGTGTTGTGACGATCATGTGGAAGCTCTTGACGACGAGGCATGTTGAGGGGTAGCTCTTGTTGAGGAACGGGTTGTCGACATTGTTCGCATTGTCATGATTTTGATGACGTGGCCTTGGAGGATGACGAGGGTGACGTCCTTGTTCACCAAAGTCATTCGCACCCGGAACGCCATTGTCATTAGCCAATGGGTCATGACGATCACGTTGTTGCGGTGGTGGTGATGGTATGCGTTCGCGACGATCATCATTTTGGTGAGGTTGTTCTTGATGCGCATTGGCATTGTTCGCGTGAAGATCATGTGGTTGTTCAACGTGAGGAGGAGGTCGTTCATGGGCGTCGCGCCTTGGATCATGTTGACGTTCTTGTCGAGGTTCATGACGTCCATTGCTTGTGTCGACCTTGAGGTGCTTCTTGTACGGCTTGAGCGTGTGAAGAGAGCTCGTTGTCGCACAAGGTTGTTGATAGCTTCGGTCATCCGCTCCATATGCTTCTTCGCATGCATGCGTCGTTGAAGTTGCTCTTGTTTGAGACGGCGCTCGTAGCGTCCTAAGCCATCACGAACAAGTGTCGAAGACCAACAACTCGATTGTGTGACATAGCCATGATCACCGCGAACTCCACCATGGATTTCCTCATCCGAGCTTGAGCTTCCGTTTGTACTTCCCCTAAACATTTTCTCAAGAACAAGTGAGATATGTGGTAAGGAAAAACCAAGACAAACTATATCCCAAGTATAATGTGGCTTGAGAGGAGAGTATCCGGTTCTAACACCCAACACACACACTTATGAGGATAGGAAGGTATGAAGTGGCAAACGAAACAAGCAAACCCGCGACAAGTATATTGTCAAAGGTAGAGAAAATCCACAATGATCAAATTACCAAAGAAACTCCAACCACAAATGATGAAGAAACACACACAAAAGCGAATGATGGGGTTGGGCGACCAAAGGGCGAGCACTCGAAGATAGACAACCTAACGAAGACTACGTGCTCAAATGTCACCCAACACAAGAAGGACGCTAGCTCAATTGCTTTTTGTGGGCAACGGATTTGCACAAGAGTTAACACTCACTCACTTTGGCGGTCAGCTTTGTCGCAACCTACAAGAGATGAACTTGGCACCACTTGATTCTTTTCTTTTCTCTTTTTTTTTGATTTTTGCTTTTTGACGATGATTCCTTCTCTTTTGCTAGTGCCAAGCTCTCTAACGATACACACTCGCCAATACTTGAAGACAAACACTCAACACGTGCAATGCCTCGCAATATCAGAGCTAGTCCGATAGGTCAAGTACGCGAAAGGAAGAAGGGCTCACAACGGATTATGATGGTGGGGGAATGTCGAGTCCTTGGTGGCGTTGATGATGCGTTGCTGCGGAAGCTTGTCGATGTCGTAGACGTAGGGCACACCAAGAAAGGACTCAAACCAAAGAGGAAATGCCAAAACGAACCGAGGAAAAGAAAAAATTCTGAAAAATCAGCCCTGGCGGTAGTACCGCTGCCTGGCGGTAGTACCGCCCGGTACCGCTGCTGGTACCGCTGCGCACGGATCTGCGCGATTTTGACTCGAAATTGGGCGGAATTGGGCTAAAAATCCTCGAATTCGTGGGAAATCGGCAAAATTGAGGCTAGGGAACGCAAACAAAGGTGGAGGGGGTCCTAAAGCAACAGATCCATGGACAAAAACTACCAAAAACGCAACGAATCGACAGATCGGCTCGAATCAAGGCAAGGCTATTTTTGGTGGAAATTTTCGAATTTCTCAAAAACGAAGAAAAATTTGGTGGATTTTGGTGGAAACACAAATCAAATCCGTGTCAACCTAGAGCTCTGATACCATATGATGTAGGTTGGTCCCGATTTTCACGGATTTGTGCGGAGGGAACGATGAACACGAAGAACACGGAGAACGAAGAACACAAAGAGGGGAAATCAACACACAAGGGTAAATAGCAAGTAGCAACTCGGCAAGAAATTGGTAACAAATCCCCGAGGGCAGCCCCCAATCTCCTCTCCCAAGCACACCTTACTCTTAGGATTGTTTGTCCAATTGGTCAATCCAACCAACCCAATCACCTAAGATGGAAGATTAGCAAGTAATCGCAACTACAAGCGGAGCCTTGGTATCCACGCAGGGATCTTCTCCTCAAGAGGAGGCCTTGGTTCATCTCCACATGGGAGGCTTGATTCATCTCCATAGGAGGAAAGAGACACTTTGAGAAGAAGGAGCAAGGCTCTACTTTAGTTCCCAAATCATAGTCTAACCCTAGATCTGAAGGGGAGGGGTTCTATTTATAGTCTAGGTGAGATAGAGGTGGATAAGTGAGGTGACACGGGTCCGCAGCCCGACAGGTTCCTGTCGCAGCGGTACTACCGCTGGGCAGGCCTTCGTAGCTGCTCTGAAGTCAACTCGAGCGGTAGTACCGCTGGCCGGCGGTAGTACCGCCTGGTACCGCTGGAGCTACCGGCAGATCAAACAGAGGGCCATTTTCGGCGGTAGTACCGCTGGCCGGCGGTAGTACCGCTGCCAACGACGGTAGTACCGCCGCCTGAGACTTGTTCCCATTCTTCTCTCCTTCTCCTTCGTCTTCTTGACTCGAATCTTGTCTAACTTCTACACTTTCTTGGAGATCTTCATGAGGGTCATGCCTGAGTATACACAAGATATCGGAATGAAGTAGCAAGCCATTCAAAGGAGTATCGAGATCACACATAGATAGGAGTGAATTCACCTTATCACTTGTTCTTGTCATAGGGCCACTTGTTGTAGGAGTCGTAGGTTGGGCTACATCAGGCCAGATGCAGTTATTCTTCAGGAATGCATCGATCTGGCTAGGGAGATTAACGAGGTGACTTTTGTTTTCTGTCCACGGAAGGCAAGTAGCACTGGGGATTATAAACCTGCACTTTGGTTTGATGATCCATCAGACTTCATTTGCGCATCTTTGGTGCATGGCATATAAAACAACTGAACCTATGCTTCTTCACTGCCACTCTATTTAACTTTTCTGTCATGCTATTCCCTCGGTCATCTCCGATGTATCGCATGTACCAAGGTTAGGGTTATGGGCACTTAAGATGATTCACTTACTGGCAAGGTGCGATCTTTCGGTGATCATATGTGCCCTTTGGAACCTTAGGAAAATAAGAATGCAATGGTTTTCCTTTCCGGCAAGAGTCTGAACTTGTCTCTCGGGTGTTTCAAAGATGTGCAGAGGACCTCTTCCTATGGGCGAACAGATGTGTTAATCCTTCAGACAAAGGAACTCTATATGACTGGGCTGTCATGTTCTCTAAATTTAGCCTGCCGTCGTAGTTTTCCTCATTCGCTTCTTTTTTGCCAGTCGTTCTTGTTTTTATTTGGTCCTCAGTCCACAATTGGGCGCTGAGGTTCTTGTAAGCAACTTATGTATTCTTATACTGAATTTCCCATTATTTGAATTTATTAGAGCTTGGACAAGGTAAAAAAAAGATCCTAGCTCTTAGTTATGTTTGTATTCTTATACTGAATTTCCCATTATTTGAATTTACTAGAGCTTGGAGCTTTGGAGTGTGGAGAGACATGGTGTCGGCAAGAATTTCAGTGTATCAGGTATGTGGTTCTATGATTTAATCAAGATTTGTTTGTTCTTGTGATCAGTGTATGTCGGCATGAATTTCAGTGTGTCAGGTATGTCGGCAAGAACCAACAAGGTTTCGTGTTAATAAAGCAGTAGTAGTTTTGATTGGTTTTAACATGCTAGCTTGATCCAATGTACTTACTGAGCAGAGTTGGCCGAGCATCACGTGAATGAGTTTAAAGTTGGTTCTTGTGTCCGTATATCTTGGTTGCCAAACTGATCCAGTTCGAGTTTACAACGGTTTTGTTAAAAAAAAATCAAACAACATGTAGGTGAATATACAATGCCTGTAACTATCCACAAACCAAAACAGTGGGCATTTGCTTTGACACATTCTTAGTGATGTAACATTGGCAATTTCATTGCAACAGCATGTAGCTGAATATACGCTTTTTTCCACATTTTGCACATTCCGACTAGGATTCACATGTACTTCCACCCTGAAAGTGATAAGGAGCAACTGCTTGTCATGTATGGCGCATTACAGTTAGCTAGTACAAATTAATTAACAACTCAAAGACTCGCCAGTCCAATTTTCATGATCTGGGATGTATCTCAAATTTATTGTTCCAAGAAATTGCATGATTTACACATAATTACAAACTAACTTCCAGTACGAACATCTCAATGTGAATTAGCAGGTGTTGAATCGATGCTTTGCATATGTTGATGCGCTGACGCTGAAGAGGAGAAGTCAGGACATGTGAAGTGATCTAGCCCAGGATTGCTAGAACAGTAGAACTGATGACGTCAAAAAAGATTGCATGATCATGTAGTAATTACTTTCAGTAGAGCATGCCAATGAAGATATATCGCTGGAACGGATTACAGTTATTTTTCATGCGTATTCGATGACCACTGCCGTGGATTTTCCTGTGATAAATAATTCATGAATTTATTAGGTTACGTGATGTTCTTTAGAGAATTATGAACCTGCTTTGGTGGCAAAGTTCAGTTGTATGTACTGCATACTGGTGTACTGAACCTGCTAACGCCAAGTTCAGTTGTCTTTCTGCTGTCTCCCTGAGCAAGGCTTTGTCCATTTCTGCTGTCTGATGTCTCACTGAGCACTGGTGTAAAACCATTTACACCATGTGACCATCCCAGATCACACCGTCGTCTCACGTTATATCTAAACAGTTCAAACCCATTTCAAAAACCCGTGGCAAACGGTCTGGTTTAAGGAAACTGCAGAAACCAGCTTCAACCGGGGAATGCACAGGGTTATCTCCGATGTATCGCATGTACCAAGGTTAGGGACCTTTGGGATGATTCACTTAATTACAGGCAAGGTGTGATCTCCGGTGACCATATGTGCCCTTTGGAACCTTCGGAAAAGAAGAAACGCAATGGTTTTCCTTTCCGTCAAGAGGCTGAAACTGTCCTCGGGTGTTTCGATAATGTGCAGAGGACCTCTTCCTATGGGCGAATATGTAAATTGTTTGGCGATCAGCAAACCTACATCAACCTTTGCATCTATTTGGATTTAATCTATCCGAATGCAGTTTGTAGACACAACTAGACTGCAAAATATGATAAATTGATCATGCACATGGAGTCCGGAAATTATCACGTTCCGTGGCCCCTGGAAATGCAATAATTTCAGAAATCTTGATAACTTAATCACCGCAATACACATAAGCAAAACGGTACCGACACAAAAACAGGAGGATTACACAAAGAGAGTTATTGTAAAACAAATTATATAATACATGAGTTCATCAAAGGCCTTTTTTATAACTGTTCGTCGAAGGCCTGATTTAGCCAAGGAACATGGATAACAACATCAAGCACCAGTTCTTGGACTCATATGTTGACATGGATTCATCATTTAGCATACAGACCATAAGTAGACAGATGGATGTGTAGATAACGCATATGTTGTCCCAGCAAGTAAATGCTCATCGGATTCATGCAGCCTTGTCCACCCTTGTTTATCCATGGCAGCCAGCTCTCCATAGTTGGCAAAATCGGAGTCCTCAAAGCCTAATTCAGCCATCATGTTCGCCCATTGTTCCGAGAAATACTCTTCCAGGTCCTCAGGTTCGCTGCCGTCGGCGTTGGGGCTCGGGGTCTTGGGTTCATCAGGTTCACTGCTGTTGGAGATCAGTGTCTCGAGTTCATCGGGTTGGCTGATGTCGGAGCCCGAGCTCAGGGTCCGGAGTACCTCGGATCCAGTCGAGGGCTTCACCTCCACCTGCAGCTTCTCCTCCTTCAGAATCAGACCACCATCGCCGCTGCCGGCCGCTGCCTTCCTTTTGCTGGTGCACCCCTTCTCACCGGCCACCGCCGTCTTCTCCACCCCTTGGTTATCCATGGCAGCCAGCTCTCCGTAGTCGGCAAAATCAGAGTCCTCGAAGCCTAATTCAGCCATCATGTTCGCCCATTGTTCCGAGAAATATTCGTCAGATACGCAGCCGTCGGCGTCAGATTCCTCAGATACGCTGCTGTTGGGGATCGGGGTCTTGGATTCATCATGTTCACTGCTGTTGGAGTCGAGTTCCTCAGGTTGGCTGATGTCGCAGTCCGAGCTCGGGGTCGGAGTACCTCAGATCCTAGATACAGGAAAGGTTTGATGCCAAATGACACCGAGATATGCAATGCCATTGCCATGAACGGTACTGTTTCACTTTCTCTTCTAAATTTGCATTTCTTATTTCTGTCCATTAGTTCTTAACTTTAGCACCTACAATTATGTAGATGAGAATCATTGGATTGCTGATGAAGATGACATGGATGCTTCTCAAGAAAATGATGAAGCAATCATCCAAACGGGAGACCAAGAACAAATTGATGGAGAGGATGAAGAAACTCGACATGTGGATGGCTATGGAGATGAACCGCGTCACGGGAATGTGACTGATTGGACCTTCGACTACCGTTGAGAGCTTGAGAGTTGAGACTTGAGACTATTGCCTATTTATTTCTGGACCTGTAATGTTTGAGACTATTGCCTATTTATTTCTGAATCATGTATGAGACTATGAGTACGACAGTATGAGAGTCTGAGACTATTGCCTATTTATTTCTGGACCTGTAATGTTTGATAATTGAGACTGAGACTATATCTATTTATTTCTGGACCTGTAAATCTGTAATGTTTGATATATTGCCATATTTATGTGTGAAAATTATTATTTTATATCTTAAAAAACCGAATGCTGAACCGGTGAACCGGCGGTTGAACCAGTGAAAGCCGGAACCGAGAGCCTCTCCGGTTCGGTCACCGGTCCGGTTTTTTAAACTAGGCCTCAGATTCAGTCAAGGGCTTCATCTCTACATGCAGCCTCTCCTCATTCAGACCACCATCGCTGCTGCCGGCCATAGCTGTCTCCTCTGCCTTCCTTTTGGTGATGCCGATCTTCCGAGCCTGGGAATCGTTCAAGGACAACATCATCGTACCCTCCTCACTGGCCATGGCTGAATCCGAAGCGCACCGCCTCACCAGAAGATTGATTTCGCCGGAATTTGGATTTGCTGCTACAGATTTGGAACCCTAGCTTTTGATCGGGTTTATATGGTTTATTTGGGGCGCTGGGCCCGTAGCGTTTGAATTTATACTGACCCGGCGAGAAGGCCTACTCGGAGTCGACCGAGTATGGATCTCTTGAAGGGGAGTTGGACTCGAGGTAAACGCATAGTCGTCCATTATACAATGAGAACACTTTCACGGAATATACATGGAACTTCATCTACGGTCAATGGTCATCGGCCCAACATAGATACTATACTAGGTAAATTGGACGCGTCGTCACGCCGCGCCTTTAGTGAAAAAAAGTAGTGATATATTCGTTAGAAATTAATTTATACTGGGAGCAAATCTGTATGCAACAACAAAATGTATTTAATTATAATGGTATACGTAGTACAAAGCATAATTGAAAATTGTTTAGTTTGTAAGTTACAAATAATCAAAAAAATTGATTATCATATATCAGGGTTTTGTTAATTCCCGTAATCATGAGGTGATGATGGGTTCAGTTTATGAGTTGTAAATAACCAAAAAAAATAATTACCACATATTAGGGTTGTGTTAATTTACGTTGGTGATGGGATTTTTTTGAACATGTTGGATTGTTGACCACCTTTTTTATAAAATATACATGTTGTTAAGTACTAAATTGTAAAAATGTGCAATTCAAATCAATTCGAATTACAAAATTGGTTTAACTTTGGTAAATCCATATTGTTTTTGGGATTATTGTGAATGTTTATATTTTCTGTGTGGCACCATAATCAGATGGAACATATTATGGTTATTTCTAAATATTAGTCAATTTTAGTTTTTTAAAATTTATCCATATAATTAGAGGGAGTTCAGTTATTTTATCTTTAAATGCTAGCCAATTTGAAATGGTATAGTAAGTTTGTGTTTTGTCTTAAAAATTTAAGTTAATTGTTTATTTAACATCCTAATAATTAGAGGGGAATTAATTTGCATTTTATCTAGATATTGATGGTGGTTATTATGGCAATATTGTTTTACTGCAAAGCAAAAGAAAAGAATAAAACAGAATAAAACAAATACAAAGATGGGGTTAAATGGAGGTGAGATGTCATTTCCACAAATTTTATATTTCATATTATAGTTCTTTTAGTTAAACATGAATTCTAGTTGTTTGATGACGCATGGAAATGTGTTAGATCTAAAGATTTTATTTTTCTGAAATTTTTGGTATGTATTTTTTTTTAATTATGGACGAAAAGATATGAATTTTCCAGTTTCAGTATTTCTTGTAATTGTTTAGAGGCTGACAGGGGGACCCACACGTCAGGGGCGGGCTGACGTCATTTTATGACGTCAGCAGGCGGCGGAAACGGCGGAGCTGCCGAGCTCGCTTCCGGGCGGCGGTGAACGCGCGGGAGCCCGAGAGTGCGCGGATCTGCGAGAGGAGATGGAGGCGAGCAGAATGGGCGGCGCGCTGAACCAAATAGTCGCCGGAGTCGCCGCCGGAGAAGAAATCAGCGGCGGCGGACATGAAGCGCGGCGTCGATGATTCCGGGCGGCGTGCGCTGTTCCGGCAAGCGGTATTGGGGGAGGATGGAGAGCAGATGACGGCGCAACTCCGTGTGTGGCTGGATTGGTGCGGGGAGGGCCGTGGCGGGCGCGCGCCGCGTCGGCGGCGCCGGGGAGCTCCGGAGCGCGCGGGGAGAGAGAAGAGGAGGAGAGTGTGTTGTGAGTGTATTTTGCAAGCAGATCATGAGTTTTGCAGCATTTGCTAATAGGTCCAGTTCTTCGTAGAGTGGTGGACCGCGGAGAAGTGTCTGGATTTATGGGGGGTGTTTTTGCAAAAACGTCACGGTGTTCTCTGTGGACCGTTCGATCAGCTGTGAACGGCTCAGATTGTGCACCGCACTGTTACACTGTAGCGGAGCATAGTAAAACAGTGCGGTGCTGCGCTGGCTCGCTGTGGAGAGCTAAATCCTCTCCAACTTAATATCTAGATATATAAAGGCTGGCAAAGTTCACCCCCAATCCACAGAGCCACGTCGCCCGAATTTCACGACCGTCCGATCGAGGTCATCCAACGGTCACTAGTCGCCCACGTCGCCCGTACTGTAGCTGCTACAGTACCCCTAGAATTTCTTCCAATCAGGAAACGCCACGTCGCCCCCGTCACCGTCCCGTCCCCGGTCACAGCCGGTCACCTCGTTGGCGCAGCCATTAAGCAAACAACCCCCCGCCGAGGACCTGAGTGCAAATTGCAAAAACTCCGGGGACCTCGTGCAAAACCGTCCCCACATCCCCCCGCCTCTCTCCCACGCGCGGCGCCGGAAATAGCCGGCGGCACCGCCGCGCTCCCCGCCGCTCCACTCCTCCCCGCTCAGATCGACGGCCGCGGCGGGCTCCGCCGTCGCGCCCTCCACCTCCTCGTCGAGCGCCGCGTCCGGGGACGCCCGAGCTGCGCCGGATTCGCTGCCGCCGTACTCGCCGTCCTCCGCCGCATCCGTGCTCGCCGCCGGCGTCTCTGGCGACCATATGGTCCGGGGTGCCACCCTCGGGCCTCCCCGCGACGCCCCTCGCAGAAAAGCGCGGCCCCGGCCCCGCGCGCGCGCTCCCCACTCGAGCCCGAGCTCTACCCAGCCGGGCGTGGCCGCCGCCGGCTGACGCCAGCCGTGACGTCATCGCGGGCCCCGTTCGTCAGATTTTTAATAATTTCGTAAATAATAAAAACCTGACATGTGGGTCCCGATTGTCAGATATTTATTAGTTTCTGTAAATTTCAGAAAAATGAATAACATTTGTAAAATTCATATCTTCCAATCTGTATTTCAGAATAATGCAAATAATGTATCAAAATTTGCAGAAAAATGAAACCTTTACAAATATTGCATTTCCATGCATAATTGAACAACTTTGAACAAAGTTTTTGTAGAAGAACTAAATAACCTCTCATGTCAAATATGGAGTATGTGGAAATGACATCTCTTAGTCATACCAACTCCATTTAAATTGATCTTATGTTCTAGGGTGCACTTCAATATCTTTTCCCACTTTGTACAATTTTGAAAATCTATTTGGCCATTTCAAGTCTAAAATTTGAATACATTCCAACACAGACAATTTTTAAATTCACAACATTCTTTAAGCGCACATTTTTTGAGTTCCAATAGTTTTGGGTTTGAAAAAATTCTGAATATAGACTTTTTCCAAATTTGAAATTTACCAAACCAGCTCCAAATCAATCCAGACCAATTTAAAAAAATTGTGAAAATCAAAATAGCCATTTTGCATACTTTGGGAACTTTTCCAAACTATTTCAAACCTTAATATTTTAAAATAATACATAGAAGCTCATTTGATACCTTTACGTCATTTTGTAAAATATAGATTTCATAATTTCCTTTCGAACTCAAATAAAATCCAGAAACATAATATCAGTAATAGCATTCAATGTGACAAACCCAATAAAATAATTTGGTACGAAACATCTTATTTAAATAGAGTTTGGTAAATCTTTTAAACACAACTACCCATTTATATCATGGGCTTCAAAACATCAAAATAAGAATACCACAAATGTAAATATCAATAAATAGTTGGTTTACACCTATTCTCCAAATAAATATAATTGAATCAAAAACCAAATTTAAAACAAAACATGCTTCAAGTAATTTAAAACACTTTACAGATATTGTTCTAGGGTATTGAACAATTTCCAAAAATTACTAAATGCTGCAAAATCAGTAACTTCAAAATAATACATTAAGGCTCATTTGATACCTTTACGTCATTTTGTAAAATATGTATTTCATAATTTTCTTACGAACTCAAATAAAATCTGGAAACATAATATCAGTAATAGCATTCAATATGACAAACCCAATAAAATAATTTGGTACGGAATATCTTATTTAAATAGAGTTTGGTAAATCTTTTAATGACAACTACCCATTTATATCATGGGCTTCAAAATATCAAAATAAGAATACCACAAATGTAAATATCAATAAATAGTTGGTTTACACTTATTCTACAAATAAATATAATTGAATCAAAAACCAAAATTTAAAACAGAACATGCTTCAAGTAATTTAAAACACTTTACAGATATTGTTCTAGGGTATTTGAACAATTTCCAAAAATTACTAAATGCTGCAAAACCAGTAACTTTAACTACACCCATCATAAATAATACGGAGAATATATCACAACGATCAAAAAAACAAATGCTGATTATTTACGGCGTACGATCAAACTTTAAATTTGGATATTTTAAACTTTTAACCGTCTCCCAAATCTGATCATTTCACAAGCGTGAAAAGAAATCGAATCTGAAAGACTTCCCAATTTGAACAAATTTCAAAACCTGAACAATTTTTAGCCGGAAACTTTCTCTGCATTTTAACAAGTTTCAAATCTGCGCACTTTCAGAATTTGGACATTTTCCAAGTTTGAATTTTACCACAATAACGCGGCATACAAATTTGAATACTTCAAAATTTTAGATGCCTTTCAAATCTAACCATTTTACAAACGTGAAAAGAATTCAGATCTAAGTAACTTTCCAACTTGAAATTTTTTCAAACTCTAAACAATTTTAAAACGTACGCTCTCTTTACATCCCAACGATTCTCAAATTTGCACAACTTTTAAGTGTCGACATTCCCAAATTTGAATTTTACCACACGAGGGCGGCGTGTCGCCGCGCCCAGATGTCTAGTCGTATTTGATGACGTGGTAAGTTGCGGGACCCACCTGTCAGGGCTTGTGGCTTCCACGGGTCATCCCACTCTTTTTCTCTGTGTCTTCTCCTTCTCTTTCTCGTTCTTACTCCTCTCTAACCTTCCCAACGCCGCTCCAATCCATTCCCCGTCCCCACCTCCTCTCCTCTTTCTCAGCAAGCAATCGGGGGTAAGACCTCGGTATAACAGAGGCAGCGCACATTCGCAGAAAAAAACCAGAGGTACCGCGGTGTGCGGAGGTGCCTGAGAGGGCTGGTGGCGATCTCTAGCCGATGGACGTCACTAGGGTGGGGAGACGCACATGGCATGATGAAGAGCCGTAACAAGATCATAATGATCGGAGAATCACTAGGAGTTCTATGGCGAGGAAAAGAACAGAGTAGAGAGCATGGAGGAGATGCAATGGTCAACTTTTGTGAGGGCGTATGTGGCAGGGCGGCTCAGGGGAAGCATGGCTTCTCAGGGAAGGTTCCGGTGGCATCGGGTGGATGATATGAACCTATGGGAACCTATTACGAGTACCAGAATGACGTGGTTGAGGATATCTACGTTACAGCTGTCGGTGCCGCGGTCGGGGAAGACGATGAACGAATGCGGCTCGGGAAGAGGGGCTCGTCGGAGGTGGATTGGGATGGCCCTATGAAGACCGACACACAATGTTTAATATAGCGGGTTATAACAAATAGCAGGAACCCTTATATCGGGCTAAATCGCAACTCAATGGGGTTGTAGCGGAAAATTATACATGGATTCATTTAGCGGCAACATGCTCAAAAAGCTAAAGCGGGGCCTGGACATGACGAATCGATGGCGGAAAGTTTTGGATAATGTCAGGAAAGAAGATACGTGTGCTCGATTAATGGAGATTCGGATTCCTTCCTCGAAAAAAAGAGAACGAAACGGCAGTTATGATAGCATGCTTGGCGGGACACGGGACACGTGACAACGTTGCAACGACAGAGGTCTCGAGCACGAGCAAGAGGTCAGGGGAGAGCAAGTGCGAAGATAATTTATCCCTGGCTAGTGGGCCCCGCCCATCAGTTTTGGTTAGTTGGGCCCACTGATGAGTTAGTTTGCCTTAGATAGGAAACCATTAGGGCACGTACAACGCAGACGCTTAGAGAGGCGCTAGGGAATAAATTCCCAGCCGTTACGCATAATCCTGGTCCGATCCTATTCCATGCCTTAGCGTCGTTGCTTGACTAAGCGCCGGCGCTTATCTATCTATATATCAAAGCTGAGGGCTTCAGCCTCGGATGGAGCTATCCACGTCACCAGGCACTGTAGTCGCTACAGTACCGCACTTCTACAGTGCACCGTACTGTAGCAGCTACAGTCGCGCAAATTTTTTTTCTTTTCGCACTGATGCGTTCACTTCTACAGTGTAGCAGCTACAGTGTACGCAAAATATTTTTTCCCCCTTTTCGCAATGATATGTACATGAAATATATGCGCGCCGACGAGAAGGTTCCATTCCCGTGATCGGTTCCGAGTTTGGACGACTCTAACTCCTTAATTTTGAATCCACACTCGCAAAAACACTTGACGAGTTTTGTCAAATTCGTCACACTCAGTCATCCGTATAAATTTTCCTTTCACGAGTGGATGAATATCACACTTCCGAACAACTTTCATGTTTTAACCTTTTTGTTTTGACGGACATAAACATATTTCTCTCCAATCTTCAAATTTGTTATATTTTAGGCTGTGCAAAATAAAAAATTCTGCCACCCAAAAATTATGAATCAGTCCTCCGGAGTAAAACATTTTTCCAGAAAGGTCCCCGCGTGTCGTCTTTTTGCAGAAAAGTCCTCACATTTTCCAAAAATTGTGAGTCGTCCTCCCATAATACAACATTCCCGCATCGAAGTTCCCGCGTTTCCCCAAATTGCAAATCGGTCCTCCATTACAACTGAGCAATTCCCTCCCCCCCCCCCTAATATATTTCTCCCCCTTATAGTTTAAACCTGTTTTTTTCCCGCTCTTCTTTTTACGAACATTACCTATTTTTCGGCCACGCGTGAATAGTCCCTGTTCCTTATGAATGGTTTTTTTTCCCTTCTAATAGATTTATCCCTGTTTTAGTTTTCCCCTATTGTTTATTTTTTCACATTTCTTTTTACGAACATTGCGCGCAAATGGCGACTTCAAAATTAATTATTTATTTCTACTCCCTATTTATCCCCTCCTATATCTTTTTTTCTTCTTTTATCTCCCTTACATATTTATTTTCATGACTCTAAGACTGCTTGCTTACTTCCTATTTTCCCAATTTCCCCTACTCCATTTTTTAAACTTTTTTTATTTCCTTCATGATTTTATTTTTGCAAACTTTAAATTTATTACTTATTTATTTGCAAATCATGTTATCTTAACTCCCCACTTCTCTATATTCAAAATTCCACTACTTATTTTATTTTTTTACTTTTAGTTTCCGTATATTTTTTTAACTACTTCTCAACGGTCCGCATTAATTCCATTTGAAAGCCTAAATTCACCAAATAAAATAACCTTCCAACACTTACTCCATACAAAAAAAAACTAAATATTTCCTACCTTTCAAAACCAATTGCACATCCCCTCTTTTTTTCCCTCTATTATTCTCTTGACGAGTGCACTGAATTTGTTCCAGAAGCCATGTACTTGGTCACATATAGTGACATACATGTATGATCATAAGTACTAATTCGGATATCATATTTGCACATCGTACATTTATATCACTCAGCTATAGCATAGGTGACTTTATGTAAATTGTAAGTAGTTCACATACAAAAAAGGATTTTGTGGTCATAAACACCCTTCTCAAATTTTGGTTTCTGTTTCTATTGCTTTTCTTTTATTTCACTCTATTTAATTCTCTGCTTAGGTAGTGCCTGTTTTGTTTTAACCTTTTATACAATACCTAATCCTATGATGCAAATGATGTTAGAAGAAAACTCAGCTATGTGGCGACAATTAGTGTAGACATTGACACCCAAATGCAGCATCAAATCTAAGGTATTTTTAAGAATATAAAGCATTTTTTTTACACCCAGCTTATTTCCATTACTATCCAACCTGTGTTTGCACTCATGTCCCTTGGATCACGATATCTTTTGTCCGGTCGTGATATGTCTTTTTTACAGTTGTTTCGTACTTTTAGCTTCAATTTATTTATGTTTTGTCACCACACGGGCGCGGCGTGCCGCCGCGCTAATTTTTCTAGTTGCTATTTATTGGGCTGCTGGGTGGATGAATAGGTGGACCTCTTGCTTAATTCGCGTCTTGAATTGAATTTTGCGTTGGAAGGTGCGGCGCTTACGGAAACGCTTGATTGTTTTTTCTTCATTAAGCGCCTGTGTAAGCGTCTTTCCAATGGTTTTTTTAGAAATTCACAATATATACATATAAAAGCTAGCAAGCCGCCTCATTAAAAACCTTCCAGTCCCCGTAGGTACCCTGGTAAGGAAAAGAGTGCGTAAGAAACTTGCAGCTCAGCCGTTCAGGGCAGTTACATCATTAGCTATTACAGGTACGAGAAAGTCTGGAGGTTCACTATGCCAAACACCTTGGCTCACCTCACTAAACTTAGCTAATTCATGTGCTACCAAATTTGCCACCCGTGGGCAATGCTGAAATCGGACACGTGCAAAACTTCGGCAAAGGAAAGTGCAGTCCTCATAAATTGCTGCCGCAGCTCCCAGAGAATTGCCACCATCTTGCATGATGTCGACAACCTCCATACAGTCAGCTTCAACTATCAAATTGTAGCAGCCCAAGTCTCCCGCGAGAACCAGCCCGTCTCGCAAGGCACACGCCTCCGCTGTGGCCACATCTTCCACATTCAGTAGGCTCCGTCTATATCCAGCAACAAATGTCGCCATGTGGTCGCGGATAACAGCACATGTACCACCAGAGCCGTTGTCCCCATTGAAAGCTGCATCTACATTGAGTTTAACAAAGTCAGCCGCAGGTTTCAGCCACCCATGTCGTTGTATTGGACCGGCGCCCCACTTCTTTATGCGCTTGTAATTCAGCGACAATGCGATGATGGATTGAGCCGATCTTGCCGGCGTTTGGATTGCTTCGCTGTGAGTTAGCTTCCTCCGTTCCCACCACAAGTACCAGCAAGTAACAGCAACAAGGTCACATATTCTAACCTCTGGAACGAGTGGCACCATCGCAGTGTCCAGCAGCAATGTTTCCATCATTGTAGCGCGCTGCAATTCCAGCATAGCTGCATTTTCAAGTATCTGCAGCATGCCCATCTTAGCCCAAACCTCCTTAGCTCTCACACACTTGAAGAACGCATGTGATACACTTTCACAATCGACACTGCACATAGGGCATTGACTCGAAATTGGGATGTGTCGATTAGCCAAAATTCCATTGCACGGTATTGCCCCAAGCAGCGCACGCCAGCAATGGATTTTAATTTTTGCTGGGGTTTTCAGGTTCCACAACGACTTCCAAACAGGGTTGGCAGCCGAGGTATCATAGGGCCTTGTTCTCCTCAATTTTCGTCCGTGTTGATAATCCCACTCAACATGATATGCCGACTTCACCGAATGACGTCCGTTTTTGTTAAAATGCCACGCAGGGAAGTCATGCATCATACCCACGGCTAGAGGAATACGCAAGATCCTTTCCACATCAACATCCCAGAATATATCTCTGATAAACTCCTCTCTCCACATCCCTGTTTCAGTATCAATCAATTCAGAAACTTTTGTCAAAACAATATTACCTCTACGAGTCATAATTTTCCGAGATGGGCTGGATGGGATCCAGCAATCCTCCCATATGTTGATATTTTCGCCATCTCCTACTCTCCAGATATGCCCTTTTTTAAACGTCTGGATGCCAGACCATATACTCTGCCAGGTATAAGAGCTACCTTTTTTTAAATCAGCATTAAGGAGATCACCTGAGGGATAATATTTTGCGCGAAGAACTTGGGCACACAATGAATCCGGTTCAGATAATAATCTCCAAACCTGTTTAGACAGCATAGCAAGGTTAAAAGTCTCGAAACCCCATACCACCTTTCATCTTCGGGATACACATCTTCCACCAAGCAAACCAGTGCATATGTTTCTGTTGGTCATCATCTCCCCACCAGAACTGGGACATTGCTGAGATTATCCCTTTACAGATCTGTTTGGGTAGCTTGAATACCGACATAGAGTACACCGGAATAGCTTGAATTATCGCCTTGATAAGAGCTTCCTTCCCTCCAAAAGATAGCATTTTTCCTTCCATCCACTAAGTAGCTTACACACTCTGTCAATGAGGTGTTGAAAACAGTCCGTTCTATCAACTCCCACGAGAGGTGGCAGTCCAAGGTATTTATCCGTAATTGCCTCCGTCATGATATCCAGGATGGTGCACACCTCAACCTTCCTGTCAACATTAGTACATGGACTGAAGAAAATGCTGGATTTAGCTACACTCACAAGCTGGCCGGATGAGTTACAGTAATCATCAAGAGCTCTCTTCAGACTCAGCGCATTGGAACTATCAGCTTTCATTAAAATCAGTGAATCATCAGCGAATAATAAATGAGAAATAGAAGGGGCATTACGACACACCTTTACCCCCTGTAGGTTTCCTTGTTCCTCCTCATAAGAAATAAGACTTGTAAGGCCTTCCGCACACAGGAGAAATAAATATGGGGACAACGGATCCCCCTGTCGGAGGCCTCGGGTAGGTGAAAAGAAGTCCGACATGGAGTTGTTTAGTCGGACCTGATACCGTACCGAGGTGACACAAGCCATAATCAAGTCCACCCAACTCTCAAGGAAGCCCAGCTTCATCATAATCATTTTCAGGAAATTCCATTCAACTCTATCATAAGCTTTATGCATGTCCAATTTAACAGCACATGTTCCATAGCTCCCCACTCTCCTATTCTTGATAGCATGGTAACTCTCAAAAGCCACAAGAAAATTATCAGAAATAAGTCTCCCTGGAAAAAATGCATTTTGCATAGGGGAAACAATATCCGGGAGAAAGACCTTCAATCTTGCCGCTAAAGCTTGGATATTACCTTGTAAACAACGTTGCAAAGACTTATAGGTCTGAACTGGGACATGCTCTCTGGATTATTTACTTTCGGAATTAAGACAATTGTTGTGTCATTCCAACTTTCTGGAATTTTTCTTGAGTTAATAGCTAACAAAACTTCATCAGTGAGATCCTCCTGAATTAGGCGCCAGTATTTCTTGTAAAAAATTGCGTGAAGGCCATCTGGCCCAGGTGCCTTTAGGTCGCCAATGTTGAACATGGCCTTTCTCACCTCCTCACGTGTGTAAGCGGCAGTAAGCACCTCATTCATTTGTACAGTAACACGGGGCTGCACTTTATCTAGCACCTCAGGAGAAGGAACCTGTACCTCTGATGTGAACAAAGTGGTAAAATATTCCCTTGCTAGAACTTGCAGGCCGATCTCATCTTCAACCCAATCACCAGCCCCATTTTTCAAACGTTTAATAAGATTTGATTTTCGCCTAGAAGAGGCAAACCGATGAAAATAAGCTATATTTTGATCTCCATGCTTCAGCCAGTCAAGCCGGCTCCGTTGAACCCAATATAGTTCTTCTTTTTCGAGCAAATCTTCAATTTGAACCTGCAGCTCTTTCTGTTGATCAAGGTTATACTCATCCAAAGGGGCAGACATCACTTCATCTAGTTTTTTCTGGAGCTCCCGCAGTTTAGTGCGAGGTCCCTTCAGTACTTCTTTGTCCCAACTGTGAAGTGATCGATGGACGTCGCTAGGGCTGGACTTAAAACTCGAAACTCGCGAGTTAAACGAGTAGCTCGGAACTCGACTTGGCTTGGCTCGAACTCGTTGTTAAACGAGCCGAGCCGAGTTTTCATTTTAGAAGCTAAACGAGTTCGAGCTAAACGAGCCAAGTTCCGAGCTACTCGTTTGGCTCGTTTAACTCGGTAAAAAAATAAATCGTTACATTATTCTTGTCTTTTGTGAATTATATTACCTGATTATCACAATTTAACGACTAGATATTACTTAATATTGTCATATTGTTATAAATTTTTGTGATAATTTCATCATACAAGTCCAAATAATTAGAAAAAATATACATAAAATCTATTAAAATGCATGTTAAATGTTTTACCGAGCTAAACGAGTTAAACAAGCAAACTCGCGAGGTTAGCGAGCCGAGCCGAGTTCCAATTCTCGACTCGTTTGTTAAACGAGTCAAGCCAAGTTGAGCTCGCTAGTTTACCGAGCTTGAACGAGTCGAGCCGAGCCGGCTCGGCTCGGCTCGAATTCCAGGCCTAGACGTCGCCGGTAGCATCCGCGAAGGAGGCACCCAGCCTAGCTTTGGCACGCTCCCATGCTGCCTCAACAATAGAGTCCACCGTTTCCTCCCGAAGCCACCTTGCCTCAAATCGCCGCGGCCTAGAGGGACCAGCCGGGCTAGATCCTGCATAATAATCAGTATTAATAACCAAAGCTCTATGATCAGATGTTCCAAACTCCTCATGCACAACCGCAAGCTGAGGGAACATGTCAGCTCCAAGAAGATTAGCAGCCACTCGGTCCAACCGCTCCCGGATCCTACCACGACGCCAGGTGAAGTTGTCACCGATATAACCCATATCGTCAAGAGAGCATTGCGAAAGAGCATCTCTAAATGCTTGCATACAGCGTTGGGAGCGCAGGTTGCCCCCTTCCTTCTCATCAGCAAATAATATTTCGTTAAAATCCCCTCCAATAATCCACGGGAGATTAGACATATGTTTGAAACTTTGCATGTACTCCCAGCTTAGGTGTTTACGCTCCGCACTTGGTTCTCCGTAGAACCCTGTAAAACGCCATCCCGTGGCTAGATGTTCATCAATTCTTATATCGATAAAACTCGAATGAGCTTCTCTTGATGTAACATTCAAGTCACTATGCCAGAACATCAGAAGGCCGCCAGATCGGCCATCACTCTCAAAAACTTCCATGTCGTCAAAATTTAGACGCCGTCTTAGATTTCCCGCAGTCACTTTATTCAGGTGTGTTTCAGAAAGGAACAAAACGTCAGGGCGAATTCTCTCCAAGAGGACCAGGAGAGCACGAACCGCCGAGGGTTTTTCATGCCCCGGCAGTTCCACACCAATATTTTCATTGCGACCGGATGAGCTCCTCTCGGGAACCCGCCGATCCTAGTGAGGAGGAGTCTGCTCCGTCCTTCTTTGTTCTTTTCAAACGCTCAGTGTTACTATCCAGCACATCCGGGATAAACTGTGGATTCGCCTTCTCTGTGAGCATATCCGAAGGTGCAAACAACCCTGTACCAACTTCTTTCTCCGTGGCCAAACGCTCCTCATTGCCATTACCGAGAAGCAGCCTTCTCTTTGCTCCTGTATCCGCCTGCTCCGTCTCTTTCATGACACAATCCACATTTTTCAGTGGGCTGCTAACCGTGTCCTTCAGCTCATCATCCTTGGAAGAGTTGTTGGCCGGCTTAGTCGCGTTGAACCTCCAGCTGGTGTTGACATCATGCATCGTCTCACCCGGCCCGGCATCGTTCTTCCGCGCTGATGCATGTAAAATGCATACATGAACTTTGCATTATTTTACTTCTATTCCAATCATATTTGCATCATATAAGGGTTATATCAATGTTTTATAATGATTTTGGGAATATTTCATAGTTTTCCCATTTATTTGGAATTAACCCTGTTTTCCAGAAAACGTCTTTTTTTAGTGTTTCAGACTTTCCGGGAGCTTCGGGACTCCAAAAAGGGCAAGGTCAGAGAGCACGGTTCAGAATTTTCGAGACGAACGCGATGGGCTGAAATTGAAGACCAGAAGCCCAACCAGCTGGGAAATAGAGGGTCCCACGCGGTCAGATTCCCTGGCCGTGTGGGCCCACTTGTTTTCCCCCTCGGAGCTCCGTGGCCGTCGATCTTTGCTCCACCGACATAGTCTTGACCTAAAAACGCCTATAAAAATAGCCCCCCGACGTTCTCTGGAAGGAGCGCCGCCGAAACACAGAAACCACGAAACAGAGACCTGGAGCTGCAGATTGGAGGGGGAAAACTCCGGCGGGGCGCTGCCGGGGTGGTCTCCATCTTCTCCAACGACTTCTCCACCGTCTCCATGATGAAGGGAGAGTAGTCCACCCCCTGGACTTGGGTTTGTGGTGGTAACTTATGTATCTCTCCTCTCTTTGAGCTTCACTAATTAGTACCGTATGAGCTGCTGAACATGATTACAGTCATCTATGTAATTCCTATGGTGGATATTATGGTATGAGATGATTTGTTATGCATTTACCGTTGTGTTGGAGCTTTTATGATTTGTCATACTTTGGAGATATTCTATGATGCATGTAATGGTTTGATTTATGCATAATGCCTTGTTTATCCTTGTCATGAGTTGATTGACACCACCAAGTGTGGATAGATGAGAGAGATGTGGTCATGTACACGAATTATGAATCATTGCACTAGTGTTTAGAATATTGTCCATTATGAAGTATGATGTACGTAGGTACGGGATGGCCGATGTGACATGGCATATGTATTGAGTGACATGTGAAATACAGCCCAACATCCTTTATCTGGGGGTAAAAAGAAAGAGTATGATGTGCGAGTGACAGCAGCCATGCTAGCCTTGCGGGGGTGACATAGCACACAAATGAGTATTTCTTTCAACTATGTGTTTTAGGACATATAGCCGTCATTAAAAGCTACCATTAAAACATGACAATTGTGTGTACTTTATCTATAACATGATAATCACCGTAGACGAGAGAGAGAGAGGATTAAGTGAACCCATGAACCCATGTCCATTGTTCCTATAAGAGAAAACATTTGTCTTGTCCTCTTGCATTGAAGAGGATTGGGACACTTTTACATTCTTGTTTTTTTTGCATTAAACTTCATCCATTAAATCAACCATCTTGTTCCTTAAAATTGTTTAGTGCATAATCAACTAAAACTTGTGACACTTTAGTTGTAGGGAATAGATAACTTTTCCTTCTTGCTCCTGCGGATCGATACCTTACTTCCACATTGAGAGGTGCTACAGTGATCCCCTGCTCTTGGGGGTTATCAAGTACTTTTCTGGCGCCGTTGCCGGGGAGCGTAGCGCTTAAGTTTTTATTCTTGTTTGCACTAGATATTTATTTTCAGTTTTGCATTTAGTTTAATTTTATTTTCAGTTTTCATTAAAAACATAAAATACATAAAAACTATTGATACTATTACTATGGCATTTATGAATCGTGCTTCGCTGCATCTTGCTTTATATGAAAGTGCTTATGCTAATGCTCCTAAAGTGGTTGAAACTACTGTGTCTGAGATACCTAAAGTGGGATATAAAATTCCCGTTGGTCATGTTAAAAGAGTTATGAAAAATCCATTTACAGGGGATGGAACTAAGTCTGCACGTGAACACGTGGAGATAGTTGAAGAGATATGTGGTTTATTTAGGCTTCCTGGTATTTCTGATGATCAGGTAAAAAGGAAGCTATTATATTTGTCTTTATCTGGTAATGCTCGTATTTGGTTCACGTCTTTGGATGAAGAAGTTACTATTGAATGGAGTAGTTTGAGGAAGGTTTTTCTTAAATATTTTACTCCTAAAGAAAGAATTCTTGCTGCCACGGAAAGTACTAATATTTTGCAGAAAGAAGATGACAAAAGCTTAAGCTTGGGGATGCCCGTGCAACCCCAAGAGGATGATGAAAACATAAGCTTGGAAGAGAAAGTATGTGAAGAGGAGATTGAAATGGATGTGCTCCAACCTAAGCTTGGGGAAGAGTTGGATCTCCCAGCTTCACCATCAACAAATGATAGTAACACTCAAACTCAAAAATCTTTTGTTATTTATGAGAATCCATGCTATTATGATGAAACTAAAAATGCTCCTTTACTTTCTATTAATACTACTAGTGAACTTATTGATGATAATGAGGAGTATTGCTTAAATATGCTATATGATAATGCTTTAGATGATGGTCCTATGCTTATTGATAAACCTCCATGTTTATTTGTTACTAAATTATGTGAGGATAAAAATGATATACTTGTTGTTTGTGATGGTACTCTTACTCATGAGAGTCCTACTTTGTTCTTAAATTCTCCTAATTACACCATAGAGGAGAAATTTGCTTATGTTGAGAAATACTTATGTGGTTTGCAATTACCTTTAGTTCCAAATCTTTGTTGCAACCATGATATTAAACTTAATATTGATCTTATTAACTATTTTGAAAGAGGGAAGCATGCTAATGAATTCCATAATAAATTTAATAATCCTCTTTATGTGCCTAAATTTCTAAGTTGAATGATTCTTGTGGTTATATGGTTGAATTTATTTCTACTACTTGCAACTATTATGAAAGAGGAGGTGATGAGAACCCTCTTTATGCTAATAATTATATGCTGCAAGTAAATATTGTTAATATGCATTGGGAAACTTCTATTTATGGTGATTCATTCATATACAAAATGCCAATGCATAGAAAGAAAGTTAGACTTCGTTGTTATTACTTTTGTGTTTTGTTTTTCTCTCAACTAGGGTTCAACTTGACTATTATTTTGATTGGTTTGAGAACACCATGGGATCCTGGTATTATGCATGAACACTTTCCAAGGAAGAGGGACACATCAAAGTATAAGTTCCCTCATGAGCTTCAACCTTCATGAACATCAAGTAAGAAGCCTAGCTATATGGCTATAAAGAAAGCGCTTTACGGGAGGCAACCCGGTTGTTTTTATTTTTGATTTTCTTTGTGTCCTCTTGCTGTAACAAGAGACTTAGTGTTTATTTTAGATTCTGGAATTTTTAATAAAGTGCCAAGTTTTACTCATTTTGGTATGAAGAAGTTGCTTATAGCGTTCGGAGATATTATTCCTGCACGAATCTGTGCACGGTATGATTTTTAGTTCTTATTCTGTAACTCCGAATGAGCTCATATTTAAACTGTAATGTCAACTTTTCATCCTCTGTATGCATGAATTTTTTCGGAATTTTCCGACAAAGTTAAGTAGGGTAGAAAAATACGTTTTGCTGCTGCTGTTTTTTGGACAGATTCTGTCCTATTTTGTTTGATGCATGCTTAAAACTTTTAACATGAATCTTTTTGATCCAATTGAGTTTATGAGTAGGCATACAACATTATACATGTTTTGTACATCCATATGAATTTTTGTCTAAGGATTATATGCAGCAAGAAATCTATTTGTTTATCACTACTAATGTGCCCCACAGAAAAAGAAATGGGAGAAACGGTGTTTTGAAGTTTTTTCACAGGGATTAGAGGTGATGCACCAAGAGCTATCCAAGGATGGTGAAGACCATAAGCTTGGGGATGTGAAGACAACCCCACTGGACCTACACACTCTCGGTTTGCGCACGTCTAACTTCTGTTTTTCGATCGAAACACTTTATCGCATAAACTTGGAGCGTCTTTTTGTTTGTTTAGATTGGATTTTTATTTTTGTGAGACCACCACACTATCATTTATATATGAGAGAGCTATTGGAAATTTGGGTTGAATTATGTTGGATGCTATTATAAGATTGGGAAAAGGGATGTTGAAGTTGATTTTAAAAGATACATATAGTTGCATAATTCATGTGCTTTGAATGAATGTTAATTTGCAAGTGTGTTGTCAAGAGCTATCTTTTACCATGTTTAGATGTTGAATTTTAACTTTACTTGGTTTAACATGGATTGATTAGTTCTATGGACACTTATGCATGCATTTAGATGGTCAACTTTCTCCCTATTGCTAGCCCAAAAATTACAACAAGTAAAAAGCTTGTTTCCCAACACTTTCAATCAAAGTTTTTCCAGTGAGTCCACCATATCTACCTATTAGCTTTATGCTATTCCAAGTATGTTTATAATGTTATATTGTATTATCTACATTTCTGAATTTAAATGCTTATGTTATTGATTGTCATGGGAAAATTGGTTAAAAGCTCTCACGAACTTGATGCACAATTTACTTTTATTGCATTTAATAAGCATGAACCATTGTGATTAAAATTATGAAGTTGTGGGCTTGACAATAGTTTTGGTTGAGAGTTAGCCCATATGTGCTGTCACATGGCAAGCTTTCAACATTGCACTTATTTATATTTAGTTGATGTCATGTACTTTTGTTTATGGATACCTATCATGGGTGAAATGAATGTGGATACTTAGTAAGTTCAAAGAGTTGGTATAAATGGTTAGAGAAATGCCTGGGCCGCTAATCTAAGCCATGCATCATTCATGGTGGAAATTTACAGCATAACCATAATGTTCATTCTGTGATGCACCTCATAATAAAAAGCTATACCCATAGTAAATAAAAGAGTGCTGAGATTGTTCATTGTCTGTTTGTCTTGTTGTTTTGACATGGGCTTGTTCATGTCATGGGACAAGAGGTACCCTAGTGCAGCTCTTGATGATACTATTATTACTTGCAATGACCTTTATTTGAATTTACTTTGTGGACCAAAGTGAGTAACACATGGCGTAGGTACTTGTATTCAAGGGACATGAGACATTCAACCAATACATTGTCAAGCACACCACTCATATTTGCTTTCACTTTAAACATTAATCATTCAAGATGCTATGATAGGGGTAATGAGAGCTCCACACCAATGACTACCACATTGCAAGCATTAACTTAAGTAGAAGTGTTTGGAAGTTAGATGAAACTTATGCATGCTTTACCTCTACTTATTTATCTATCCAAAGTATCCACCTTTTATATTCAGTTTTCATAAGAAGTACTCTATGACCACCATAGGATGTTTTTACTTTTCATTATGCATACATTTGGTCCATAGTACTTTCTTCTATGTTACACTTTGTGAATTTATCATTGAGCATCTTTACATTGAGTATTTGATATCACTTCATAATTTATCTTGCATATTGTTATTCCTTTGAAGAATGAATTATTTGACTCTATGTAGCAATAGTAATCACCTTTGATATCCATTGATAGTATTAAAATGCAAAGTCCATGTTAGTTTTATCACTTTCATACTCGGGACGAGCATGGGTTAAGCTTGGGGATGTTGATGCATGTAAAATGCATACATGAACTTTGCATTATTTTACTTCTATTCCAATCATATTTGCATCATATAAGGGTTATATCAATGTTTTATAATGATTTTGGGAATATTTCATAGTTTTCCCATTTATTTGGAATTAACCCTGTTTTCCAGAAAACGTCTTTTTTAGTGTTTCAGACTTTCCGGGAGCTTCGGGACTCCAAAAAGGGCAAGGTCAGAGAGCACGGTTCAGAATTTTCGAGACGAACGCGATGGGCTGAAATTGAAGACCAGAAGCCCAACCAGCTGGGAAATAGAGGGTCCCACGCGGTAAGATCCCTGGCCGTGTGGGCCCACTTGTTTTCCCCCTCGGAGCTCCGTGGCCGTCGATCTTTGCTCCACCGACATAGTCTTGACCTAAAAACGCCTACAAAAATAGCCCCCCGACGTTCTCTGGAAGGAGCGCCGCCGAAACACAGAAACCACGAAACAGAGACCTGGAGCTGCAGATTGGAGGGGGAAAACTCCGGCGGGGCGCTGCCGGGGTGGTCTCCATCTTCTCCAACGACTTCTCCACCGTCTCCATGATGAAGGGGGAGTAGTCCACCCCCTGGACTTGGGTTTGTGGTGGTAACTTATGTATCTCTCCTCTCTTTGAGCTTCACTAATTAGTACCGTATGAGCTGCTGAACATGATTACGGTCATCTATGTAATTCCTATGGTGGATATTGTGGTATGAGATGATTTGTTATGCATTTACCGTTGTGTTGGAGCTTTTATGATTTGTCATACTTTGGAGATATTCTATGATGCATGTAATGGTTTGATTTATGCATAATGCCTTGTTTATCCTTGTCATGAGGTGATTGACACCACCAAGTGTGGATAGATGAGAGAGATGTGGTCATGCACACGAATTATGAATCATTGCACTAGTGTTTAGAATATTGTCCATTATAAAGTATGATGTATGTAGGTACGGGATGGCCGATGTGACACGGCATATGTATTGAGTGACATGTGAAATACAGCCCAACATCCTTTATCTGGGGGTAAAAAGAAAGAGTATGATGTGGAAGTGACAGCAGCCATGCTAGCCTTGCGGGGGTGACATAGCACACAAATGAGTATTTCTTTCAACTATGTGTTTTAGAACATATAGCCGTCATTAAAAGCTACCATTAAAACATGACAATTGTGTGTACTTTATCTATAACATGATAATCACCGTAGACGAGAGAGAGAGAGGATTAAGTGAACCCATGAACCCATGTCCATTGTTCCTATAAGAGAAAACCTTTGTCTTGTCATCTTGCATTGAAGAGGATTGGGACACTTTTACATTCTTGTTTTGTTGCATTAAACTTCCATCCATTAAATCAACCATCTTGTTCCTTAAACTTGTTTAGTGCATAATCAACTAAAACTTGTGACACTTTAGTTGTAGGGAATAGATAACTTTTCCTTCTTGCTCCTGCGGATCGATACCTTACTTCCACATTGAGAGGTGCTACAGTGATCCCCTACTCTTGGGGGTTATCACGCGCCCATATCCAGCCGATCTACCACGAGCACCACCATAGCTACCACGGTTGCCGCTGAAATTACTACCACGCCAAGTCTCCCAGTCTGCACGTAGCCAGTCTCCCCACTTCAGCTTATCAATGTCGTGTTCCCCAGTGCCACACTCGAGGTGAGTATGACCACACAGACCACATGCATTGCAGAACCTCGGCACCTTCTCATACTTGAGTTGATACACTTCCCTTTGCCCAACACGTGAGACAGAAACCACTCGAGCTAGGACCTTCCTCACATCAATCTTAACATTAGCTCTAACAAAGTTCCCTGCTCCATTCACACTTGTTTCAACCACAATAACCTTACCGACCCGTTTTTCAACCAGATTTGTGATCAAAGTATTGTCACGGTACCCAATCGGGAGCTTATGGATATGGATCCAAACCGGCAGATGATTTAGATCAATGGAGGTCGGGTCACCGAATCCATCATAAGGCTCGATCACCACGGCGTTCTGACGAAACAACCACGGGACGCCTTGATAAACCTTCAACCAATCCCCTAGACAAAAGCATTGGATGGAGAACAAATCCGGTTCCAGGGAGGTAAACTTGATCTCCTTTGCCGGGCTCCATGCGTTCATCATGTGCCGCTCAAAGGTTTGGGGGCTGAACGGATTATTGGTATGAACCCTAGCCAACGCCAACCACTTCATGCCCTCCATCGGGGCATCTTCCACCTCCTCAAACACCAGATCATCAAGGTCACCCTCATCTATTCCAAGCCTGTGCAGCATCGCATCAATGGATTCTTTGTTCTGTCCATCCGGTGCCCCGGACTGACTCGCCGACGTCGAACCAGAACTCGCCATTGCTATTCGGTGACCGCAAAGGTGTATTCCTAGAGTAAGGTGACCAAACTGAATTGGACCGGCGAATATGAGGACTAGACGATGCATTAAACACTTTGGGCGCCTACTCAAAAAGATCTTGGATGCTACCTATATATAAGGGAAGGGCAAAAAATGTACAATGTGAATAACAAAGAAAGAGAGATATCCTCCACAATACATGCCGTGTCTACATTTCGCGTGTTTTTCATCAAAGCCTCAACATGTTACAACATGAGGCACTGTCAGGACCCACGACGATGATGAGACAAAGCTAAGGTGCGGCGCCACCCTAGCCGCACCAGTATGTCGATCAAGATCTACTACCCTCTCACCGGCGTCATACCCCTCGGTGTCGCCGACCTAGCATGTCGCAATGCATTGCGCGAGATTCACATGTCGCTGACTCCGTAGTCACCGTCGCACCCTACACCAAGCAGTCACACGGGCCATAATGATGCACCACATCGGTCAAATCGCTCTGCAGCCTCCCGCATCGCATCCTACGTCGTCGTGTGCCAGCTCCACTTCCCACCCCGCACATCCACCTAACGTCACACCAGCCGCCGGCACCATGCCATCGCCGCCACCGGCTAGGTAAGAGCCATAACCAGGCATGTGGGCGATCCGACATGGGCCAAGATGGGCTATAACTGGTTGGGCCTTAGAGTCTATACCAGGTCAGAGAGGAAGAAAAAAGGGATATTTGGGCCTATTGGGCCGTCAGAGAAGAAAAACAATGAAAGAAAAAGGGACCGGGCTTGGCGGTTTTACAGAAAGCTCTTGGGAATCCTATTTTTATGCTGGTAGTTCCGTGGAACAGAGAAATTATATAACCCTCATAGTTACAGTTTTCACATAAAACTTATTTTGGGGTGGAACAGAGAAATTATATAACCCTCATAGTTACAGTTTTCACATAAAACTTATTTTGGGGTATTTTTACCTCAAAAATTCATATTTACGCAAAACTCCGTGTTCCACCGTCTTGCTTTATCAATATTTGTCTACTACTTTCACAAATGATGAAGCTTTTCCCCGTAATCTTACACTAGAAGCTAGAAATTTTGATAATTGCGTAGTAAATGTAGCCATAATAATCATCAGAAAATTATCGTTGCCTTATGTTGTTCATATGGGCAGGGCAGTAAGATCATGAAATTATTTGTATACAACATAGATAATTAAATCATCGTAAGAGGAACTTAACGAAGTCGCTACAAATGGCCGGAAACTATCGTTATTGGAGTTTCGATATAATAAATTTGTTGGGTGAAGAAATAAAAAGGAACAAGAGAGCTAGAGTGAATTGGATTAAGAAAGAAGACGGTACCACGAGATTTTTCCCATAAGGTCACTAACAACAGTAGATGGATGAACTAGAGACTCTCATTGGATGGGAGAGGAGGAATTACTGAGCAAGCCCATTAGAAATCAAACTTCTACAATTGCTCTTTAAGCAGAATATCCTATCGAGAATGAATGCTAAGTACCTAGAGATACCCTTTGAGAATAGAGGAGGTTATGGAATTAGAAATTCAAGGACTCCTTCTTTCAATAAAATTATCCAATTTTTTATGAGAAAATATGCACTTTGAAGCTTGGGGCGGAGGTTGTTGGCCTTTTCCCCCTTTTTTGACACATAAATATAAAATAGATAAAATGGAAAGTCTTAGCTTTATAAAAGAACCGTGTACAAAAAAAAAAAACTATACTCTCCTATAATTGGCTCGACTGATACGTGGGTGGTTGCCTATTGGCCGCAGAGCCACGTAGGATTCGTTCCGTGGACAGCCACACGCCTGTCAGGGTTGGCGACCTATGTGGCGTCGTCGTCTTGCTCAAACAAGCTTGAGCTACGAGAGTTTTCCTCCCTTCAGTTCGTACTGGTCTGGTCAAGTATGCATAGCAAATTGGCTACATGTACGGCAGACAAAGGTTCATGTATGTCAAACAACTAGATTCGAACGGCACGGCTTGCCGCGCGGCACTTGTTAATTCTTTAAAAAAATTGCCCGTGGTTGTCATATTTTGTACAGATTACTACAAAAGTAATTTATATCCATATGCAAAACAGGAAGGTAACTTAAAAGTAGTAACTCAGAGTTATATCATATTTGGTTTGTGCACAGAGATCAGAAAGTTGATCACATGTCTATAAATTTTGAAAGCATATTCTTTTTATCATTCCAATCTTGTCATTAGAAGTCATACAATATTGACCAAACATCTTGGCAGCAAGAAAATTCAGAAGGACAAATTTATGCTTATTTAGAACTGTCACAAACATGGGGACCAATGGAATCATAATAATCATCAAGTCATAATATTGACCAAACATCTTCAACAACGGTCGAAAATTCAGAAGGACAGATTCATGCTTATCTAAAACTGTCACGCATAAAAGTCAGAAGACACAAAGGCTAAGATGTATGCACACAAGTGGCAGGCAGGCCACTGCCAACGAAATCCAAGTAGATATCAGAAGTCAGATAATATCCTGACTTGTGACCAAACAGGTCCAGTGTCTCAAAGTTTTTAAACACTTCTTGCACTCTAAAAGCAAGAAATAACCAATGTCACTCTAAAGCAAACGCAAATAAATCCTAGAAGTCCACATCTATTTGCAGATCGACTCCTCCCAGCTTGTTCTTGGTTGCTATTAGATCTCCTCATATTTGCAAGCGATCAGCAGGGCTGAGACGCCTACCAGCTGCAGCTCCCTCCAAAGCACGGGCTGCATCGAGAGGTACCGGTTACAGGGACTCCGGCATGAGATCAAACTTCTGGGTACTTCGATGATCGAGTCGGCCAGGATGCCCCGCATCTTAGAATTGATCTCCACCTGGGAGTCGATGCAATATGATCACTTCACAAGGAGGCCTAACAGAAGTACATAGATGCAAGGCATTACATAATTAATGCAGAAAATAAAGGTATTAATACCACTGGGATAGCAGAGTGCACCATCATCTGATCAAAACAGCAATATGCAGGGATAGTCTAATAACAACCTAGAAAAACAATAGCCAAACTCTTTGTTGGTGCGATCTACGGTGGGGGCATGGGTGACATTATTGTCCTATGACAACCTCAGTGGCTCAAGATCATTTTCTTCATGCAAGAAAACCATACACCCTATATGCTGATCTCTACTTTGCTTCAGATATGTAGCATTTTACACTTAAGAATAGTCGAACAGAAATGTGACCTAAATCAATCAACAGACTGTAGTGATGACTCGGCATACATATAAAGTTGTACCTCTTCGTAGTTATATTATATGAACGCAAAATTATAACAGAAGGAATGTAAGATAAGGTACTGGATAAATACGATACTTCATGTAATAGTAATGACAATGAGCTAAAGTCAAATATGGTAAAAAAAAAAAACATTGCATCTCCAAATCCATTATGATTTTTAGGGAAAAAAACTTGATTGATTACTGCAGATATGAGATACTCTGGATGATTAATAATGCATCTAAAGAAAATATAACAGCAAATACTGGACGAATTAATCAAAACCAAAGAATACCCAGCACAACCAACATAAATCCACTTGTAAACTATAATGCCAATAATAATAATCTACTAAGAGGAGCCAAATCACTGACCAGTTGGTCTTGATTTACATTCAAGCATATCATGATGTGGAGCAAGGTCCATATTAAGCTCAATCGCAAATATTTCTAATGCAAAAGGTTAGGTTTGTTGCCATGGGGAATGTCTGAATATTTCAATCACGCCTTTTCAATTGCTTCTATTTAGTACTCAAATCCACCGGCACATACATGTACCCAAAGGAGTAGAAATCATGTAATCTGTGTTGCATATTAATATTAGAGCGCAAGAGATTTTACAAAATAGAGAGGTCAAACAGATTCACTATTTTTCCAATGCACATATAGCTACAACACCTATCTACATTCCAAGCTGACGCTAAATATAAAAGACATGTGTGAAGTTAGCTAAAAAAATGCATGTACACGTTTCAAATAACATATATATACCCTTCTTCAAACAAAGAAACTTCAGAAAAAGAACATAAACCACAAAAGATGGGATGTCATATAGTCGAGACCAGGTCACTCACCTCCTTCCTATAATTTTTTCGAGCATTACGGCATTAAGGAAAAGGCAACATTTCATTAGGAACTTGAACTGCTGAACACAAGGCTTCGTCACTGCCTTCCATAGGGAGTTCCCTGAAATAATAGATAAATCTTTTGAACACATTTACTCAACAGCTAAAAGAGGAAATAAGCATAGAATATGCATTGAATATTGGAAAGCAAGAGCAAGAGATTTTACAAAACAGGGAGGTCAAATAGATTTAGTATTTTTCCAATGCATAAATGGCTACAGAAACCTATCTACATTCCAAGCTGCAAGTAAATATAAAGAGACGTGTTCAGCTAGCTAAAAAATGCATGTAGACGTTTCAAATAACATAGATATACCCTTCTTCCAACAGAAACCTATCTTTATTCCAAGCTGCAAGTAAATATAAAGAGACGTGTTCAGCTAGCTAAAAAAATGCATGTAGACATTTCAAATAACATAGATATACCCTTCTTCCAACAAAGAAACTTCAGAAAAAATAACATAAACACACAAGAAGTGATGACATATAGTCGAGACCAGGTCACTCACCTCCCTTCCTGTAGTTTCTTCGAAGATTACGGCATCAAGGAAAATGCAACATGTCATTAGGAACTTGGAACTGCTGACAATCAGGCTTCATCACTGCCTTCCCAAGGGACTTGTCCTGAAATAATAGATAAATCTTTTGAACACATTTACTCAACAGGTGAAAGAGGAAGTAAGCATAGACAGATTGGTCCAGCATCAAGATAAGAAACCAGACAATGGAAAAAGCTGATAGATAATTAAGAAATACTTTAATAGCTTTCAACGTAGCAGAAAATCGGAAGTGAGCAGGGACAGAAGATAAAGATTATACAATTACTGACTAAAGATTTTAGTTCAAAATCTTGCACTTTCTTCTCGGACTGGTCAACCTAAGGCCCTCTACACCGGCCCCTCTGACCAAAGCTTCTAGTTAAATATACAGGTGTTTTTTCTTTCCATTACATCCTAGATAAGACATCTTTTGCTCACAACGTCAGCTTATTTGAGCTTCCATGATAGTTAACATGGATTCAAATGGAAGCTTTACCGGGCATGCCACTGCCCAGTTCTGCCTGAAATAGATTGTTACCATCACACATAGTATTCATGCATGTATAAATAATGGCATGTACACACAATTATATGCAGCAACCTGGCCATGTCTGCATGTACAGCAGTAGTACTAACACACACACACACACTTCTTCATGCATATGCATATACATATATATACATGTATCGATAGAGGTTCATGGATGATTGGAGAGGTTCAGAGCAGAGTTCAGAGGGCACCTTAGAAGACGTTGGAGAGCTTGGCCTTGAGCCACTTAAAGTTGTCATGAACAGAGGACCTGAACCGGGCCTGCAGGTGAACACATTGCACTTCACCTCCAGGTCGTCCTACAAAATGTTTCTAATTCTTGAGAGAATAAACATAAAGTCAGCACGACAAATGAACTAAACATTTTACTTCTTAGGTCCACTAACGAACCTTCGATGGTGTTGGCAAACAATAGCTCAACAACAGAAAAGGGTTTTCCTTCAAGGAATAACTAATCTAAGAAATTTAAAACTGCATAAGCGAGAGAATCTGGAAGATGTAATAGCAACTCGAACACATGCATGAACTAACATTGCTGGTAAAGATTGCATGAAAACAATTTCACATCGCTCAATGATAAGTCGCCAAGCTTTGTTTTTCAATAAAAGATAAAATGAACTATACATTAGGCTTTCATACCCCAGTAGTGAAAATGCATGACAAATCACAGAAATACAAAGAGGCATCATAATCAAATGAGGATGACTTTATTAGAATAGACCAACGGTTAGAACCCAAGTATCTATAACCAGAGAAGCTGAAAGAGCCATCTATAAGAAGTACAAAGGGCATCTATCAGTAAATCCCCAACCTAAAATATGTCAGTTAACTGCTGCCCTTCAGAGCTACTTGATGGCTAAGCTGCTCTTTCCCCACGATCAATGATGAATCCTGATTAAGACCCAAAGTTCAACCATCAAACAAAAATAAAGGACAGGTCCATACCATGATAGATTGATGGGCACTCAAGTCCTTAATTTGGCATTAGCCTTCTTAAATTGTTCATGCAGAGGCAAAGGAGTGAAAAAGTCAGTACCATTCCAACAATTCAAAGAAATAAAACATTCTGATAGATAACTAAAACAATAATATGTATTGGTGGCCCATAGCAGAGTGCTATCAAGAAAGGTTTCACAACAAAGGTATAAGGTAATCAATCTGGGCCACAAATTTGAACCATGAACATACAGTGGAAGTACGTTACATGCTCGTAAGATAAGACAATATCTAGGTGTTTGGCATAACTAAACAAAATTCAGGCCCAAAACTTGCATCCTAGCAAGCGGGGATGAAGTAATAATATATAGCTCACCTAGAGCTTATGAACTTCGTTCTAGCCATGATGATTGACATGGGTATACATCTCGGGTACCCTACTGTGAGGGTACCTGGTGCACGTGACGACTAAGGCCCAATAGCGAAGAGCCTACTCGAAGCCCAAGACAAGAGGCCCAAGAAGATGGAGTACCCTCCAAGATTAGACATAGGCATAGTCGGTTTAGACTTTCCTTACGTGTAAACTAGGTCGGTTACGAACTCCCGAGACCCAGCCTATTTAAAGGCTGGGAGGGGTGCCGATCTAGGACCAAGCCATACTCGAACCACCAAAGCTCTTGCGAGATCGTCATCTCGCCGGAGCCACCTTGTAACCTCATAATCTCCAGCGATCAATAACAGACAAGCAGGAAGTAGGGTCTTTACCTCCACCCGAGGGGCCTGAACCTGGGTAAATCTTTGCCTCTGCTTGTCAGCCGACGAAACTACCAGTACTACCACGTTCTCTCCCCATAATCTCAACCCTAGGTCCTTAACCATGGGATTTGATGAGGGTACACCTCGTCAATTGGCGCCGTCTGTGGGAAAGAATAGTGCTGGACTCGCGGTTTCTTCGGTTCCATCGGAAAACGGCGACTCGCCGATCGGATCTACAAACGGCAACTCGCCGGCTGCATCGACAAACCAGAACTCGCCGACTCAGGCGGCACACGGCAACTCGCCGGCTCACTCGACAAACGGCAACACGCCAGCTTCACCCGCAAAAAGCGCATCGGATCCTCTGATGGATTTCGAGCCACACTCGCCAGGATTCCAGGAGGCCTTCTCCGATCTCGAGTCAGGTTTGGGTTTAACCGTTGGTTCGTTCAATTTTTTCGTCAACAAGCTTGGTGTGCAGGACTTGACGGATCCACGCCAACTCGCGACTTCCGCACCCGAGGCTCCATCGGTTGCGGCTCCTTCGACTGCGGATCCCTCAACTGCGTCCATACCATCGTCGATCCTCCAAGCTTGCTCGTCGCAACAACCATGTCCACACGAGAGATGCACGAGCTCATCGAAGAACTCAGGGCGAGGAGGCCGAATCAGCATACCGCACAAACGATCCCGAGCTCGATCTCTCACTCGAGGATAGTTTCGACTGCGGGATCTCCTTCAGCGACTTCGACGAACTCGAAACTCATATCGACAACCACGTCGAGATCTGCACCAACAACAACAACCTCGACTCGAGATTCATAACAACTCCGACGCCGAGATGAGCATAGGCGATGAAGGCATCAACTGCGAGATCCGTCCAGACGGACCACTCGACGGGCATATCGACTCGACATGAGCCTCGATGAAGATGTCGAGTCCATGACGGGACTCGAAGACACACATACATACCCTCGGGTGATACCCCAGCAGGTCTACGTCGCCATCGCCGCAGAATCATCAGATGCTGCGGCCAGCCGCAGGCCTACAGAATTCCCGTGCACAGTTACTATGCCGGACGGAGTCACAACTCTCACAATCACTGCTGAGATGGCAGCAAAAGCAGACAAAGTCATCAAGGAGTGCACAATGATGCCAGCAGACGCAACACAAGAGGAGATGTTGACCTTCCAGTACTTCAACTGGCAGGAATCACTTCGACTGCGGCAGGTCAGAGCAACACTCGAAGAACGCAAAAAGCAAGCTAGCTTGTCGAGTGCGCGAAGAAGACAGCTCTCCCTGAGCTCCACCGGGCGAGCAGACACAGGACCCAGATCAAGGTTGTCACACCTCTCGCCAGACGAAAGGGCGGCGCTCACCCGCAACTTAGGCAACTCTTTCATGACATACGACGAAGAAGGAGTGCCAGTACCCAAAACAGCTGCGGGTGCCCTCTTCACCGCTGCAGCATACCTAGAGGCAATCAAACCTCCAGCTGATGACCCCAATGCAAAACTGCATCGCCAGCAGATCAAATCACTCGCCTTAGCGGCGAAGGCCATACGCCAAATTCCAAAACTCCAGGTGGGAGTCGAGACCGTGCCCTAGTCGACGCGTCGGGAAGAGCATAATCACAGTGGTCGCCGCCACCACTCGAAGGAAAGAAGCGGCTCGCGTAGGCGCAGGTCCAGGAGCAGATCACGCAGATCTTACAGTAGCGACTCATACTCTGATCGAGAGCCTGAGCCACATGGAGCTCTGTGCTTCACTCGACGCGTCCGCGAGACACGGATGCCCAAAGGGTTCAAACTCACATCTGAACAGCCCAAGTACACGGGTCGACAGGAACCTTCGGGTGGCTGGAAGATTACAGGCTGGCTGTCGCGTGCCAGCGAGGCACAAACACCACAGCCATGCAATACATACGACTCATGCTCGAAGGCACAGCCCGCGACTGGCTCAAGGCCCTACCTCCATCAACATACGACTCGTGGGATCACTTCCGCAGGATTTCATCAAAAACTTCGAGCCTCTATGTGAGCGCCCAAAAACATTCGAGGAGCTGCGGGCCTGCGTTCAACGTTCAGACGAAACGTTGAGGTCATACATCAGACGATGGACTGAGATACGTAACTCAGTGGAGTAATTTCAGAAGATATGGCCATGGATGCTTTCGTCATGGGCCTCGCCAGGCGAGACTTCAAAGAAGCACTTGGTCGCCAAAAGCCAAAATCTGTAGCTCACCTCTTGAGATCGCGACTGAGTGGGCAGATGGAGAAGATATGGCGCGCACCACACGCGGGTCCTCACCCCGTGACAAACATGAGAGGCAGTCGAAGCCACAGAGACTCGTACAGAGACGACCGAAGGCGCAAACGTTCAAAACGTCACTACGACGATGACAGACCCGAATTCATGGCGGCTGGGTTCTCCACACCCCGCAATGACCAGGACAGAAGCGACCGACGGTCGGAAGATCGGCGAGACAGTCGAGATGATCGGCGGACAGTCGAGATGATCGTCGAGACAGCCGAGACCGGCCAACGCAGTGATAGCTACAAGAGGAAGGACTGGCGCAAGTCACGGGCACAATCTGAGCGATCATTCGAAGAAAAGATGGACGCTGATTGCAGATTCCACCTGTACAAGGGGGACGACGGAAAACTGCGATCCAATCACTCGATGAGAAACTGCAGGGAGTTCGACCAAATGGCGACTGATTACGTAAATCGCAGAAAGGCAGCAGCCGCACAAGCACCTGCACCCGTGCCTCAGCCAAACAACGTGCCTGTTCTGATGGCACCACCTCCACCACCACAGCCTGCGCAGGCGGAAACCTCGCGGGTGCCATACAGCACGTACCTCGGGTGGACGAGCCACAGTACCCTCCGCCCCAAGGGCAGATGTACATGATACAGAAAGGTCGACCTTCCAACAGGGAGCAAAAACTTCGCACTCGACAAGTAAACATGGCGGTCATGTCACCTCCTGCGGTAACTGAATACTTGAAGGGATCCGAAACTACAATAAGCTTCAGCAAAGAGGACCACCCTCCATCGGTTGTTCGCCAGGGCACTCTGCTCTGGTACTCGACGCGCAAATTGGAGGCTACGCCATGTCCAAGGTCTTCATGGATGGTGGGAGCGGCATAAACATCATCTTCGCAGATACGCTCCGCAAAATGAACAGGTCAGTCGAAAACCTGCCAAGATCTTCAAATACCTTCCACGGTATCGTTCCAGGGAAAGCAATAAGCCCAGAAGGCACCATACAACTCGACGTAACGTTCGGGGAAAGCACCACTTCAGGACAAGTCGATTGAGTTCGAAGTGGTCGACTGGAAGTCACAATACCATGCTATACTTGGACGCCCGACGTTCGCTCGATTCATGGCGGTGCCACATTACGCATACCTCCAGCTGAAGATGCCTGGACCAAAAGGAGTAATCACAGTCAAGGGGAACTTCCAAAAGTCTGACTCTTGCGACCGAGAATTCAGCAAAATCTCTGAGATGTTTGGCATGGAAGCAACACTCGCTGATCTAGCGGTCTCCAACGATCGAACACTTATGCCAGAACAAAAAGGTGGCAGTCGACAGAGCATTCAATGCCACCAATGACACAAGATCGCATCAGGTGCACCCGACTGACCCGACCAAGACAGTCAATGTCTCGTCGAGTCTGCCTATCGCATAGGAAAGCGCGCTCGTCGAATTCCTCCGTGAGAACTGGGATATATTTGCATGGTGTCCAGCAGACATGCCAGGTATTCCCAGGGAATTCGCCGAGCACTCTCTCCAGCTACTTCCAGATGCTAAACCAGTCAAGCAAACAATGCGCCGCATATCCGGCCCAAAAAGAACTGCAGTCGAAGCCGAAGTCGACAGGCTACTCGCAGCAGGATTCATCAGAGAGATCAAGAAATCACAATGGGTGGCCAACCCCGTACTCGTAGAGAAGAAGCACACAGATATCCTTCGGATGTGCGTAGATTTTACAGCACTCAATAATGTTGTCCAAAGGATCACTTTCCACTACCTCGAATCGACCAGATCGTCGACTCCACCGCCGGGTGCGCTCGCTTGTCCTTCCTGGATGCTTACTCGGGTTACCACCAGATAAGGATGAAGGAAAGGATGAAGAGAAAACGGCGTTCATAACCCCACTCGGGGTCTACTGCTACACCACAATGCCTTTCGGGCTCAAGAACGCAGGCGCAACCTACCAGCGCATGATGCAAGATTGCCTCAAGAAGCAAATTGGGCGAAACGTCCAGGTCTATGTAGATGACATCGTCATCACCACAAGAGAGGAAAACACACTACTCGATGACTTGCGAGAGACATTCGCAAACCTCAAACGCTTCCACATCAAGCTCAACCCGAAGAAGTGCACGTTCGGCGTGCCAGCCGGGCAACTCCTCGGGTATCTAGTCTCAGCTCGAGGAATCGAGGCAGACCCGGAGAAAATACAGGCCATCTTGACGATGCAAAGGCCTTCAAAGCTCCATGACGTGCAAAATTGGCGGGTCGAGTAGCAGCACTCAGTCGATTCATCAGCAAGCTAGGCGAAAAAGCACTCCCGTTCTATCGACTGATGAAGAAAGCAGATAAATTCGAGTGGACGCCAGAAGCCGAAGCAGCCTTCACGGACCTCAAGCGAGTCCTCACAAGCCCTCCAATCCTCGTAGCACCAAGGGAACGCGAGCCACTATACCTATATGTCTCTGCAACTAACAGGGTGGTGAGCACTGTTCTAGTGGTCGAACGCAGAGAGGAGGGACACGCCCAAAGCATACAACGTCCAGTCTATTACTTGAGTGAAGTGCTCTCCACATCAAAGCAGCGGTACCCGCACTATCAGAAGCTGGCTACGCCGTGTTCATGTCCTCAAGGAAGCTGACGCATTACTTCTCCGAGCACCCGATCACTGTAATCAGCACCTCAGGGATCGGGGACATCCTCACAAACCCCAACGCAACTGGGCGAGTAGCAAAATGGCTCATCGAGCTAGCACCAAGAGACATCAAGTATGATTACCCGAAGGCCATCAAAGCACAAGTTTTACCTGACTTCCACACCGAGTGGATTGAAGCTCAGCTCCCAGGAGCACCAGATGTGTCCAACTCATGGACTATGTACTTCGACGGCTCAAAGAAAAACGAAGGCGCAGGCGCAGGTGTCATCCTCATATCACCAAAAGGCGACAAGCTCCGCTACATCCTACAAATGGGTTCGAGTTCCCGTCCAATAACGAAGCAGAATATGAGGCTCTGATCCATGGCATGAGGATGGCCAAAGCCCTCGGGTGCACTCGACTGATGATCTACGGCGACTCGAATCTGGTGGTGCAGCAAACAATGAAGGCCTGTGACGCAATCGCAGATAACATGATCGCCTACCGTGACCTGTACAACATCATGGAGGGCAGCTTCGAAGGCTGCGAGTTGCGGCACATAGGGCGTGAGAGCAATGAAGAAGCAGATAAGTTAGCCAACATTGGTGCGACCAAAGCACCAGTGCCACCTGGTGTCTTCTTCGAGCGCATCGAGCACAGATCAATCAAAAAGAAGCGGCAACTCCTGCATCAGCCGCACCAGCCAAGAGCAAAGCACCTAGCACAGAGGACCCACCAGTCGAGGTACTCCTCATCGAGCCAACTTGGACTCAACCTTTCCTCGCATACATACTCCGCGGCGAGGTACCCGAAGACTTCACAGAGTCAAGACGCGTCACTCGACGATCTAAAGCATACACTGTCATCAACGGTGAACTTTACAAACGCAGCATATCAGGTATGTTCCAACGTTGCATAGCATTTGAAGATGGCCAAGCCATCCTTCGTGATATTCATGCAGGTACTTGCGGGCATCACGCCAGCAGTCGATCACTCGTAGCCAAAGCCTTTCGCGCAGGCTTCTACTGGCCCACAGCACTCAAAGACGCGGAGGACATAGTCAAAAGGTGCATCGGCTGTCAAAAATTCGCCACAAAGCCGCACGCACCCGCATCGGCGTTGAAGACAATACCATTGGCCTGGCCCTTCGCCCAGTGGGGGCTCGATATGGTTGGGCCACTCAAAAAATCCTCCCATGGAGGGCATACTCACCTTCTGGTGGCGGTCGACAAGTTCACCAAGTGGATTGAAGCAGTACCCATCACAAGTTCGACTGGCACTACAACAGTCAATTTCATAAAATCCATCATATACCGCTTTGGTGTGCCAAGTAGCATCATCACTGACAACGGTACAAACTTCACGGCTGAGGAATTCAAATCCTTCTGCAAAGAGCAAGATATCACGCTCCATTATGCATCTGTGGCACACCCGCAAAACGCCTCCTGGTGCCACTCAAAAGGGCCGCGGATGCTTGGGTAGAAGAGCTCCCGTCTGTGCTATGGAGCCTACGCACAACACCCAATGCCTCCACGCAATTCACTCCATTCTTCATGGTCTACGGCGCAGAGGCAATCCTGCCATCAGACGTAAGGTTCAACGCACCAAGGGTCGAAGCATACAATGAAGACGATGCAGATGAAGCACTCGAAGATGCAGTCGACTTGCTTGAAGAAGCACGCAACACGGCGCTAGCACGCATAGCTGTCTACCAGCAAGATCTACGCAACTATCACAGCCGTCGACTGCGTACCAGGTCCTTCGAGGTGGGTGACTTTGTACTTCGACTGAAGCAAAAGAAGGTGCATAAACTTGCTTCTCCATGGGAAGGACCCTTCATCATCACCGAGGTCATTGGTGGTGGAGCATACAGATTGAAGCACGCGAAGACAGGCGAACTCTCTCATAATCCTTGGAACGTTGCGCAGCTGCGCCGTTTCTATGCTTAGATAGCTCAGTCGCATAATGTAATAGGCACATATGTCGGATGGCTGCAGGTTTCAGACGCGCTCTTTTTCTTACCAGGGCACCTAAAGGGACTGGAAGGTTTTTAATGAGGCGGCCTGCAGCCTAACATTCATAAATGGAATATAGTCAATAAATTCCTCATATTTTTCCTACTTACTACTCGCATAACTTATCAGCACAAACTTAGCCTCACCCGTATGCTCGGGGGCTGAGATGCCTCATAACATAAAGTTTTCGCTCCTTCAAACATAATATTACAGCCACACTCGAATACTCGGGGGCTGGATCATAAAACTCTATACATAAAGGAAAAAAGTTGCTCAACCCCACTCAATTACTCGGGGGCTGAGCCTGCAGGCATAAGTTGAAGCTTCAACTCTTATAAAATTCATAGCCTCACTCGAGCACTCGGGGGCTGTATAATTCATGATCTATGTAAAGTGTTTTTCATAAACCCCACTCGATACACTCGGGGGCTGTGTACATACAAGTGAACAAATATGTACCAAGTGGCAAAATTTACACTCGGGGGCTGTTTCCTATACAGAAAAAACCCTAATCTTCCGGTTCGTCCTTTGCTGGAAGAACAGGGCCCATAAGTTGCGCATGATAGCAGTCAACCAATGTCCTCGCATGATCGAATGTATCGTCAAGATTCGACTGGGACAAGGACGATCCAGGCGCGGGTGGACGTAGCTGCAAATTTGGACGTTGACTTCGGAGATATGCCATGGTTGCGTTGGCGCCATCCACAAGCTTCTGGGTAATAAAGCCTCGAATGGAACCTGTTGACCGGAAGAGCTCGAGTAACGCGTGGATTCCTTGAGGTTGCGGCCCGGCTGGAAAAAGCACCTGGTTGATTCGACTGAAGGCCGACCTGCATAACTCAAGGAGCTTAGTACTCCGCCACACTCGATCCTGCAGGGTCGCGAGTATCCGTGCTCGGTGCTTATCCAAGCGAAAGTGCTGACGGCCAGTCGTGGGTTCGTTAGTTGCCATGTTCAACTGCTCATCTACGCGGGCCTGCTCCGCCTGGAAATCCTGAACAAAACCTGCAACAACACAAGTTGGGTGAACAAAAAGGAACAGGCTATGAGCTCACAAGATCAAGGCAGTCATGCTTACACTCGAGCTGTCTGTTCACGATCTCCATCTCGCCAAGCACATACTCCTCCCGTTGGGTGGGTAAAGCAGGCCTTGCCCTCATCCTATCTAGCTCACTTCGGGCACTCGCCAGCTCTTGCTCCTGTTTCGCGAGTCGAGCCTTCATATAACGTATTACTGCGGCATCGTTTGCCACCTGAGCTCGAGATCGAGTAGGGGCACGATGCCGCGACGAACTGGATGAAGTGGCGGCTGGCCGTTTCTGTTCTAAGCATCATAAAAGTTTCATGAGAAACTAGTCACAAAGCTCAGACGAGCAACAACATACAGCCTTACAAGCAGGATCATAATGAGGAAATTATATTCATACAAAGGTAGCAAAAGCACATGCATACTCGCATGATCATAAGTTTAATTACAAGGCATAAAAAGGCGCGGCTGCCCTACTTCTCAGACATCGACTCCGACCTAGCCCTACTCGCACGGGCGGCGACCTCTCTGCCCGGCGTTCCATGGTAGCCATAAATGTTTCAGCCAACTTTGCGGCTGGCTCGTTCACATGCTTTAGGGACACCAGCTTCCCGCCCGGCTTGCGAGTAAAGTCAGACAGAGCGGCTTTGAAGTCACCCTCTATCCCATGACCTAAAAGGAGTTTGAGGGTGGTCTCTGAGCGTGTACCGTCAAAGCGCGAGCAAAGTTCGTCATAGTCGAAGTTCCCGGGCCCAGTGTCGGGGAATGATTAACCCGCGACTTATTCAACAAACAGCAACTTAAGGTTGCGCTATCATTGTTGGGCCACGTGAAAGATGGGCCAATCTCACATTGCGACTCCATAAAGGAAAGCTCCAGAAGGTCGGTGCAAACTTGCCTTGGAAGACAAGAAAGATAATCAGGCTTCGTGTAGAACTCTTGTAACCTGACGAGCCTCTGTGTATATAAAGAGGACTCGCAGGACTTAGAGAAGGTCAAGCCCTAAACCCTAGCATACGGCGAGTACCAGATCGGATCGCCTCCATTGTAACACCTCGATTATCATATCAATACCAATCTAGGGTAGGCAGGAAGTAGGTCTTTTACCTCACATTGAGGGGGCCGAACCTGGGTAAATCTGTGTTGATCTTTGTTCCTGCGATCCCAAGCTCGGAGATGCTTGACTCGCGTAATCCCACACCTACGAAGTCATCTATGACACCTGACGTGACAAACCCACGACAGTTGGCGCCCACCGTGGGGCCTGCGGTCAAGAGCGTCACGTTCCGCGCAGGATCCATGAAGGAGCTGAAGATCTGTTGGCCGTATCATACGGTCAATGGCACACCCTCATTGACGATTCAAGCTGGGGGCCGGAAGCAGATTACTTGGAGACCGGCCACGTCATCCCGTTTGGATCCATCAACGTCTTCGTTGGCTTCATCGGTGGCAGGTCCATTAGCTCGGTCCAAGAAGGCGACTCAGTAGAAGAAGTCGCCGATGATGGGGAAGAATCCATGGAAAGCATGGACTCGCAAGAGTTTGGGTCCATTGTACCTGCCTTTGAAGAAAGTTGCTGGGGTTACCCACCAGAAATCGCATTATCACCAGATCGAGAGACGGCGCAAGTCGCGGTTTACACGACCGGAGGAGCAGGTGCATCAGGAACTGCTGGAGAAGCCGAGGCATCGGCACCCCAAGCAACCCACTTCTTGTCCCTGTGTCAGCCACAAACGCCGCCCTCCGTGCAACAGAAATTGAGGCCGCCAGGGCCGAGCTCCTGTATGAGGTTCGAAGGATGGAAGAAGAGCGCCGCAGGCTCGATCAGATAAACCAAGGAATCCAACAGGAGCGGCAAAGAGTAGCCGCGCTGGCTGCGACTCAACGACAGGTTGACTCGCAAACACAACTGCGCGCGACTCAACCAACAGTGGAAATCCCGCTTACTCCAGCCGCGGGAGCGGGAATCCAGACAGTTGCGGAAGGATGGGGACCAACAAATCAAGAGACCCAGCAACAACCAAGGAGGTTTCACACCCCGCAGGGCCATTACCAAAACCCTGTCGATAATATGTATGCTGCGGCTAATATCTTGACTCAGATGGTACCAACAGGCGATGACCCGGTCAATGCTGAGGCGCGGCGCGCGATTCAGATGCTAAGTACAGCAGTCCTGCAACAAGCCAATAGGGCGGAAGCCGAAGCACAGCTGCCCCTCGTACCAGCCAATCACAGGATTGCAGCAGAAAGAAGCGTCCAAAGCAGGCCACCAGAGAACATATCAGGAGTCGCACAGAGGCAGCAGGAGCAAGTCGCAGAAGCGCAGGCGAATATGCCAGTGATGCAAACGCGGCCCGCAGAAGTCAACAATCCAACGGGCACATCCACAACCCTGTCCTCGCGGCTCAAGGGCCCAGCGTGTTTCACTGAAAGGATCAGATCGGAACCTTTTCCTGAAGATTTCAAAGGGCCACGCAAGGTGGCAAACTACAACGCCAGCATGGATCCAACCACCTGGCTGAACAATTACGAGATGGGGATGAGCATTTTGAACGCCTCAGAGGAAATATGTGCAAGGTACCTCAACATGATGCTAGAAGGTGCAGCGCACATATGGCTGCAAAATTTGCCTCCCAACTCTATAAATACTTGGGAGGAACTGAAGGATGCCTTCGTTAAGAACTTCCAAGGAACTTGCAAACGACTCTGCAATATAGAAGATCTCGAGCGTTGTGTCCAGAAGGAAGGCGAGTCAAGTCGCCATTGGATGAAAAGGGTGGCAGAAATAATACACTCCTCAGATAATATACCACCAAGCTCAGCCGTCCTGGTAATGGAGAAAAACTGCAAGTTCGAGCCGCTGATTCATAAGCTGGGTCGCATGAAAGATAAAGTCAAGAGCCTCAGCGAGGTAATGGCTGCGGCTAACAAATATGCCGGCTCGGATAAAACCAGAGACGCGTCAGACGGAGAAGAAGAGGAGGTTGCTGCCAAAGGAAAGAAAAACTCCAACAAGCCCCAGCAGCAGCAAACAAGCCACAACAACGCGAATCAAAACAAACGCAAAAACGAAGATGGTCACTCAGGGCTCGTCGCCAATACGCGTGGAGGATTCAGAGGCCAGCGAGGAAGGGGTCGAGGATACGGCTCCCGTCCAATCAATATGCAAGAAGTTTTTAATCGGCCGTGCGACCTTCATGCAACAGGTGATGGACGGCCAGCGGACCATACCAAGGCACAATGCACTATTACAAGAAGTGGAAAGAAGAGAGCCAGCACAACAGGGGAAATTCCCACGAAGGAAACCCTGGTCGGCTCATGACAAATGTTGGGCAGCAGCGCGAAACCCCAGGCAAACGGGGCAGTATCACACAATAGTTATCGACCTCCAAAAGGGAAGAGAAATTGAGTCGCAGAGTCAGCAGGTGAACGCCGTGATACCAGCAACCCAATTGGCTAAGGTGGTCGAGCACACAGTAACTTGGAGTCGCGACGATCACCCGCCACAAGTACGGGAACCTGGCAAGTTGGCGCTGGTTGTGGCACCGTACGTTGCAGGATACAAGCTGACCAAAGTGCTTATGGATGGAGGAAGCAGCATTAATATCTTGTACTACGATACGTTCCAGCGTCTAGGACTCAAGGATTCCAGCCTGCAGCCCACGTCAACGTGTTTCACGGCATTGTCCCAGGAAGGTCCGCACGCCAGCGGGGAAAATAACCCTAGGGGTAACTTTTGGGACAGAAGAGAACTTCAGAAGCGAGTTCCTATGTTTCGAAGTGGTAAAATTCCAAAGCCCATATCACGCCTTGTTTGGAAGAACCTTTGCTAAGTTTATGGCCAGGCCATGCTACGTGTACCTACAGTTGAAGATACCAGGACCAAAAGGGGTCATCACAGTGTACGGAGATAGAGAAAAAGCGATAGAATGTGAAAAGGAGATGCGGCCTTCGCAGAATGCCTGTGCCGCGGAAGAGCTAAAAGGTTATAAGTCGCAGGTGGACCCAAATGACATGAGCGTAGTTACCACGCCATCTGCCGAGCCACCAATGAAATTCAAAGCGGCCCAGGACACCAAGCAGATAAATCTTGTTCCTGGCGACTCATCCAAGCAAACCAGCATTGGAGCACACATGGAAGAAGAGCAGGAGAAGGCTCTCGTCGCTTTTCTTCAGGAAAATAAGGACATCTTCGCATGGAAACCGTCAGATATGCCAGGGGTACCAAGAGAATTAGCAGAACATAGCCTCAAAGTGAACCCTGCGGCTAAACCAGTGAAGCAGCCACTACGGCGTTTCCACGATGATAGAAGAAAGGCAATAGGGAGGAAATAGCTCGCTACTGGCTGCAGGATTCATCACGGAGGTATACCATCCGGAGTGGGTGGCAAACCCAGTCTTGGTTATGAAAAAGAACGGTACGTGGCGAATGTGCGTTGATTACACCAGTCTTAACAAAGCTTGTCCAAAGGATCCATTTGCTTTGCCGCGAATCGACCAAGTGATTGATTCAACTGCTGGGTGCGAGCTGTTATGCTTTTTGGATGCCTATTCAGGCTACCATCAAATCAAGATGAAGAGGGAGGACCAAGAAAAGACGTCCTTCATCACACCCTTTGGAGCTTTTTGTTATGTCAGCATGCCCTTTGGGTTGAAGAACGCAGGTGCGACTTACCAAAGATGCATTCAGAATTGTCTACATGAGCAAATAGGTCGCAACGTTCACGCCTACGTGGATGATATTGTGGTTAAGTCGCAAGTTGGCCAGGATCTTATTAGTGACCTGGCAGAGACATTCACAAATCTCAGAAAATACAACATGAAGCTCAACCCCACAAAGTGCGTCTTTGGAGTACCAGCAGGAAAGCTATTGGGATTCATAGTATCAGAAAGAGGCATTGAGGCCAACCCTGACAAGATAAAGGCCGTGATGGATCTCCAAAACCAGAAAAGATAAAAGATGTGCAGCGACTTACCGGTTGCGTAGCAGCTTTGAGTCGCTTTATATCAAGATTGGGAGAGAAAGCACTACCTTTGTACAGACTGTTGAAAAAATCAGACACCTTCGTTTGGGATGCAGAGGCCGACGAAGCTCTGACAGCCTTGAAACATCAATTGACAAATGCTCCAGTTCTGGCGGCTCCAAAGGATAAAGAGCCCATGCTACTATACATAGCGGCAAATTCCCGTGCTGTGAGCGCTGTCATGGTTGTGGAGAGACAAGAACCGGAAAGGAATACCCTGTCCAGAGACCAGTATATTACGTGAGCGAAGTCCTCACAGCTTCCAAACAGCGTTACCCACAGTGGCAGAAGTTGGTGTTTGGAGTGTTCATGGCGAGTCGCAAGCTGAAGCACTACTTCCAAGAACATCCAATAACTGTGGTTAGTTCAGCACCATTGGCAGATATCATCCGTAATCGAGAAGCTACTGGAAGAGTCGCTAAGTGGGCGATCGAGTTGGGACCACATCACATCAGCTACGAGCCGCGCACATCAATTAAGTCGCAAGCCCTTGCAGATTTTATAACGATTGGACAGAAATCCAAGTCGCTCCTAGCATGGCAGAAACCAAATACTGGACCATGCATTTTGATGGGTCAAGACAGTTGCAAGGCTCGGGGGCTGGAGTTGTTCTAACATCCCCAAGGGAGACAAGCTGCGGTATGTGCTACAGATACACTTCAACTGCACAAATAACGTGGCAGAGTACGAGGCACTGCTTCATGGTCTACGTATAGCAAAGGAGATGAACATCAGTCGCATACGCTGTTTTGGCGATTCAGACTTGGTGGCACAGCAGGTCTCTGGAACGTGGGACAGCAAGGATGCGAACATGGCTGCATATAGAAGAGAGGTGGACAGAATTGCTGGACATTTCACTGGATACCAAGTTGAACATATTGATCGGAGACAAAACGAAGCTGCAGATGCCCTGTCTCGCTTGGATCCAATAGACAGTCAGTCCCACCCAATGTTTTCCTGGATGAACTGCACAATCCATCAGTCAAACCTCCAGCAGAGATTGACATTGCAGAGCCAGAGGACGATTCAACTTTAGTCGCAGCCCTGCATGAACAGCCAGGATGGACAGAGCCATACATGGCATATTTAAGTCGCGGAGTGCTGCCAGACGATGAGATTGAGGCGCGCAAAATCATACGCGATCAAAGGCCTATACAATCATCAACAACGAATTATACAAGCGCAGCGTGTCAGGAGCATTCCAAAGATGTGTCTCACCAGAAGAGGGACGAAAAATCTTGCACGAAATTCATTCAGGCGATTGTGGCCATCATGCTTCGTCAAGATCTTTGGTGGCAAAGGCGTTCCGACATGGATTCTTCTGGTTAACAGCATTAGCAGATGCAGAGCAAATTGTCAGAGTGTGCGATGGATGTCAAAGATACGCTAGGCAAGATCATATGCCAGCTCAAGCACTTCGCACAATACCCATCACATGGCCTTTTGCCGTATGGGGTTTTGACATGGTAGGGCCCTTCAGACGGTCTTCAAACGGAAAAACTCACCTCCTGGTCATGGTGGACAAATTCACAAAGTGGATAGAAGCAGAACCTGTGGGAGATTGCGAGGCTGAAACAGCAGTCAAGTTCTTGAAGAAGGTCATATTCCGCTTTGGGTACCCCCATAGTATCATTACAGACAATGGGAGCAACACCTCTGAAGGGCTACACAGATATTTTGCGCAGACAATGGGATAAGATTGGACCTCACGTCAGTAGCACACCCGCAGAGCAATGGACAAGCTGAGCGAGCTAACCAGGAAATTCTCCATGGAATTAAGCCGCGCCTTATTGAAAAGGTCGAAGCATCTCCAGGATGTTGGGTGGAGGAATTGCCAGCAGTACTGTGGAGCTTAAGAACAACCCCTAACAGATCCACAGGTTTACACCATATTTCATGGTCTATGGAGCAGAAGCAGTCATGCCCAGCGACATCATACATGATTCACCAAGAGTTGCGGCTTACATCGAGACAGATAATGAGATAGCTCGGCAAGACTCGGTGGACACATTAGAGAGGTTAGAGACTTGGCAGCATCAAGGTCAGCGGTATATCAACAAGACTTGCGACGCTATCATGCCAGACGCATCAAAACCCGCACCTTTCAAGAAGGCGACCTAGTACTGCGACTTAAACAAGATCACAAGGGAATGCATAAGCTGTCCTCTCCATGGGAAGGACCCTACATCATCAGCAAGAAGCTAAACAATGGGTCGTACTATCTGCTGGATGTAAGGGAAGAAAGCAGCGAACGCCATGATTTCGAGGATCGTCTCGAGGCACCTCGCCCTTGGAACGTCGCACACCTGCGACCGTACTATACATAAGAAAAGGCTAATTAGAGCCAAGCATCATCCTTTCCAGCTTTATAGCTGAGTATCATCACAGCCACTCAGGGCTAGAACTTCAACTTTGGTCGCCACCTAGGCGCGACCTATGCAACATCTGATCGCCACCCAGGCGCGATCGACCCTTGTATCAGAAACCGGCTGCCACCTAGGCGCGGCCGTAAACTTTGTATCATTCTGGTCGCCACCTAGGCGCGACCGACCCCATGTATCACCATGGATCGCCACCTACGCGCGATCCAACCCTATGTATAACACTCGGTTGCCACCAAGGCGCGACCTTATGTGTCATCATAATCAAAGCTTATCATAGCTTAGCCTATCATGGCATATCATTATGTTTCTTGGGGTCTTTGTTACCCTGAAACAGCCAACTTATTGGCAATTATCAAATTTACCTTAAGTTGGATTGCTACTCGCATTATGTGGCCAAAGTACTGGGGTGTGGCGTCAATCGAGCTTGATTGCCTATCATGGCCGCTCTCGACCCTGAACACACATGTTCCTAGGAAATACTGAGTCGCGCGAGTGCCCACTTAAGGATTCAGATGGCCTAACTAGAGGTCGATGTACTGCTTATAGTACGGCAACACCAATTACAATTACTTGTATCTTAACAATTGTTTTATTCATGATATCAAGTTACAGGTGACGACCTTCAAATCTCTGAGAAGAATTGAGATGATTATCACGTTACATCCTCTCAATCCTTGGGGGCTACATCATATTATCATCAAAAATTTGAAGATGGATCGTCATCAAGTTTGAAGCTATCAGGCTACTCTAACAAAGAAGCTCACGAAGTCAGATGATCTTCCAGGTGCGAGTCAAGGCCAATCCAGCACAATTATAAGTCGCGAAATAAGGAAAAGCGCGGCCTAAACATTCAAGATCAAGAAACTATGAAGTTCAGGCCACGCTTGGGGGCTAATGTCGGGGGAATGATTAACCCGCGACTTATTCAACAAACAGCGACTTAAGGTTGCGCTATCATTGTTGGGCCACGTGAAAGATGGGCCAATCTCGCATGCGACTCGATAAAGGAAAGCTCCAGAAGGTCGGTGCAAACTTGCCTTGGAAGACAAGAAAGATAATCAGGCTTCGTGTAGAACTCTTGTAACCTGACGAGCCTCTGTGTATATAAAGAGGACTCGCAGGACTTAGAGAGGTCAAGCCCTAAACCCTAGCTCATACGGCGAGTACCAGATCGGATCGCCTCCATTGTAACACCTCGATTATCATATCAATACCAATCTAGGGTAGGCAGGAAGTAGGTCTTTTACCTCACATTGAGGGGGCCGAACCTGGGTAAATCTGTGTTGATCTTTGTTCCTGCGATCCCAAGCTCGGAGATGCTTGACTCGCGTAATCCCACACCTACGAAGTCATCTATGACACCTGACGTGACAAACCCACGACACCAGGACGTCGGCGAAGCCATCCACAGTCGAAGGAGGTTGGCTAGACGGGAACACGTCCTTGAACACGGCGCCGAGGGTGCTCGTAGACTTGGCGAGTGCATCCTTGGCTTGGGTGGAGACGACGTCCAAATCGCCTATAGCGCGGTCAAGGGACAAATCGCCACTCGACTGGTCTACACCTAGCGGTGTGCCAACAGCTCCTGCAAAAATCAGACAAAACACAAACTTTTACACAACCTTCAGTGCCAAAAGAGGGGATAAAAGTGGCAAATTCAACTTACGCCCACGTCTCGGGTGAGGCTAGCCAAGCGCTCAGCAAAATCTTTCTCGCGCAGCGCAGCGGAATTCTTGGCGTCATCCAAGGCCTTCTTCGACTCCGCGCGCTCCTTGGCGAGTGCATCTTCTAGCTCTTTAACCCGGGACTCAGCAGACGCCTTGTCACCTGAGATAGATAGCCAGATGTCATTCACAGTCGATAAAAGCAAAGACATACAGAACCCAACACACTTACGGGTGAGCTGCTCCATAACAGTGCGCAGATTATCCCTCTCCTGTTCAACCTGGACAAATGCTTTACCTGATTCCACCAGGTTGAGGTAAAAGGGTTGCACGCACACGAAACCAACATAAGCTATACACAAATAGTCCCAGAAGGAAGACTCGACAAAAGACACTTACGTGTTCAACCCAAGGCGCAGGCTTGGCAGCAGAAGTCCAATTTGCGGAGTCGACGTACTCGCAATCTTGGCGGCCTCAATGGAAGTGGCCGTGGCTACTGTTTGCACAACCTCAACCGCAGCAGGAGAAGCTTCAGGCTGATCTGGAGTCGAAGCTCTCTCGGTTGGAGGGGTTGGAGGTCGCGCAGTCTCAGCACTGCGAGTGACCAAAAGACATACAACATAAGAAACAGTAATCAACTCACAAAAATTGTAGTACAAAAAGGAGCAAACCTGTGCTCTTCTTCATCATCAGTGTCGAGCTCTTCAAAATTTGGGCCTCCAAAAAGGAGCTCCCCACCCGACTGAGGAGGAGGAGGAGCCGAGCTCAACGGGCTCACGTCCAAAGGAGCAGCTGTGGTCGTAGGAGACGAACCTGGGTCTCCATCATCTCTCACATCTGATCCCTTGGCGGGTGAACTCATGGAGGAAGACACAACGTAAGCTGCCCGACGCCGCTTGCGAGTGGGGATCTCGCTCACATCATCAGTCGTGGCACGCTCCTTGTCATGTGCTTCTTCAACCTCTTCCGTAGGAGATGTAGTAGCCGAAGGAAGAGATGATTCATCTCCTCCCTTCGCTTCTACTGTCACCTCTGTTTCAGGAGTTGGGCCATCTTCAGGAAGAGGAGGAAGGGTTGAGGTGGTCGAGTGGCCCTGCACACAGAAAACAACAGTCGAATATCACAAAGATGCATAGCAGAATAACAAAAGAAGGAGATCATAAAATCGATAGAATCACTAACCTCTGGCAAAGGCTTTTCAGCCCCATAAGGATCGACGGGGCAGTCGACGTTGCAGGGCTCGCTGGACTTTGTGCTGGTGATGGACCGCACGTGCGACACTAGCTCGCTCTTCGACAGCTCCTCCTTGCTCATTCGGGTGGCGTCGAGTGCACCCTCGTACTCCCACATTGGGTGGGCGCGAGCGTGGAGTGTCCACACTCGCATCTTCACAAAGGCGGCAATTAGATGCACACCCGTGACGCTGTTTAGCAGCCCTCCAATCGTCTCCAGCAGAGGCGCTGCTTCCGCCATCTCTTCAGTCGAAAGCTCATGGTCCCAGGCCTTCGTCCTCACGGCTATACCAGCAGTCGAAAATGCTGGGACTCCTTCTTGGTCGACGCGCACATAGAACCACCTCTTCCTCCACCCTTGCGCCGAGTCGACTGGCTTCAGGGCGAAGTAGCGGGTGTCGCTGCGCACCTGGATCTGGAAGCCACCAACAGGATGTGTGCGGCCGCCTCGATTGTTGGGTCTGACCATGAAGATCGACTTCCAGAGAGCCCAGCTGGGAGACACACCCAAGAATCACTCGCACAAGACCATAAAACAGGAAATGTGCATAATGCCATTCGGGGTGAAATCATGGATTTGCACCCCGTATGCGTACATAAGTCCACGAACGAAGTCGTGGAGAGGAAACGAAAGACCTCTAGGCAGAAACTCCGCGAAACAGACGCGCTCGTTAGCGCGAGGCTCGGGAAGTACCTCCTTGGACGAGGGTGCGCGGACGAAGAGTTGGTCCGAGGGTGGCAGCATCCCTTCCTCGCGCAGCTTGTCCAGCTGCGCCGCCTTGATGGTGGATTTCATCCAATCACCATTGGTCTTCTTGAGATCGACGGCGGCCGTAGATGCGCCAGCCGCAGTCTTCTTCCCCTTCATCGCCGCCGCATCGGGCGCGGCAGCAGCAGTCGAGGCAGAGCACTTGTTCCCCGCCAATTTCTTCGTTGTCAACGAACAGGTGGTGGAGCGCGCAAAACTCTAGCGCATGAGCAATGGAGGCAGAGCGCGAGGAAGACGATGGAACAGGGGCGGCGCGCAGAGCAAATGGCAGGTAAAAAACAATGCCAACGTCGTTCCCCTATTTACCACAAATCAAAAGAAATCATAGCCATCCAGATCCAAATCGTGCGTTACGCACGCAATCTCACCATACACGTGTCAAACGCGGAGAGCAACCGTCGCCGGCCCTCCGCCCACTACGCACGCAAAAAGAGGAGCCATAATCACCTCTCCGTCAAAAAGTGGGCCAGAGTGGTCAAATCAAGTCCAAACTGTGCCGTTGTTCGGTCAGCTCTGCACAAACGGGCCCACCTATGTGTCACGTCCCATCCATCGCAGCGTAACGCACGCCACGCGTGTCAGAAATTGCAGTCAAAATAAACGTCATCCCTGACGTCATTGAAGCATCTGTTCAAATACATTCGAGTCTGCCAACGCATATTGGTCACTCGATTGGCTTGTTTAGTTCGGGTGTGACAAATCCTCAACGCAAAATGGGTCACTCGAACGTTCCTTCGACTGAGTCATATTACTCCCATCGGGAGCATATTCAAAAAATTCTTCCACTGAAGATGCTCAAGACAATGATTGAGATTATCCTCCATTTACAAGTAATACAACATAATCTTGGGGGCTACTCCCATCGGGAGCACTGTCGTGCACCCGATAGAATTACGGCACAAATTATTCGATTAACATATGCAGAGTAAGAGGATTTTTGAGATTATCCTCCATTGCAAAGCAATGAAGCACAATCTCGGGGGCTACTCCCATCAGGAGCGCTGTCGCGCACCCGATAGCATAACAGCAAATATCAGTCGACAAAGGGCCGACTCGTCCAACAAATTTCAGAAATCATACTCGAAACATTCCGAGTTGCGTCCGTCGCAAATACCTCGGATGCTGCACGCATAGTGCAAAGGTAAGACCCGCCGAACTTTCGAGCTGGCTAAGGACCGTTCCAGCAACGTCAATCCTTATACTTTCCGTGTCAGCAGACATGATGGAAAAATCCCAACGGACGCGTTGGGTAAAATTTAAAGCTATACTGCAGATCGACTCAGTAGACCTCAAGCGGCCTAGTCGAATCTGACCAGTTTGTTCCAGATTCGAGTCCGGGGACTTGAGTTGATTGACAGCTAGTAAGGTCTTACCCGAATGTATAGTTAACCAGTCCCGATCCGTCGAGTGTACTGGGCCTGCTAGCTATTATCCCTTGATCATCAATAAAAAACACAGTCGATGAATACTCGACATGGCCAACTGTGCTACTCATACAGGAATTTCCAAATTATATATACAGAATACAAAGCATATGACGTGCACTTACGAAAGAGTCCATGCCCGATTCTTCGAGTCAGCCAAGTACTCGGGGGCTACTGACATGGGTATACATCTCGGGTACCATCCGTGAGGTACCTGGTGCACGTGACGACTAAGGCCCAATAGCGAAGAGCCTACTCGAAGCCCAAGACAAGAGGCCCAAGAAGATGGAGTACCTTCCAAGATTAGAATAGGCATAGTCGTTTAGACTTTCCTTATGTGTAAACTTTATCGGTTACGAACTCCCGAGACCAGCCTATTTAAAGGCTGGGAGGGGTGCCGATCTAGGACCAAGCCATACTCGAACCACCAAATCTCTTGCGAGGTCGTCATCTCGCCGAGCCACCTTGTAATCTCATAATCCCCAGCGATCAATAACAGACAAGCAGGAAGTAGGGTCTTTACCTCCACTCGAGGGGCCTGAACCTGGGTAAATCTTTGCCTCTGCTTGTCAGCCGACGAAACTACCATACTACCACGTTCTCTCCCCATAATCTCAACCCTAGGTCCTTAACCATGGATTTGATGAGGTACACCCGTCAATGATGCTCGTGTAAAACCAGATGCAAGGAAAGTATTTTGTAGTTAATCACGTGGAGAAATGACAGCAAGTATGAAATTGTCATTCCCTGTTGACAGAAAAGCATCATTGAACATAAAATAGCATAATCAAGAAAAGAGTGTCTCAGATTAACCAAATTAAATTAACATAAGTGCTAGAGCCACAAATAAACAAAAAGTAGAAATTACCCATGATATGTGGAAAGTTCTCACCGCTTGTTTGGATTACACGAAGAACTATAGAAAATGTATCCATATTCTCCTTGCTTTTCTGCTTTCAACATTAAGAAAAAATATACAACTTCAGATATAACATTATGGTGTTGGTCCATATGTTTCAGAAGCTATGAAACCAGAGAAGGCGCTCAAGAATATTTACATTCTGCATTATTCTGCTTGTAATACATGATAATCTTGGTGGGAGGAAGGATATTTCTCACATAATAAAAAAAGAATTCTATTTGAGTTAACTAACACAGGCTCTAGCATATATAAGTTAATAGTTTGACCAATAATAAGAACACAGGTCCAATACAAAAAAAAAGTTGATTGTATAGGGTTATTGTTTTGCTCTTCCATGATAATTCATACTGAACATGTACCAAATTATTAGCCAGGACAGACTTATTAAGAGCTATCTAGGCAGTATTGATATTAGGTTATTTCAAATAGCATCCGGAGGCTTGCAATCTAGACAAAAATGCAGACATGTAGCTAAAAAAATCACTACACTATATTAAAATTCTAGGATTCTATTTAAATCCTCTTTAGATCTGAAACTCAGGACTATGAAAGGAAAGCCACACAGAATATAAGCAGCATGAGACATTTGAAATTTAAATCATTACCTTTGATATGAGATAGATAAACTCCATTTAAAGAGCTTCGCGGGAATCCATCATATGCTAATTATGTGAGGTGCAGAACGTCCATTTCCTGAGTAAAAGATAACTAATCATGCTTCGCATCGCATCATATGATATTTATAGTACATGCTGAATTTGCAATGCATGAAAACAAAACATGGGAGGATATAGTTGCAGGAGCAATTTTCTTTGAACAAAACCAAAGAACCCCAACATGCTACTGGTTCAGATTCTAAAAAGGCACTATGCTTCAGATTCTAAAAAGACACTACTGTCCAGATTAAAAGGGTCCAATAATTTCATGCTCAAATAGAAAGATTTGGGACCACTCTTCTACAAAACTTAATCTTCTTGCATCAGAATACATCTAAAAAAAGATAAATCAGATGCTCAACCAGAAAAGAATATATCTAGCCTAGAAATCGGCACCGCTGTCACCTAGCCACCCTCTCACCAACATTCTTGCTCATTGGTATCTCACGTCCTTGTGACCCCATGAAGAAATAGGTGGGAACCTAGACATATTGCGTACCAAAAAAGGAGAGAGAGATAGAAACCTGGGATCTTCATAGACCTTCCCGACGAACCGGAGCAGAGCACCGCTCCAAAAGCCACAAAGGTCAGCTGCTTTCCTTGAGGCCCTGAGGAAACCTCGTCTTGAGCGGCCACCAGCGGATCTGAGCCTCCAGGCTACATCGCGCATCGAACCTGCAAATACGAACTTGGTGAATCAACAGAAGAACACACCAAATAACCGTGGCAAAACACGAATCAGCATTTACCCGTGTGAAACACAACACAAAATTAGTTAGCAAGGCAGCAAACTCCAGAAGCAGTAGCAAGATTAAATAGGAAGGTCGAGATCAAGAAGCAGCCTAACCTCAACCAGCGACGGATCCCTTCCCCGACATCGTGACCGCGGTCAGGAAATGGCACGGCGCGTCGCAGCAACGGAGCAACTCCGGACCGGCGACGGCGGACTCGACGGCAAATCGGGACGGCACTGGCTTCTCAGAAACCCTAGATCGAGAAATATCTGTTCTAGGGTTTAGACGGAGGAGGCGCGTCGAATATAGCCTGTCGCAGCGGGGCAGAGAGGGCAGGGGCGAAGGCGGACGCCGCCTGTAGGGGCCATACACGGCGTCGCTTGGCCGGTCGCCACGCGCGCGACTGCCGCCTCGCCGCCCGTAGGGGCCATACCCGGCGTCGCCTCGCCGGTCGCCACACGCGCGACTGCCGTCCCGTCTCGCCATGTCTGAGACGCGAAAAGATGAATCTACCCCTGCAGTTCGTCCGAACCACTTCCCCTGCCACCGCGCCGTGCCGGCCCTTTCCGCAGCTCACGTGGTAGCGTGCGACTCTAGTCGCTGACAGGCGGGTACCGGAAAACACGGGGGCCACCGACAGCGACACAGAGCGAGTCCAGCCGTGTAGAAATCGCCCGGCCGACTGGGGATTGCTAGGGAATGGACGGCCAGGATCAAATCTGATGTCTATAGAACGGTCAGAATTGCTTGAGCTCTGAGGAGCGGGCTGGGGGGGCAACGATGTTATCTTTAGATTTCACGCCATGCGACTTTTGTGAGGGAAACGATCTTTTAGGTGTGTGCGTACACAAATGGTGTTAAGAAAATCGCAACATCTTTGAGCTCCTCAGTTCTAAAAGATAAGAGGGATATATATTTAGTAAGATAAGACAGTAAAACATTACCAAGTTTGACCGAATAACATTACCAAGTTTGACCGAATAGGTGGAACAAAATATAAGCGTCCAAAATACAAAATAAATACACTATGAATGTACTTTTATGGTGGATCTATTTATATTTGGTATTTTAGATGTACTAGCAAAGTGCCTGTGCTTCGCTACGGGAGGAAAAACCAGAGTTTCAGTTTGGATGTAATTTTCGTAACGACTTGTGAATCATTTTAAAAAGGAAAGAAAATGGTAGCAGATTAATTGGGTCATTAAATCATTTTCCAAATTTATAACTTTGGTTCCTCTGGACAGAGGATGCATTTCTGGACATTTAACAAAAGGATTCATTTTGAAAACATTTTTAGAACTCAAGTGTTGAATTGTACGGGCGAAATGTATCTCTGTATTTTGATCAACTAAAACAGATGAAAAAAGGAAAAGCAATGATGCCAAATTAAACTACATGGTCAGAGCTTCGCGGTGATGTAAAGTTTGTTAAATTTGGAGTTGTGGATTGAAAGTTATGAATTTACGAAGGTTAGTTTGTTTTCTGTTTATTTAAACTAAATTTAGAAAACAGATTAATCGCCGCCGTCCGTTCCAACTTAAACGGACGCTCCAGATTTTCCCGTACCTCTTCGGTGGCGTCTTTGCAAAAAGGTCCGCGGGTTTTCGGTAAACCGCGAATAAGTCAGCAGGACGTCCGTTCTGTGGACTGCGGGTTAGTTTCCCAGTTTGTCAGGTGTTTTTATGCAAAACGGCGTTCTGAACCGGTATCCACTCGGCGGTGGCAATGCGTTGTAATATGCCCAAACTCGCAGGGGTAAAACCGTCATTTTGGGGTCGGACGGGAAGAAGCTTTACTTCCTTTTATAGTAGGTATAGATATATGTTTATCCATATATTTGGTGAAACTTATAAACCGTTCACTATTGACTAAATTCAACGTCTTGTATTTTGGAACCGGGTGAGTATTTCTTAGGTTGTTTCTCCTAGGACATTCTTTCTAGGAGTTTGAATTTCGTAATTTCGTCCAAAACTTGTGTAATTTTCTCCTCCATGAGCGTGTTTTAATTTCCGAGTCACACACTATACACCCTACATATAGCAACGGCGGGAATAACACCCTACGTATAGAAACGGAGTAACAAGAATTCCTCTTGAGAAATAAATAAAATTAAAGCCGTATGCATCGCTTCGATGCAGAGGCTGGGGCTTCCCTATTTCGTCAGAAATAATTCCTCCTGAGATGCGTTTGGAATGGCCGTGATATTTTTTTGTCCACCGATGCTTAGCTCATACTTGAACTAAATACCGGGGATACACAACGTTTACAATCAATCCAATAATAATTGATGGAAAGTAATAGTAATTCAAAGCCCCCTTTGCCCAATAAAAATCATCCAAAAAATATAGAAAATTTCACTTTGGGGTTGGGAATGGACGATTTGACTGTTTTATAAAAATAGCTAAAATGGAAGAAATTTGACTACTTAACTGATGTAGCCCAACCTAGGACCATCACCATGTCAAGCACTCCAACATACCACAAGTCACCATTGACATCAAAGGTGAACTCATTCCTCTTGGATAACTCAATTCCCACCCTTTGGAATGGTATACTACTTGACCATCGTCACTTTGTATTGCTAGTCATGACGAGTACGACTCCACGGGAAGATGGCCAAGGAGCACAAGGAATGAGCCCCGACAAGACGGTGGCTTGGAAGAGGAGAAGGAAGAGGAGCCAGCAGCTCCAGGAGCGGTACTACCGCCGCACGCAGCGGTACTACCGCCAGGCGCCAGATGACCCAGGCTGAAGAAGCGGAAGCTCCAGCAGCGGTACTACCGCCCGTGCCGAGCGGTACTACGCCAAGCCCAGGAGCGGTACTACCGCTGCAGCTACCGCCACCTCTACCGCCAACCGGGAATGCTCTCTGGATCCAACGGTATCTGTCTGGTACCGGCCACGTACTACCGCTGGAGAAGTGCAATTATATTCGAGAGAGAGCCACCGGTACTACCGCCCGATGCAGCGGTACTACCGCCACCCTACCAGGTCCGGTACTACCGCCAGCATCCAGCGGTACTACCGCTGCCTGCGTGCAGTGAACGGGCTGAAGCCCTTGTATCCCTTTCCCACCTACCCCTTTGGGTCAAACCTATATATAGGCACCTACCCCCTCCAGATCTAGATAGACAATGTTTTGAGATTAGAGTAGAGCTAGGCTCCCCACCTCAAGACGGTCTCCTTCCTCCCCTTGTGGGGATGGTTCCTCCTCTTGTGGAGAAGATCCCTTTGTGGATTCAAGACCTCTACTTGTAGTTTGACTACTTGCCAATCTTTCATCTTCGGTGATTCTATTGGACCGGTTGGACCGACCGGTAAGGGAAACGGTTCTTGTATCTTGTGCGTGTTCTTGTGTTCTTGGTGTTCTTCCTCGTGTTCTTCGTGTTCTTGCGTGAGTTCGTCCACTCGTTCGTCAATCCGTGAAGATCGGGCCACCCTAGAGGAACCTATTCCTCATCATTAACTTTTCAGAAATACTAGAAAAATACCCCGCGCGTTGCAGCGGGAACTTTTTATAAAAATTGTAATATTATCGAAACGACATATAACACATGCAACGGGAAAATTTCTCGGGAATATTCATGATTCGATTGGGCACAATAAATCGAGAATCAAAATTTAATCAATGTAGAATATTTGTATATTTAACAATTAAAATTGATGAGTTAATTGTATGGATAAAAGAATTTAGAATGTGAATAGTTTTCATGGATGGATAGAAAATCATTAATAAATGAGGGATGACATGGATAAATAATGGCTCAAATAGTGGATGATGTGGCTTAAGGAATAGATGATGTGTGATTAATTAGTGGAGATGACATGGACAATTGATTGGTTAAGAGAATAGATGATGTGGATAGCTTGCATGTTGAGATAGAAAAATAATTAATGAAGTTTGTGGGGTTTTGCTTTATATAAGAAGTATAGATACGACCCGAGTAATTAAGAGGCACAGATGGCTCGAGATTCAAACTCCTCCTCTCCCCAGAAAATCACCTGAAATTTTGATTAAAAAGAAAAACGAAATTACTTTTCCTCTCCTCTTCTTCCCTCACCCATACACTCCCCCCTCCCTTGGGTTTGTGTGGCCTCTCTCCCTCCACACCCAAAACCAGAGGGAGAGCAGAGGACTCCCGGGAACTCCATGGCCACCATGGACGTCCTCTCCGCGAAGCTCCTCCGCTCATCCCTCCACCCCCGCGCCCCCTTTATCGCCTCCCCCTCTCTCCCCTCCCGCCGCCACCGCCGCCCCTCCCCAATCCACTGCCGCCTCACCACCTCTCCGTCCTCCTCCGCGACCACCACTTCCGAGGGGGACGCGAACCAGGACCTTTCCGCCCTCCTCTCCGGTGACTCCTCCACCTCCGCTTCCGGCTCCGGGTCAAGGAAGAAGCGGTCGAACAGCGGCGCGTCGAGCATCCCGTCCGGCGTGCGGCTGGAGAACATCTCCAAGTCGTACAAGGGTGTTACCGTCCTCAAGGACGTGACCTGGGAGGTGCAGCGCGGCGAAAAGGTGGGCCTCGTCGGCGTGAACGGCGCCGGCAAGACCACGCAGCTCCGCATCATCGCCGGCCTCGAGGACCCCGACGGCGGCAACGTCGTCAAGGCCAAGGAGAACATGAAGATCGCCTTCCTCAGCCAGGAATTCGAGGTCAAGGCCTCCCGGACCGTCAGGGAGGAGTTTCTCAGTGCCTTCCAGGAAGAGATGGGCGTCAAGGACCGCCTCGACCAGGTGCAGGCTGCGCTCGAGCGCGCCACCGAGGACATGGACCTCATGGGTAGGCTTCTCGACGAGCTCGACCTGCTGCAGCGCCAGTCGCAGGACGTCGACCTGGGCATGGTCGAGGTCAAGATTCAGAAGCTGATGCCCGAGCTCGGCTTCGTCCCGGAGGACGCCGACCGCCTGGTAGCATCCTTCAGCGGCGGCTGGAAGATGAGGATGTCGCTGGGCAAGATACTTCTTCAGGTATAGATTAAATGATTGAGGAGTTTACATGTAGGAAAATGATGGTTACAATGGTAAAAAAGTTCAGCTTCTTATGTGAACTACTCCTGAATTAAATGATTGAGGAGTACTAAATTACAGAACATCGAATGGCATTGTCAATGAATTTAGATAGATTGTCTGACTTCGACTGGTTTTAGTTTTATCTACCAAGTATAAAGTTCCATTTTGTATATTTAACATAACCATTTTGATTATGTGCAGGATCCTGATTTGCTTCTACTTGACGAGCCGACGAATCATGTTGATTTGGACACAATTGAGTGGCTCGAGAGCTACCTTAAGACACAGGATGTGCCGATGGTCATCATATCTCATGACAGGGCTTTCCTTGATCAGTGTTGTAATAAGATAGTGGAGACTGAATTTGGCATCTCTAAAACGTATAAAGGTAACTATTCGGAATATATTCTAGAAAAGGCGATATGGGTGGAAACTCAGCGCGCAGCGTGGGAGAAGCAGCAGAAGGAGATTGAGCACACAAAGGAACTGATAGCTCGGCTTGGGGCTGGAGCTAGCTCAGGGCGTGCTTCAAGTGAGCAGAAGGTAACTGCATGAATTGTATTTCGTCACTTGCATCAAATCAATGTGATCAATTGTGGTATCTTCAACCATTGCTTGTATAATCTATTTTTGCTTACTCTTCCTGTGATTGCTAATTTTGTCTTGTTTGAAATGCTAGAAATTGGAAAAACTTGAGAAAGAAGGGTTGATTGAAAAACCTTTCCAAAGGAAGCAGTTAAAGATCAGGTTTCCTGAGCGTGGGAGAAGCGGTAGAACTTTGTTAGCAATAAACAATCTCAAATTTGGATTTGGGGATAAGGTCTGCAACATTCTATATTTATATTCCAAACTCTTCCTAGCCTTTTCTCTTTTGATTAGCAAAGTGGTATTCTGCACCCTGCACTGTAACACTTTGTAAATATATCCTTATTCTTTCGATATTGTGTACAGCCATTGTTCAACAATGCTAACCTAATAGTCGAGAGAGGTGAAAAAATAGCCATTATTGGCCCCAACGGATGTGGGAAGAGCACATTACTAAAACTTGCTTTGGGGATGGAAAAACCACAAGAAGGTGAAGTGATCCTTGGGAGCATAATGTGCTGCCAAACTATTTCGAGCAGAATCAGGTAGACCAAATTTCTCAAATAGATGTTTTCTACTTCTGATCATTTTTTCATTATCCTACATGTTTTCTCTTCGGGTGATAATAGAGTTGATAAGTTTACTCAAGTAAAATCTTGCTAGGCACTTGATCGCAGTACTACTACCAAATAAACTGCAAAATCTCATCAGCCTTGCACTATTTGAGAAGTAATTGTTCGTATTTTTCTCCCACTGTGATTCATGGGATATGCATTTTTACCAGGCAGAAGCTCTCGATTTAGAAAAAACCGTGCTGGACACTGTGGCTGACGTTGCAGAGGATTGGAAAATTGATGATATCAAAGGGCTCCTTGGTCGTTGTAATTTTAGGGATGACATGCTGGATAGAAAGGTCCGATTTTTAAGTGGTGGAGAGAAGGTAATATGCATTTTCATTGTAGTTCTGATCTACTATAAAGACAACAGTCTTACTGATTTGTGTACATTTACTAAAAAATTGTGTGTTGTTTCGTCAGGCGAGGCTTTCCTTTTGCAAGTTCATGGTGACTCCATCTACTTTACTGATCTTGGATGAACCAACAAATCACCTTGACATTCCATCGAAAGAAATGCTTGAGGTTGGGTGCAGTTCCACTCTTTGTAAAACCAAATCATTTTTCTTATTATGTGCTCTATCAGTTCTTGAAGTTCCGTTGGTATTTCTGGCGCGTGCAGTTCTGACAAGTTCTTTTGCATACATGACAGGAGGCAATATCTGAATACACGGGCACCGTGATAACAGTTTCTCATGATCGGTATTTCGTGAAGCAAATAGTTAATAGAGTAATTGAAGTAAGAGATCAAACTATCCAGGACTATCAAGGAGATTACAACGTAAGTTCTCCTATGTTCTTAAAAACTTATACTATCATACAAAATATAGTACTAGCTTCGAATTTGTCATTGTTTTGGGACTGAAATATGGTGAACTATTTCTGCTTATACTGTACATCTTCGCATCACAACAGCATTGTACTCGTTATAATGCAGATTTAAGGGCTTCATCTTTTCGATAAAGCTATTTGCTGCGGCAGTACAAAATAGTATGTCAGCAACTTTAGCATGTTGGTAAATCAAGATATAAATCACCATCACGGTGACAATCACATAATCAAAGATAATGAATCATACGTTCATGAACTTTTTGGGCAACAGAATCATTTTGCCCATGATGATATTCAGTGACAAAATTAGCAATAACGCTTAGGAGTTCTAATGTCAGGATATTTTAAAGCCTCAAGTGATGATTTTTTTTTTCATCTTTGCAGTATTACCTTGAAAGGAACCTTGAGGCCAGAGAGAGGGAACTTGCACGTGCGGAAGAGCTTGAGGAAAAAGCCCCCAAAGTAAAAGCCAAGTCAAAAATGTCCAAGGTGGATGTCTGATGTGCATTTTATTTTCTGAACTGCACTGTTTCCGTTGCAATGTAACCATGGCGTGAAGTACAATAGATTGGCTATGGTTTTTAGTTTGGCAAACTTCAATATCCTTTTCCTGAACCTCAATGCAGGCGGAGAAAATTGCAAGGAAGAAACAGAAGGTGCAGGCCTTCCAACAAAGCAAGCAGAAATCGAAATCAATGAAGAACTCAAAGAGGTGGAATTGAGGTGCCATGGTCCCTCATCAAAGGTGCCATTCGCAGTGCCGTACATATCGGCAAGCGCTACTCTGGTTCCAGACATTCCCCTGGTGTGCCATAACGCTACAACCCAAACCAACAGAAGCAACGGCCAGACACCAGCAATGGCCAAGGAGCTAATCGTACTAAGAACATTGCAGAAGACCAAACGCTGTAACTAGGCAGGAAATGATTTGTAACCTTGTACATAATACAGGAAGTTTCTTGAATGAGGAACTATTTATTTGTAACGATTGACAGATGGCAATGCCAAACCACACACTGTACAATGCCACTGCTGCTGAGCAATTCTAGCATTATGTGAAATCTGCACAGCTGGTAGCATTTGAGATTATATGGAATGAGTTTGTGGAATCTGCTGTTGAGCAATTTAGGTATTATGCTGTCGGAAAAGAGTTCTGATAAATTACTAGTTATCAAAAAATCATAAATACCGCAAGCTTTGATGGTTAGTTGTAGCAGGTTTGAAACAATGCAAGCAAAACAAGAATTTCTGATAGACATCGAACTGGGGGTTGCTACTTGGCAGTTACCAGCAAGGGAAGCAACGCAGTTTCATAATATTCCCACTAGGATCAACAAACCAAAATTATGTGCATACATGCTGTGCACAGAAGCCACATTATTCAGGAACCTAGCATTGCCCATTTCCTCCCAGAGGAGGAGGTCGCCGCAGGAGAGGACGGCGGCTTGTACGGCCCAAGCAGCCCTGCACCACTACTCTGTCTGGCACGAACCTTTACCGGCGATGATGCCACTGCTGGTGCTGCCAGGCTCAGGGCCGCAGCAGCAGTAACAACAGGACTGAGGGCAGGCAAGGCTTCCGGGCTCCGTGCAGCCGTCGCCGCTGCCGGACTCAGCACAACCTTAGCAGATGCCAATGCAGAGCTCAGCGCGGCGGCTGCAAGAATCGGGTTCTGCCGAGTAATGCCGTGGCCTGGCCGGGTTCCGCGCGTACATCGCAAGGTCCCCGGCGCCGGCGGCCACGACCGCATCGAGAACATGACGCAGTGCAGGCGACGCTGCCACCGACGCGGTGCCGACAGAAGATGCTGAAGACGTCGGGTTGGGCTTTCTCTTCTTCCGCGCGGGGTCAGCGGCGAGCTGGCAGTGCAGCGTGCGGGCGTGCGGCCCTCGAAGCCGCGGTACGGCTCCTCGAGGCTCGACCGCCTTCTTGGCGCCCTCCGCCGCGCGGTACAGGAACAGCGCGTACCCGCGGGACCTCCCCGTCTCGGCGTCGAACCCGAACGGCCCGCCCTCGAGCTCCCCGAACCGCGCGAATAATATGCGCAGCGACGTTGGTCACGTACACCCGCCTCCCGGCGGCGGCGCCGGATGGTTCGGGGCCAGCGGAGGCGAACTGCGCGGATACGGGCCGGCCCACGACGACGACGGACGGCGCGCGGCGGACGGCGGAGCGGGAGAGGAACGTCAGGAAGCCGTAGCCCCTGTAGTGCCTGGAGGCGCGGTCGGCGACAACGTGGCAGTCGGAGAGAGGCCCGAACGCGGAGAACGCGGCCTCGAGGGCGGGGCCATCGACGTGCGGGGGGCAGGCCGTGGACGAAGATCCTGTAGTGGGAGGGAGAGGCGTCCGCGGCGGCGTGGACGCGCGGGAGCAGAGCAGGGAACGCGACAAGGCGGGGCTTTGAGTAGGGCTCGAGAAGGCGGCGCGCGGAGGCCGGCGAGGATGTGGGGGCGAAGAGTCTGAGCTGGAACCGGGATCGGGCGTGGGGTCTCGGGGTTTCCGGCGTCTGCGTTTGCGGGTGGAGGTGTTGGGTTGGGAGTGTGAGGGACAGTCGTCATTATTGCGGAGTTTCTGGGGCTTCGTCTTCCCCATGGCCGGCCAGCCGGCAAGGTGGGTCGCCGTACTCCGCGGCACCGACCCAAAGATTTGTTAACAAACATAAAATGAAATGGTTATCAAGATGTCTTGGTGGTGTAGTCGGTTATCACGTTAGTCTCACACACTAAAGGTCCCCAGTTCGAACCTGGGCTAAGACAAATCACTTTTTGTGATCTAGTACTCCGTATAAGTGTTTTTGCGTATGGAAGTTATATACAGGTTTTCACCATACGTTCGGCCTGCTGGAATTTTCCTTAATTCGTTCATCCTGTCAATTGTGCGAGGCAGTCCAGGGTGGATACCTGGTAACCTGAATTAAGTGCATTTGTATAGGCTCTGCTTCATGCGGACTGGCTTGAGTTTACTGAATCTGTTGGTACGATACATATGTGAAACGGCTTGAGTTTACTGAATCTGATGATTGGCTTTGTGGTTGATTCGGTTGTGAAAGCTTCAGTGATTTTTGTCTGAATCGACTGAAAAAGTATGAATGTTTTGACATATTTTGAGTGTGGTGTTTTGACATGTTCTGAATGAAGCTGAGAATGAGTTGAGGATGTTTCTGAATTCGTGAGCTTTAGCTTCTTTTGAAAGTGTGAGATTACAGTACATGTTTGCTAAATAATGTTGGAACAGAATGATCAAGTCTTAATTGTACCATGCCGCATAAACAACAAAAAGAAGTAGAACACTCAATTCCGTCCTCCATATTGCAAAGACGTAATTCATGGTACAGCCGTACAGATCACTGACATCTTATTAGAGTACTTTTACAGTTGCACTTTCAGAAAATAAACACCTAGAGAATATAAATAGGAATTATACTAGAGTAATAATATTTATATGCCCAGGTGGGAATTGGGAAAAGGATAAGATTTTCTACAACATATAATCACAAGTTCACAGGTCAGCTGTGTTGGAGCAGAAAGCAAACAACTGTATTTCAGTCTCGGGAAATCACGAGGGATGCACCGATTTCCACAGTTGAGAATTTGAGATTTTTCCAATCATGAAAATCTAGCAAAATAAACTATCATGTTCAGATTCGAATGTGGTATCCAAGGTACAGTAACTTGGTACAAGACGCAGTCCACATACATCAGGCAACTGCAGGTGTATTCGCTTCGGCAATTAGAGAAGGCAATGTCTAACATCCGGCAGGAAGGATGCTTGTGATTTGTTCTTGAAAACTATTTCCATATACGCTCGCGCACGGAAAAGGCTTTGAAACAGTACGATAATAACCTGAATTTGCAGAGAAAATACCAAGCAGGTAAACGTCAAACAAAGCATGATTTAGTTTACTTCGCCACAGCTGAATGGCATCATCAGGATAGGCATTATGCCGGTTAAATAGACTTTGATGCGACTTGGCGTTACTCTCGACTTCTGTACATGAATCCATTGATCTTCATGCATCTACAACCGGCAAGGAAGAAACATTGCGATCAGTGGTTTGCTGAGGTCCAACTGGTCAAACTACTTCTGTACCATATCAAGATCGAGGAGCACAAAGATGGAGCATAATAAGACTCACCATACTACAGTATTTCATCAAGACACTTTCTTGTGCAACTGCTGCGCCGAATCCCTATCAGTTTGTTCTTAGCAATGCCGTCAACAACGCTTGATAAATAGACGGTTTGTTCTCGGCAAAAGACCAACATGACAACGATGCTTCATACAGAGACAGGACGGTAAACATAGTGTTATCCATGGAGTCGAGAAAAAAAAAGTACCTAAGGATCTCTTTAGGGAAAAATAAGAAATACTAACGGTTTCTGGTACCAGGATCAAGCCCTATTGGATAGTTGGCTAGATTTTTTGCACGTTTTATTTGGCGGTTTTCTGGATGTTAAATACCATTGCATGGGTTACTTTTTATTGGCATTGGAAACATATCACATTATGGCAGGGCAACGTTTCACAATTTAAAGAAAAAAAGAAAAATTTCGACAAATTCTTTTTTTTCTTATGTGATACCCGTTTTAATTTTAGAGGGTTCTATATTTCTAATCGAATAAATTGACTTCGTATTGGCATTTTACTGGCAGCTATAGAGATAGCTGCTCTAGCTACAGTTTCAGATTGTTCAATTAAGTTTAACTTCAAACTTACAGAATTTTGCAAAAAAAAAAATTTGTTATTCATATTTCATGCCGTACTACAAAACAACAGAATCATGCAAATCTTGATGATTAGTTGGCACTTAATCTTACCTAAAGTTGCTAGCCTTTGATATGTAATCCGATCAAAGTTTACTGATCATTAATAATTAAACCTTTAAGGGTCTCCCAATGCAACGACGCAGACGCTCACAAACTCGCACGTACCCCTATGTACACATGCATGCACACGCTACTCCTTACTTCTCAGTCACGCGGACCAATACCACAGAGAGTTGATTCTGCTACTACTTTGATCTGCCGATAGACGGCCAACAGAGGAACTGACACGGTGAACACTGAACAGTTAACTGAATTCGTAGACTTGATCTACAAAGCTTCAGTTAGCAACCGGGGTCTGACAGTTCCACCCTGATAGAGGGTCTGGTAGAAATTTCGATCTACCGCATTTCTCCTAGCTCTCACACCTCGAACCATTAGCACGCTATAGACTAGAAATTTGGTTCTTGTGCTTCCGTTGGGCTACCTGTGCATGAATAAAGGCTGAATTCCTGCCACCGGCTTTAAGCCACTGAACGCGAGTCTGTTGTTGATCCGAATTTCCTCATGGTGCAGGACTAATTCATTTTACCTTTAATATTCATGACCCTACCAGTATTTCGAATGTGTTTGATAGTTGGCTCAATGGTATTAACAAAAAGACTAAAGCACGGAATGATATAGTGTTTAACACAACAGAGATGTTGCTCATTATTTGCAGAGCAGTGTATTGGATACACATGTTGTCTGTTTTGCTTCCTATGGATCAACGGGATCCTTTGGATACAAAATGTGCTCGAATGATGGCAGTCGTTTCGAAAATCTTCTGCCAAGGTGGCTGGTGGTGTCTGGTTTCACACTAGAAACTAATGCTTAGAGCGCCATTTTTTGTTGGCTGATATTTGTATCCATGTTGTGTGAGCCGTGAAATGTAAGCTGGATGTTAAACTCTAAAACTTTGCAAGAAACACCCATGTGAATCATTTTAATCTTGATGCAGAGGCTGGGGATGCCCCCCATTTTGGAAAAAAAAAAAGTGTGATAAATGATGTTGTTCAGACTACATAGGCCGGACAAGAAGGGCTACCGCCGAGGACCACGAGAAGAGAAAGATCCTAGATGGTAAATTATATAGTAACCACGATGTTATAATTCATTGCACCCAATTAAACAGTTAATACTTTTGCTAAAAAAATCTAATACTCTCTCATAAAAAAAATGAAGATGTGCTTGGAAACAAAGTATTGTCGGAGTACTATGATTTATAAAAATTATTACAGTTTGAACATACTTTAAGGTGTTTGGCTCTATTAAATATTACAGTTGTCAAAACCATGGTATCATTGTAACTGTTGTTTTCTGAAGTGTTGGAAAAGGTGGTACATCCCTCTCTTTTTTCTAAAACTGAGAAAAAAGAAATAAGAGTGAAGTATTGCTTACCCATGCACTAAAATAGTATGATATTGATATAACTTGGTTTTGATTTTTTTTTGAAATTCCAAATAGAGCTAAAGCAGATATAGCTTTTTCTAGTCAACAATGAACAAATTTGCTATATTTTTCACAAAATAAAATGCAACGATGCCATATATACAGCTCAATCCATACATTTTGGAAGTATTTACATGTTTAATACCGCGCAATATATTTTTATTTCATAAATTGGCTTGGGACTTCTATACACACCAGATGATAACAAACACATTGCAAAAGAATATATCAAACAATAAAAATTACATATGCAAACATAATATAATCCACACCATTTTATATTCATTGGTGATTATTCTAGACAATGTTGTTTCAATATCAAGTACCGAGCATGCACACTTTGTTAACTTTTGACTTGCTAGATAATTTTACCACTAAAAAGGAAGCAAAGAATAATTTTATTGGTTCAGTTTATACTCTAAATGTTTATATAAATATGCTTCTTTCATAATGCACTAGAAATTGCTATTGAGATATTTGTTAGATCATATTCTTTGCAGATCGATCTTTACCATAAATACGTATAATTTATAATTATGAATTGAAGTAAAAAAAGTTCTATAACCGACTTTTGTTATAAGATACAGTTGTTCACTGATATACAAACAAAAAAACACCAACTAATATTTAGTAAACCTTGCAAGTCATGTGGTTAAATAATGCCAACAAATCTAAGATTATATTTATAATAGGTATGTTGAAAATAAAATGTAGATAAGTATAAAAGTTTAGTAGAAATTGTAATTATTTTTATTCGTTCCGGACCCAAATTTCCATTGGACCAGCCGTGTGTTGTCTCACAAAACTCAAAACAACGTTCCCACGAAAATCTTTCTGAAATTTTACGATCTTCATGCTTGTATCATGGGCGTCAAACATCGTCGGCTATTCTTTGACTAGTCCAAGGAGGCAATGGGCGGTATAGGCCTAGAATCTTCAATCTCTCTTGGACCGACAAGTGCTCTAACATCCCCGGCAGGTTCACAAGAAATGGTGGTGCACTGAGTTTAGCGAGTCTCCACATAAAGTAGAGAAAAGGGAGATAGCAAGCGGCAGTGAGGACTATAGACGCAGGAGCTACGAGCAGATGGAGTTGGTCTGACATTGAGTACATGGTTGAGGGAGTTGTCATCGCCGCCGTCTGCGTGGGAATGTACTATTACTTCAATGGGTAGATGCACTCCGAGTCATCGACCACCGGGTTCTACCTGAAAAAACATGTTATTTTAGCGTTGCTTTATGGCGTATGTCTGACGACTAATCTATCGCCAACTATGTCATATTATCTATCTGCTATTGTAACTTGAAACATATTCACTATCTTCTATTCACTTACTTTAATGTATGTTTTTGGCTTTATTGGTTACGGCCTTATTGTTTTCTACTAGAATGACATTATGCGCTGGGTATCTCTTAAAAAGTCCAGTAAATGCATGAAAATTAAAATTGACTATAGAAATATGCAAGATTTAGCTAAGAATAGTAGTCAATAGGCTAAATTTAATAGACAGGGAATGCATGTGTATTTTATTTTTAAAGGTCGTTATTTTTTAGGGTGTATCTAATTAAGCTAGATAAGGTGAAATCAACGGGTTTAAAAACGGATGATGTGGATGGTTTGCATGAAAATGTCATACACTTTTCCGCACGATGTTTCTAGAAACTTTATGTCTGGATACATATAGAAGAGCACAAAATTTTGAATAATAGGTACACGATTTTAATCACTTAAAATAATTTGCTGCCACGGGGGATAGCTCCCCATCCATCTACCATACATTCTGCATAGAGATATGAGCCTGGTGCTAACACACATGTAGTATAAAACAAAGACATTCGTGGTAATGACGATCAGTGACGTTGTATGGCTGTCATTGTGTGTCAGACACAATAATTTTCCTTGGTTGTCCTACCTCAATCCAAACTACTCCCTCCGTTCCATATTACTTGACACTAGAATGAATATATCTAGACTTATTTTAGTGCTAGATACATCCATTTGAGAGTCAATTAATATGGAACGGAGGGAGTACAAGACAAACCACGAATGATACGGATAAAAATGTGCCATATACTTTAACACGGTAGTAGTCAGTGAGAACATATGTTACCTGCTAGTTTTTTGGGAACATAACTTAGTTATGCAAAGTGCTAGCGACAAATATTGTTGTTGGCCTCATCCGGCCACCGGCCAGTAGATCTTTGGCGTGGAGGGTGCATAGAAGGACCTCGCTTGCGTGTGGTATGATACCGTCATCCCCTTTCCCCAAAATGGTAGAATTTGTTCAGAAATTAATCTTGTGCTTTGGTTGGTCCGTTACAATTTGGTACCATTGTGTTCATACTTTTTAAAATCTAGGATTTGCTAGTGAAGGAGTTTCGATTAGGCCGTTAGGGACAAATGTGGTGGTTGCTTGGCATTGCTGAAGCAAGCACTGTTGATATATGTTTGTATGCTTGATACGGCTATGCCACAGATGAAAATTCAAGGATAAGTTATGTTGTAGCAGTGTGTTATTCGAACCATTTAAGAAACAACTTGATGATTTATTTTGAGACATTATTTATTTTTTTACATTTATAATGGCTTTGGCAGATCGATCATTATCCAAGAATCAGACGCGTTGCAGATACTAAGTTTGCTTTCAAGTTTCTGCTGGGCAACTATGAGGGCTCTGATGTATATCTCAAAGAGCGACTTTTCTTGGCTGCTTTAGTTGCACTTGCTTGCCAATGGCACACACTAGTACAGATCGGGCAAACCGCAAACGCATACGGTCGACTTTGGCATCGCACATGAGTATAGTGCACGTCGCTATCCATGGGTGGGTGATATGGGCAGACATCGCAGACGGCTAAACTAACCCTGTCCGATGAGGCGAACTTTGTAGACGGACGTATTAACTGGCCTGTGTGCGATATGGACAAGATCGCAGACGCTTTATTTTTGCTGAATCGTGTGCGTTATGTAGCATCACACACGGTTTATGTTTTTCTGTTATGTGTGCTTTACTTAGATTCGCACACGGTTTTACTAAATAAATCGTCTATATATGTCGTTCAATCGCCCACGTTTACCAAAACTTAACTGGGTGCAGTCATTACCATAATTTCATTATTTTATCCAAATGACAGTATAGCACATCCGAATCACATAATTCATTGAATATTTCATATATATATATATATATATATAAACAGTGTCATATCGCAATCACATAAATCATTGTACATTTTAGAACCCATCAGTACATATACATTGGGACTGTAGGTTATACAAGTGAGAATGATCAATAAACAGAATACTCTTGGTTACGTCTTTGTCTCCGTGATGGCCATTGTCTTCCCAAGACCCTGGCATTGGCACTTGTAGTCTTTAAATTTGTTTAGAGCCATCAGCATTATGGTGAGCTAATCATGCACGAGAAGCCGCTATTGAGATATTTGTTAGGTCATATTCTTTGCATATCGATCTTTACAATAAATATGTATAATTTATATAAATAATGAACTAAAGAAAAAATAGTCCTATAACCGATTTTTGTAATAAGTTACAGTTGATTATCATTCATTGATGTTCAGTACAAACAAAAAAAATACACTAACTAATATTTAGTAAACCGTGCAAGTCATGTGGTTAAATTATGCCAACAAATATAAAATTATATTTGTAATACTATAACATGTTTAAAATAAGATCTAGATAAGTATAAAAATTTAGTAGAAATTGTAATTATTTGACTCAAAATTCCGTTAGACCGGTTCATGTCTTACAAAACTAAAAACGATGTTCCCGCGGAAATCTTTTTGAACTTTTACCATCTTCATGCTTGTATCATGGGCGTCAAACATTGTCGCCTAATGTTTGACCAATCCAACGAGACAATGGGCGGTACAGGCCTAGAAGCTTCAATCTGCCTTGGACCGACGTGATCTAACGTCCCCGACTGGTTCACAACAAAAGGTGGTGCACTGAGTTTAGCGTGTCGTAAAGTAGAGAAAAGGGAGATGGCAGTCACAATGACGGCTGTAGACGCATGGGGTAAGGGTGGAGCTGGTCCGACACCGAATACATGGTCGGGGGAGCTCTCATCACCGTCTGTGTCGGAATCTACTACTACTTCAAAGGGTAGATGCACTCCAAGTCGCCGACCACTAATGTAGGAGTTTGCGCGATAGAAAACAAAAAAATTCTCTCTCATGCGGAAGCAACACTCAAGATCCAATCTAGAAGATGCCAGTAACGGGGAGAGTAGTTCATCATACCCTCGAAGAACACGCGCGTTGAACGTTTAATTCAACGCAGCTCGGTGAAGTTGTTGACGATGTTCGATCCGATCAGCACCGCAAACGAGCAGCACCTCCGGAGGCTTGCACACGTACAGCTCGATGACGTCTCCCTCTTCTTGATCCAGCAAGCTAGAGGGAGAAGTAGGTGGGATCGATTCCAGCAGCACGACGGCGTGGTGGTGGATATGGTGGAGTGTTCCCGCGGGCAGGGCTTCGCCAAGCGGTGCGCGGGAGGAAGGAGGAGATGCGGCAGCGATTCGCATCACATGGTGTGCCTCTCTCATCTCTTATATAGGCAAGGGAGCTGCAGCCACTTAATTCTCAAGGTAGTAACCCCTCTTTAAAGAGTGGTAACCCCCCTCTCCTTTAAAAGGTAGTAACCCCCTCTTTCAAGAGTGGTAACCCCCCATTTAAGGGATGCCCATTGATTGACCACTTGGACCAAGTAGGCCTGGTCAAATGGACCAGTGGGCCACCCTTGGTCGTTGGGTACAGGTGGGCCCCACAGTGGGACCCTCCGGAACCTTCTAGAACATTCCGACACTCTGCCGGAAAAATCCCGAACTTTTCCGGAACCCTGAAATCAACTTGCCATATATAAATCTTTACCTCCGGACTCTTCCGGAGCTCCTCGTGATGTCTAGGATCTCATCCGAGACTCCGAACAATATTCGGACACCATTAACAAAATTATCCCAGAGCTACTCTAGCGTTACCGAACGTTAAGTGTGTGACCCTACGGGTTCGAGAACGTGTAGACATGATCGAGACACCTCTCCGATCAATAACCATTAGAGGGACCAGGATATCCATAATGACTCCCACACATTCAACGAAGATCTTTATCGGTTGAACCACTATGTCGTGGACTACTGTAATCCGTATACAATTTCCTTTGTCACGCGATATTTTACTTACCCGAGATTTGATCGTCGGTATCACTATACCTAGTTCAATCTCGTTACCGGTAAGTAATCTTTACTCGTTCCGTAATACAACATTCTTTGTGACTAACTCATTAGTCATGTGCTTGCAAGCTTTACCGAATGTGCACTACCGAGTGGGCCCAGAGTATATCTCTCCGAAACACGGAGGGACAAATCCCAGTCTTGATTCATGTAATTCAACAAGTACTTTCCGAGATACCCGTAAGACACCTTTATGATCACCCTGTCACGAAGCGATGGTTGATGTCCCCAAAGTATTCTTCCAGTACCCGGGAATAACATGATCTCATGGTCTAAGAAATATGATACTTGACAATAAAAGGCATGACAATATAAAACTTAATGAAACGATCAATATTGTTATGCTTAGTTGGGTCTGTCCATCACGTCAGTCTTCTAATGACATGATCCCGTTAATTAATTAACAACTCATGTTCATGGTTAGGAAACCATAACCATCATTAATTAACGAGCTAGTCTAGTAGAGGCTTACTAGGGACGAGGTGTTGTTTATGCAACCACACATGTATTATGTTTCCGGTTAATACAGTTATAGCATGGAAAATAAACATATATCATGAACACGGAAATATGATAATAACAATTTTATTATTGCCTCTAGGGCATATTTCCAACAGTCTCCCACTTGCACTAGAGTCAATAATCCAGTCAATAAGTAAGCATTTAACACCTATGGCATTCAAGTGTTATTTCTATGCTTCGCATGTGGTAAACTCCATCAAAAGATCTGACATGTTTAGGTCCGTTTGTATTTGCATCTCTTAGCGTCTCCACGCATCACTCATTCTCTAATGAGATGGCTTTGTATATATTTGGTCAACCGGTGAGACCTTAATTCCTCAGCTTAAACTAATGTTACCAACATTTGTGAAAACGTTGCTTCATAGTGTCAGCATTCTTGGAAATTCACCAAGTTCATTAAAGAACTTTCTGACACAAAAATATTCTTCTTATTTGTTGTCAAAACAACGCCTTATTTGTTGTCAACACAACGCTATATACTTAGCCTTTGTTGTAGTATTTATCACAATACTTTAATTTTGAAATTCATTCAAAACCAGCATGGAACTTTCTTCCAGCCTATTGTGCCACCCTTCAACACATCTTGTAATTGAGATATATTTATTTGGATCAATGACAATACTATTGGTGTAACATATTACAACGAATATTTTGTCATTACTGCATATAGAAACACATCCTTAGTTTTTCTTAAACTACTTAAGGATCTTTCCTACTGTTGTCCAATCATCATATGAATTATCCTGGTATAACACTTTATAGCATAGGACTTGTCTGGTTGTGTACATATGATGGAACACATGACTTAGAAATCTCAATTTTGCTCATCATGTGTCAAAACACTTGATATTGCTCAATTCTTTTCATGCAGCAAGAACACTTTCTTGTCGTTTTAATATTGACTACTTCAATACTTCATCTATGTACTTTGGCTCAATCATATCAGGCGCTTCAATCCATCTTTATAGATATTGATGCCCAATATAATGTTTAGCCTAAGCCTTTCATCAATATGAAATCTTAACCGTGTAAATTTAAAATACATATTTTCCAATCAACTATATGTCATCTACATAAAGTATTAGAAATATGTCTAAGCACTCCCACTTAATTTCTTGTAACTCTACAAGTATCTTCACTATTCATGATGGAATCAAACTCTTTTGATAGCTTCATGAAAGTAAAGATTCCAACTTCGTTATGCTCATTTCAACCATTGAAGTTTGCATACTTTTCTAGAAACCCTTTTGAATTTTACAAAACTCATAGACTGTGTCACGTACACATCCTTAATCAGCCTTCCTTGAGAGGAAAGTTGTTTTGTTATTCAACTGCCATATCAGAATATGTAACTTTTTCTAGAACTATCCGTAAAGACGAAAGTATCACTACGGAAGATCAAAATCTTTTCATAGTCAACTCCTTGAACTTTGTCGCAAACACCTTTTCGACAAGTTAAACTTTCAATGGATGTAAACATCCACGTCTTGTTGCTATATAGATCCATTTGCAACCATGAGGATTCACGCCTTCTGAAAGGATTGCCAAGTCACATACTTGACATTCATACATGGATACTATCTCGGATATAATGACTCACAGCCAATTTACGAAGTCAGGGCCCATCATTCGCTTCCTTTATAATTTGCAGGTCCTTTGTTGTCAAAACAACACTTCATTCTCAAACCACAAGTTGGTCTAAGCACAAAGTTTTACGACCTTCGTGGTTCAGTTTGCAAACTCTTTCGAAGTTACTACAACACATGTAGTGTCTTCCACTTAGTCAAATTAGGAGACTCTAGAACAACTTCTAGTGCTGCGCTACTCTTGACATGATAATGATGATTCTCTAATCTCATCGAGTTGCACTGTCCTCCCACTCACTTCTTTCGCAAGAACAATTTTCTCGAGAAATCTACCCTTTCTGACAAACAACATTTGTCTTAGGTTTGGTGATAGGAGAAATACCCAACGGATTCTTTGGGATAACCTTATAAACATATATTTATCCGATTTTGGTTGTAAACATTTTACACATGCTATGCATACCAAAATTTAAGAAAAGACAATTCGGGTCACTACCCAAGCCATAACGCGTATGGTGTCATTTTCAACGGATCACGATGGTGCTCTTTTAAGTGTAAAAGCGGTAGTCTCTAAAGCATAAACTACAAAAATATAATGGCATTTTATTTATCTTACCATGTCTTACAAAGTTCGATAATGTCTCTCTAACACTCCATACTTCTGTGGGGTTTTCGAGAAGGATAAGTTGTGGAACAATTCTGCAACTCCTCAGATGTTTCGCTAAACTCGTAACTCAAACTTTATTCTTTATGATCCAATCATAAATACTTGATTCTCTTGTTACGATGATTTTTTCACTTCATACTAACAATACATTGAACTAATTCAAAAATGTCAAATTCCTTTCTCATTAAATAGATATACTCATGTATCTACTCAAATCATCGGTGGAATATGAAGAAAAATTAATCCACCACACACGGCTATTCATAATGGACCATGTACATCAATATGTACAATCTCCACTAATTTAGTCGTCCGTTCTACTTTGGCCTATGAACGGAGTTTTAGTCATCTTTTGGAAGAGATCTCACAAGCGTCAATTCATTCAAAAACAAAAATGACTCCGAAAGTCCATCAACATGGAGTTCCTTCATGTTTTCCTTTCCATTATGAACTAAAACGGCAGTGTCACAACTTAAGTGAAATTCTTTAATTTTACGTCTTGCGATGTTTAGCATTTAGTCTTATAGATGTTTATTTTACCAACACGATTTATATTTACTCATCCATCAATTATGGAACATGGTCATAGTGTGAACAACTCATTTGTTCTCACCATAAGCAGGAACAAAATAACAACTTATTAAGTTCTTAAAATAAATCTTGAAGGTTTGTTTCGATGCGACAGTGAACACAATAACACTTTATTTTCGTTCTTGTCATGATCGATTTGACATCTATTACTAGTTCTTTCAGGCTCTTGTATTTCTTGCATTGTGTTGCTATGACAATTCATACCAACCAATCTAGTATCAAAATACCCCAAAATACTTTGTTAACTAGTAATACATCTATAACCTGTATATCATGCATATACTCCTGAGCTGGACTTTTCCAGTCTTTTCTTTTCTGCCATATAATTTTGTAATTCTATTTTCAGTGTTCCCTTTCCTTTACAGAAGAATCATTCAACATCAAACAATGCCAGTCGAACTAGCACATTTTCCTTGGCGTGTTAGTCATATACTATCACCCATGGAGTCATATTTTTGAAGTTGATTGTTTCACTAATATCACCATATTATTAGCATTCTTCCATGCCTATTCCACCCTTAGCAATCTTCAAGCATAGTAAACGATTTTTACCCACACTTTTAATCCATCCCATCATAACAATTTTGTGATGAAGCTACTATAGCTCAAAGGAAGGAATTTAGAGGATAATGTCAGTGCCCAACGTCTTGGGATGATTCAAACGCCTAGCGTCTTCAATCCTTGCATATATTCAAATAATATAAGCACATTGTCACAATAAATTACACTCAGTCATGTTGCGACAAACAGGGTTCTAGATATCAATATATCTTTCACTCCTCGCTTGTTTCTGAAAACAATTCTTTTCAGATCCTAGATCACCTGATACTCAAAACATTCTTTTGAAGATCAGGTATCATGGAAGCAAGCATGACACTAGATACTAAGTCGGAATCATTTGCTCTTTAGATCAATCAATCATTAATCACATGGAGCTAGGTAGGTATTACCGAAAATTTACAATAGGACTCTTATTTAAATTCACCTAATACGGTACCAGTCCATAATGGTTTTGCCAGATCAAAACAGTTTTATCTCAATTAACAATCTACGTGTAAGGTAGTTTGTGGATGCCAAAGTCTAGTACAAATTATGCAAATACACTATGATAGGTGGTTCATGATAAATTTTGTTCATGTTAATTCAAAAATTACTACGTGAACTCCCACTCAAAACAACATCCCTCTAGTCGTTTCAGTGATTACACAAACCAAATTCACTACACCGATAACCGATCATCACGTGAGATGGTGCAGCTGCAAAGGCGAACATCAACATGTTCATCATATCATCCATATGACTCGTGCTTTACCTTTCGGTTACGTGTTCCGAGGCCATGTCTGCACATGCTAGGCTCGCCAAGTAGAACCGTAGTATTTGCGTGTGTAAATCTGGCTTACACCCGTTGTATGCGAACGTTGAGTCTATCACACCCGATCATCACGTGGTGCTTCGAAACAATGAACTTTCTTAACGGTGCATACTAAGGAAGAACACATTATTATCTTGATATTTACGTGCGAGGGATCATCTTATAATGCTACCGTCGTGCACACGCAAAATAAGATGCATAAAAGGATAAACATCACATGCATAAAAAATATGTGACATGGTATAGCCCTTTTATTGCGTCTTGATCTCCATCTTAAACGCACCGGCATGATCTCCATCATGGCGCCATGTTCATGTGGCGCCTTGGTTGTCTCCACCACGTTGCATCCCATATATTGCTAACTCATAGCGATAAATAATGCAATTACATGGCGTTTGAAGTTGACACGCAGGTCATACAATTTTTAATTAAGACAACCATATGGCTCCTGCCGGTTGCCGTACTCATCGACATGCAAGTCGTGAAACATTACAAAACATGATCATCTCATACATCACAAATATATCATATGAACAGTTTGGGCTATACCATATCACAAGCACCCCTGCAAAAACAAGTTAGACGCCTCTCCCTTATTCTTTGCAAATTTTACGTGGCTTAGGGCTTTCGAAGAAAGAACCGATCTTACCTACGAACATGAAACCACAACGGTGATAAACAAATTATTAACAACCCGTTGTAGATTAAATCTTAACTATAGTGGGAGAGACAGACACCCGCAAAGCCACTTATGCAATACAAGTTGCATGTCAGTCGTGGAACAAGTCTCATGTACGTGGACATGTAAAGTTAGTCCGGGCCGCTTCATCCCACTATGCCACTAAGATTCAAAATACACAAAGGAAGTAATAACATGATTATCAACGCCCACATACACATATGTGTTCTACCCGTACCAAAACATCTACGCATAGATCCGGCTCTGATACCACTGTAGGAGTTTGCGCGATAGAAAACAAAAAAATTCTCTCTCATGCGGAAGCAACACTCAAGATCCAATCTAGAAGATGCCAGTAACGGGGAGAGTAGTTCATCATACCCTCGAAGAACACGCGCGTTGAACGTTTAATTCAACGCAGCTCGGTGAAGTTGTTGACGATGTTCGATCCGATCAGCACCGCAAACGAGCAGCACCTCCGGAGGCTTGCACACGTACAGCTCGATGACGTCTCCCTCTTCTTGATCCAGCAAGCTAGAGGGAGAAGTAGGTGGGATCGATTCCAGCAGCACGACGGCGTGGTGGTGGATATGGTGGAGTGTTCCCGCGGGCAGGGCTTCGCCAAGCGGTGCGCGGGAGGAAGGAGGAGATGCGGCAGCGATTCGCATCACATGGTGTGCCTCTCTCATCTCTTATATAGGCAAGGGAGCTGCAGCCACTTAATTCTCAAGGTAGTAACCCCCTCTTTAAAGAGTGGTAACCCCCTCTCCTTTAAAAGGTAGTAACCCCCTCTTTCAAGAGTGGTAACCCCCCATTTAAGGGATGCCCATTGATTGACCACTTGGACCAAGTAGGCCTGGTCAAATGGACCAGTGGGCCACCCTTGGTCGTTGGGTACAGGTGGGCCCCACAGTGGGACCCTCCGGAACCTTCTAGAACATTCCGACACTCTGCCGGAAAAATCCCGAACTTTTCCGGAACCCTGAAATCAACTTGCCATATATAAATCTTTACCTCCGGACTCTTCCGGAGCTCCTCGTGATGTCTAGGATCTCATCCGAGACTCCGAACAATATTCGGACACCATTAACAAAATTATCCCAGAGCTACTCTAGCGTTACCGAACGTTAAGTGTGTGACCCTACGGGTTCGAGAACGTGTAGACATGATCGAGACACCTCTCCGATCAATAACCATTAGAGGGACCAGGATATCCATAATGACTCCCACACATTCAACGAAGATCTTTATCGGTTGAACCACTATGTCGTGGACTACTGTAATCCGTATACAATTTCCTTTGTCACGCGATATTTTACTTACCCGAGATTTGATCGTCGGTATCACTATACCTAGTTCAATCTCGTTACCGGTAAGTAATCTTTACTCGTTCCGTAATACAACATTCTTTGTGACTAACTCATTAGTCATGTGCTTGCAAGCTTTACCGAATGTGCACTACCGAGTGGGCCCAGAGTATATCTCTCCGAAACACGGAGGGACAAATCCCAGTCTTGATTCATGTAATTCAACAAGTACTTTCCGAGATACCCGTAAGACACCTTTATGATCACCCTGTCACGAAGCGATGGTTGATGTCCCCAAAGTATTCTTCCAGTACCCGGGAATAACATGATCTCATGGTCTAAGAAATATGATACTTGACAATAAAAGGCATGACAATATAAAACTTAATGAAACGATCAATATTGTTATGCTTAGTTGGGTCTGTCCATCACGTCAGTCTTCTAATGACATGATCCCGTTAATTAATTAACAACTCATGTTCATGGTTAGGAAACCATAACCATCATTAATTAACGAGCTAGTCTAGTAGAGGCTTACTAGGGACGAGGTGTTGTTTATGCAACCACACATGTATTATGTTTCCGGTTAATACAGTTATAGCATGGAAAATAAACATATATCATGAACACGGAAATATGATAATAACAATTTTATTATTGCCTCTAGGGCATATTTCCAACAACTAATTCTACCAGAAATCTGTTGTTCACTTTCTTATTATAGGGAGTATTATCTGTTGAGTACCTATATTGTGGAACATTGTACTTTAATGCGTATATTATAATTTGAAGGTTGTTATTTTTCAGGGGTGTATCTGATTAATGTAGATAAGGTGAAATCAACGGGTTTAAAAATGGATGATGTGAATGGTTTTCATGAAAATGTCATGCACATTTCCGCACGATGTTTCTAGAAACTTTTTGACCGGATACATATAGAAGAGAACATAATTTCGAATAATAGTTATATGATTTTAATCACTTAAAATAATTGGCAAGAGGTTCATTTGATTGATAAAACTGATTTCGGTGTTCAACTTACACACAATTTACTTGTGTATTACATAGCGGGATGGTGTGATCTTAAGCATTCGAAAGCAAAAAAAATGACGTGGACAATTTGATGACTAAAGAAAAATATGATGTGTTCCCTAAAAAATGATATGGATGCTTACATGTAGATATAGACAATAATTAATGAATGTTAGTGGATATTTGGTTGACTAAAAAAGTGAGTGATGTGGATAGTTTGCATGTTGAGCTAGACTAATATTAATTACAGTTAGTTAAGTTTTGCTTTATAACAAGTACAGATAGTTGTTTATGCCCATTTATAGTCTCTTGGAACCCTCGCGGCCCTCAAAGAGGAGCCCCGCCGTCTCCTCATCGGTAGTCCTTCGGTGCGCCACCGGCCAGGCGAGGTGTTGTTGGCCTCATCCAGCCAACGGCCAGGAGATCTCCGACGTGGAGGAGGCAAAGAAGGACCTCGCTTGCGTGTGGTATGATCCCCTCACCCCCTTCCCCAAATTGGTAGAATCTGTTCCAAAATTAATATTGTGCCTTGGTTGGTCCTTTACAATTTGCTACCATTGTGTTCATGCTTTTTTAAATCTAGGATTTGCTAGTGACGGAGTTTCGATTAGGCTGTTAGGGACATTTGTGGTGGCTGCTTGGCATTGCTGAAGCGAGCAATGTTGATGATATATGTTTGTATGCTTGATACGGCTATGCCACGAATGAAAGTTCAGGCTTAGTTATGTTGTAACAACGTGTTATTTCAACCATTTAAGAAAAAACTTGATGATTTATTTGAGAGATTATTTATTTATTGCATTTATAATGGCTCTGGCCCATCGATCACTATCGAAAACTGAATAGAGAATCAGACGTGTTGCAAATACTGAGTTTTCTTTCAAGTTTATGCTGGGCAAGGCTATGAGGGCTCTCATGTATATTCTCAAAGAGCGAATTTTTCTTAGTTGATTTAGTTGGACTTGCTTGATATTGTCACATGATCGTCATGTTGAAGATGCAGTCTCTATGTTGTCCGGGTTATGTCACCGGAGGTGGACGACAACTACTCCGTTGTTGATCTTAGATTCAAACAATGGGGACGATGTGAGTGTGACCTCGGTGAAAGATACTCGAGATCCACAACTCAACCATATATCTCTTGTGCATATTCCAGATAAACCGTTTGGAGAGCCACCCGCGGAACATCAACTTGATCACACCTCTATCGAGGCTCTTGAAGATCACAGATGCGGCAATTTCGGATCCGGGTTATCGACGGATGTCGAATCGTCATATGGTTCCATTTGTGATCTTCAGCACCTTCTTCATGTATATAGATCGACTTCTTATCGTATTGTGCAACTAGTCACCTATATTTCCTGTTTACTGTTGTATAAGGATCATTGATGTCAATATATTAGCTTTGTTAAAAAAAAAGAGTATATGCGATGATGTTCATGCGGACTCGTTGTCTAAAAAAAGCCATTTCTCTTATTAGGAAGAAAACAGTCATTGGCAGTTGGCTCGTCAAGATCAAACACAAGCCGCCCTGGCACCGGCACCGAAACATCCTCTCCTGCTAGCTCCTCCGACTAACCACTGGCAGACGAATCGGAAGCTTCCAAGATAATCTTCACCCGCACTGTCAGGGGCCCGTAGCAGTTCTGCTTGAGAAACAGGATTTGCAACTAAGGAAGGAGCAGGAACAGTAAACAGATAGCTCAATTTGGATAGGGAATTGATAAAAGAAAGCAGTAAGCTTGAAGGAAAGAAAGAACAGGAAAAGAAGAACAAGGAATTAGGTTTTTAGGATTCACGTGCCACCCATCCACCCTCTCTCTCGGGTTATATCGAGTACCCCGAAGAGCCACGTGTCCAAAGATTACAGCTGGTTTAAGACAAGGTTTAGAATCTAATTATTACATTGCCAGCTGTCTAAGCAAAGGTTATGCAGGGGATGCATCTCAGCCGTTGGAATCATGATGAACGTCAGGGCATAGTCCTGACAATGCTCCCTCCTTGGAACCATACTTCAGGGATGGAATTCTGGAAAGGTTGCACGAATGAAGCCGGCGTCTTCCCAGGTTGCCTCCTCTGGTGTAAGATTCTCCCAGTGGATCAACCACTGTGGAACTGCAACATCGTATGAGCCAGATCTTCTTGGAACTTGACGATACTGCAGAACTGCTGAAGGAGCTATCTTGATCTTGCCATCTTCAGTAAGTAGTGGCAGTGTAGGGTTCGGTACTGCATTTGGTCCCAAATGCTTCTTCAGTTGATTGACGTGAAAGACATCGTGAAGAAGAGTACCTGTAGGAAGCTGGAGTTGATATGATACCAATCCCACACGTTTGAGGACTCTGAAGGGACCATAATATTTTGAGGAAAGCTTCAATGAGTTGCGCAGTCCGAGAGCTGTTTCCCTGTAGGGCTGCATTTTTAGATAGACCATGTCGCCCACATTGAACTGTCGCTCGGTTCTTTTCATGTCAGCAAACTTTTTGATGCGGTTCTGTGCTTGTTGCAGATTGTCTTTCAGAGACTTCAGCATCTTTTCTTGCTCAGAAATAGTGATCTCCACTTCAGGCGACACATCACAAGGCAGTGCAATGTTATGGATTTGAGGGGGTTTGTAACCATACAATGCCTCGAACGGTGAGCATTTTAGAGAAGTGTGGAATGAGGAATTGTACCACCATTCTGCTGCCGGCAACCATTGTGCCCATTTCTTTGGTTCCTTGAACGCCATACTACGCAAATACTGCTCGAGGCACTGATTAACACGCTCTGTTTGTCCATCTGACTCAGGGTGATAGGCAGAACTGAAATTCAGCTGAACTTGGAGAGTAGAGAAGAATTCTTGCCAAAACTTTGAGGTAAAGATTCTGTCTCTATCACTGACTATTACCTTAGAGGTCCATGTAGCTTGAAGATGTTGTCGATGAACAGTTGAGCCACTTGAGGTGCTGTGAAAGGATGAGATAGTGGTATGAAATGTGCATACTTTGTGAGCCTATCAACCACAACCATGATCACATCTTTCCCTTTTGACTTCGGTAGACCCTCAACAAAATCCATGCTCAGTTCTGACCATTTGGCATTTGGAATATTTAGTGGATCCAGAAGTCCTGGGTAGTGTACTCTTTCTGTTTTAGAAATCTGGCACACTGGGCAGATGGCAACCTTGTTTGCAATGTATTGCTTCATGTTGGGCCAATAAAACAGGTGTTTCAGGCAGTGTAATGTCACTCTACTCCCTGAATGTCCTCCAAAGAGTGAGGAATGGAATGAAGCAAATATCTTTTCTTTCAGATCAGTACTGCTGCCAATTACAATTCTGTTTTTGTATCTCAAGAGACCAGACTGTAGCTTGTAATGGCTGTTGTCAGAAGTGCCTGAAGCAAGCTCTTGAAGTAGTTGAGTACATTTCTTATCATTAACATAAGATTCAGCAATTTCTGTCATCCAGGTAGGCACTGCTGTTGATATAGCTGAGCAAGATTCTTCAATTGTTTCGTGTTTCCTGCTCAAGGCATCTGCAACTGTGTTTTCTTTGCCCTGTTTGTATTCAATGGTGAAGTCAAACTCCAGGAGTTTCAGCATCAGTTTATGCTGGATACCTTCAAGCAACCTCTGGCTTGTTAGGTATTTGAGGCTTCTCTAGTCAGTTTTAATGCAGAGTTTATTCCCCAATAAGTAATGCCGCCATTTCCGAAGAGCTTCAAGAATAACTAATGCCTCCTTTTCATATATGGACTGAGCTATCGCCTTGGGACCCAAAGCTTTGCTGTAAAAAGCAATTGGCTTGCCTTGCTGCATGAGAACTGCTCCCAGGCCGCTTCCAGATGCATCAGTCTCCAGGTGTAACGGTAGGGCAAAGTTGGGTAGAGCTAGAACTGGTGGTGTGGTCATGACTTGTTTCAGTTTGTCGAAAGCTTCCTGTTGCTTTTGTGTCCAGATGAAAGCATTTTTATTCAACATGTCATGCAGAGGACGACAGATGCTTGCATAGCCTGCTATGAAGCGGCGGTAGTATCCTGTCATGCCTAGGATCCGCCTGAGTTTTTTCAGTGTGTTTGGAAGCGGCCAATTGATCACTTCTTGAATTTTTTCTGGATCAGTGGCAACTCCCTCTGCTGATAATATGTGTCCCAGATAGCTCACCGATGGAACTGCAAAATCACATTTTGATAGTTTTGCTTTTAGCTGATGCAGCCTTAGTAGTTCCAGAACCTTTTCTAGGTGTTCTCTGTGCTTTGCTAGACTCGAGATGTATATCAAGATGTCGTCAAAGAGCACAAGCACGAACTTTCGCATATATGGAGCAAATATGCTATTCATCAACTGCTGAAATGTTGCCGGGGCATTTGACAAGCCGAAAGGCATCACCAGGTACTCATAGTGTCCAAGGTGGGTACTGAACGTTGTTTTTGGAATATCCGGAGGATGCATTCGTATTTGGTGGTACCCTGACCGTAGATCAATTTTTGAAAACACTGTGGCTCCTTGTAACTCATCTAAGAGGCCCTCTATTACTGGGATAGGATATTTGTTTTTGATTGTGATGTTGTTGAGCTGTCTATAGTCAACACATAGTCTCCATGTTTTATCTCTCTTGCGCACCAAGATGGCTGGAGCAGAATATGGGCTTGAGCTCAATCTTATCTCATTATTCTTGAGCATTTTCTGCACCAACTCCTCAATGATGTTCTTTTGCTTGTGTGGCATTCGATATGGTCGCACATTAGGAGGATTTGAACCTTCCTGAATTGGAATTGTGTGGTCGCAAGCTCTAGCTGGAGGTAAACCGACTGGTTCAGTAAACACATCTGTGAAATTCTGCAAGATGTTTGTCACTGGTGTCTCTGGAAACTCTACTATTTCCACTGGAGATTTGTTGTCTGCTGGTTCTGAAGTGTATCTGACAATATATGCTTCAGCTCCTGATCTGATTAGCTTGGAGCAAGCTTTTGCTGATATCACTGAGGAAAGAGCTGCTCGATCCTTTAATGTGACCCATTTGTCTTGCACTGTGATTGCAACAGTTCTGTTTTCCCAGTCTGTGAAGTTAGGTCCATGAAACTTTAGCCAGTTGGCTCCCAGAATCATGTCATATCCCTTTAGAGGTAACACCTTACAGTCGAATTGGAACTATGTGTTCTGGATAGCGAACTTACAGTCAGGAATTTGTCCTTCTGAGTGTATTTGACCACCGCCTGCTACTGTGACAGGATGAGCTTTTGTTGGTTGGACTATCAATTTCGTCTTCTTGATGAATTCGCTGTCAAGAAAGGTGTTGGTACTTCCACTGTCAATGAGAGCTACTGCTTGTTTGCCTCCTATCTTCACATGAACAGATAGTGTTGATTCACCTGGTATGCCGTGCAAGGCCTCAGCCGAGATGTGCATGCAATTAGCTCTTGCTGGTGGTTGTTCTAGCTCCTGTTGAGGCACTGGATTAGGTGGAGGTTGAATCTCTTCTTGTTGCAAATGTACTTGAGCATCATGAAACTGATCACCTTGTTCAGGAGCCTCTTCCTTTTCGCTGTTTCCTTGCATTTCCATAATGTGTAGCAAGCTTTTCATAGCTTGGCATTTGTGCCCAAGGAACCAGTTTTCTGGGCAATACCAGCATTTGTTCTTTTCTCGTGGTTTGTCATTGGGTTGTCGAGGCCTGCCCTCTCTGTTACCATCTCTGTTCCCTACATTCTGTCGCTGAAACGCTGGCTGTACAACCCGAGGAGGGTTAACAACACTTGGCCTTTTCATAACAGATAGCATCACTTGCTCTTGTTGTCGAGCTTGCCAGTAAGCTGCTCTTAGTGTTGAAGGGGCATGGCTTCTAACTGCCTGCTTTATTGGATCTTTCAAGCCAGAGATGAAACGTAACAGAAAAAATTATCTGTTAAGTATGAATGGTCTCGTTTCATGGAAAACATGAATTCTTCAAATGTATCAATGTACTGATTGACAGAATGTGTCTGCTTGACGTGCTGAAACTGCTCCATGGATTCATGCTCTCCCGCGGCTGGAAATCTGTCACACAGTAGCTCACACAACTGTGTCCAGTTAAGGAGATAAATGTTGAGCCCACTGCTGGATAACCAGGTTTTTGCTTTGCCTCTGATGTGTGCATTTGCCCATTTGACCTTGGCTTCATTCTGTATACCGGTCAGCTGAAACACACTCTCACATTCTTCTATCCAAGCTGAGGCATTTTCTCCATAAAAAATTGGCAGCTCCATGTTGGGTGTTCTGATATATGGGTCTTGTGTATTGCTGTGCTGCACCTGTTGCTTCTCGACAGTAGTTTGTGGGGATGTGAAAGTGGTCGAAGTGGGTTTAGGTGCTTGCTGCTGTTGCGGAATGGTTGGCTGTGAAGGAGCGTAGGTGTATTTGGGTTGGTGGTGTTGCTGCGGAATGATGAGTTGGGAAGGCATATGGGTATACTGGTGTTGTTGTGGAGGGTGTGGTGGTGGTGGGTAATGATAGTACCCATTGTTGGGAGGGAAGTATTGAAAGTTGTTGGGTGGAATTGGGTGGTGGTATTGGTACGAACTGTTGGGTGTGGTAGGCTGGGTGTAATATGGAGAGCTAGTAGTGTAAGGTTGGTTTTGGTAGTTTGAATGAGAGAATGTGGAAATCTGGTAAGGTTGAGAGATGTACATCTGTGGGTTTGTAGCTGGGTTTGTGTACTGGTATGAGTGAGGAATTGGGTCTGAGGTGTGTGATGTGGTGGCTTGGATTGTGGCGGTAGTAGGCGAGCTAGGAATGGCTAAAGGTTGTGACTTTGGTGGTATGGCTGCCTGTGGAGGAAACTGCGATGTAGCAGGAAAATCAGGGTGAGGTAATTGGCGGGGAGAGAGATTACCAAAACGCAGAGGGCGCGATGCTCCTGATGAAGAAGCAGAGGAATTCATCGGTGTGGCGCCTTCCGGAATCGGACTCAAGATGGGCTGGTAGTGGGGTGGAGTAGCCTCCGGCGTTGGTGGCGAGCTTGTTGCCATCTGCGCGGTGGTGCTCGCCGGCTGGGCTCCCATGGTGACGCTGAGTTGAGTCACCAACGCGGTGAGGGAGGAGATGTTGTTGTTCAACAGATCCAACGAATTCTGCTGCACCTCCATCCGCTCCTGGATCCTGAGTACCTCGCGGGGCAGACGCCCGCTGATCTCCTCTTCTCGCTCAGCTTGTTGCTGCGCCGCCGCCAGTAGGGCAGCTTCTTCTGCCGCTGCCGCGATCCGCTCTTGCGAGCGTGTCCTGATGATGGACGCCATGCGGAATCAGTAGGTGGTGTGGATCTGGTGGAGGAAGAAGGTAATCGCCTCTGACAGGAATTTTACGCTCGGGATCGATGTGACCCAAGAACCCGGGGGGAAAAATTTTTGGTCGCAAGAACGTCGCTCATGATACCAATTGTCAGGGACCCGTAGCAGTTCTGCTTGAGAAACAGGATTTGCAACTAAGGAAGGAGCAGGAACAGTAAACAGATAGCTCAATTTGGATAGAGAATTGATAAAAGAAAGCAGTAAGCTTGCAAGGAAAGAAAGAACAAGGAATTAGGTTTTTAGGATTCACGTGCCACCCATCCACCCTCTCTCTCGGGTTATATCGAGTACCCCGAAGAGCCACGTGTCCAAAGATTACAGCTGGTTTAAGACAAGGTTTAGAATCTAATTATTACATTGCCAGCTGTCTAAGCAAAGGTTATGCAGGGGATGCATCTCAGCCGTTGGAATCATGATGAACGTCAGGGCATAGTCCTGACACGCACCAACCGTGCTACCTGCGCCGGTCCCACGTATACCTCGCTTCGGCGCTTCGCTTCGTTTCGTACCTAGGAGAAGTCTATTCCCCAACAACTCGTCTCCAACCTCCTCCCTCCTCCCTCCTCCTACTCCCCGCCCGCCCCGTCGAATCCATCGAGGCGACGAAAAAGAGGAGCCCAAGGTTGTTAGGGTTCCGGATGGACGGGCCCAGAAGCTTCTAGAACCGCAGGCTTGCTCGGGGCGATGGACGACGAGAAGGCGACGGACCCGCTGATCCCGCCGCCGTCGCCGGAGATCGACCTCGAGGCCGGCGCCGGGGACCAGCTCCAGTGCCGGATCTGCCTCGAGACCGACGGTACGTGCGCCCGCCGGATCCGTCCCGCTCCCGCGCGAGCTGTTGCTGCCCCTTTCTTTTTTTGGCAGGGGTTGACTGCCTGTCTCGGTGTCCTTGTGCAGGGAGGGACTTCATCGCGCCGTGCAAGTGCAAGGGGACGTCCAAGTACGTGCACCGCGACTGCCTCGACCACTGGAGAGCCGTCAAGGTACGCGCTTTCACTCTCTTGAATGATGCTCCGGTGCTATCCTGGAGCTCCGAAGCAATGTGATTGTGTGATGGATCCGCCGAGGGTTGTATCTGTGGTTTCCCTTAGCTTAATTATGTGAATGCGTGGAAGCTATACCTCGTGTATGATTGTTGTGCTTAGATGTTGTTGTGGCCATTTGGGTATGATTCGCTTGCATTCTAGTGGTCAATCAATTCAGGGATCATCTAGAGTTGTAGGCAATAGTACTAGAATAGAAATGGAAGACCCAGTAAGTTTCCTTTTCACCATGGGAGGGTGTCTTATTATGTTTGGTCAGTGCCGTCGAATGATGCGCCACGAGTAGCCAGCTAACCTGCCCAGGTAGAATATGCACCACGAGTAAGTCACCCTTTCAAATTGGGGCCTATTTGATGGGCTTGAATTAGTTGTTAATTTGCTAGTGGATTCAATCTTAATCTGTCCCTATGCTTGGTCCATTTCTGTGAATAACTGCAGCTGTATTTTCATTTCCCAATTGAATTATCATACGTGAAATTTACATCTTCCAAGGTGCATTGCATATTGGCATGGTTTTACCGCTACCCAACCTCTGAAACACACAAGTTAATTCTGTTAGCCCAATTGACAGAATGCTAGTTATATTTGATTTATCTGGGTGATATTTCAGTGGAATTTCTCGTAGTAGTGTTTAGCTATCTGATACATGTCACCAATTAGATCTATGTTTGATGTGTGGTTGTAGCAATATGTAGTGTTAAGACTATGAGTATGTTCAAAAACATCATTTCGCAAAACAAAACAAAAAATCAATCCAGCCGCTGTTTATTTTCTCTTTTGGTACAGATGTTCTCTGTTTATTAGAGCTTGACCACCCTGTTTTTTTGTGTGTGACAAACTGACAACCCTATTTTGTGTGTACGTTATGCCATTCACGGTTGTTATGTAGCGACATAAGCGAATTCACATGTGACTACAGTCTAAACAGATCAAATTAACTAGAGCATTCATGTGTGACCACGTCTACACATAAGAAAACTATTAAAAGTTACAACATAAATGCATACTGTGGATGAAATTGAAACTATATAACTGCAATCGCATTTTTTTTAACTAGAAATCCACTAACTAAAATATTATAAAAACTTGCACATTTTTTTTGAAGAAATTGTACCTTTCAGTTTGACGTACAGTTGACATGGCATTGGTTAAGTTGCTAAAAGAGAGATATTTTAAAAAGATACATTGATCAAGTCTTGTATTGCTTGAATGCCTGTAAATACCACCTGAAGGCTGTAACTGTAAGTACTCCATCTTCGTTTAATATATAAAAAATGTCCACTTTACATTTCACAACCCTAAACTCTGGTGGGAGTTCACGTTTAAACCCTAAACTCCAAAGCTGTTTGAATTGCAGCCTCAAACTACTAAAAATAGCTCACTTTTCACCCTTGAATGGTTTTCAAGTGGTTTTGGGTGAAGTAGATGCCACACATCGTCCTCCATGTGTTTGGCATATCGCCACCATGAGCTGATAAACACTGAAATAATGAACAGCCTAAACCAAAGTATACCATCTGGATTTAAATCTTTCACAAAAAATTACTAGAGATGATAGAACAATTGGGATAAATTCATAAAAGAATATAATTGGATGACATGCAGCAATGTGGCATTGAGACTACATCTGTGTGGCATCCACATCAGTCAAAACCACTAGTGCGACCGCTTGAGCTTGAGAAGTGGACATGTTGAAAAGTGGAGTGTTGGACTGTTTGAATAGTTAACCTTGGCAATAGTTCAGGGTTGAAAAGTGGGCTTTGTTCTTTAATATATTTTCTCTACGGACTTTCTGTACAGTGTCAGATAAAAAACAAAGGTTCTGTACTGCTTGAACATTCTAAATAGACTGCTCCCCCCCCCCCCCCCCCCCCCCCCTTCCCCTTCCCCTTCCTTGATTTTTCAATTTTAAGATGCAGTGGTAGGTCAGATTACTTTCCGTGGCTAACAATGTACTCTTCATTTGAATATATTTGGAATATGGGTGTTCCAGTTTGTTAGGCAGATGCTCCCAGGTCCAATTGTGGTAGTTAGTACTGGAAAATCTGCTTTCTGTTAGGATGTTGGGATGTCTGCATCAAAGGAAGTTGTGCTGTTTGGTAAGGGTAGATGGAAGTGGAGTTGGTGTTGGAAGTTAGGATTATGACATAAAGCATATTGCTTCAGAGGATGGATCCAGTAGATCAGAGTAGAAGTGATGTATGACTTATTGTTTTCTCTTTTAACGCTCAGAAATATGAATTCTCTTTGTTCAGCAAAAAGCAAAATAATAAAGTTCTTCCTGTTGCATTTGTAAAAACATTCAGTGAACTCTTTGCATCTTGTTGCCTACTTGTCTTAGCTATTAGAAGCTTGGCTTTGTAATGAGATTGTGTCTTTCTTGTGTAAAACTAACAGTGCTTGATGCTTTGTCATATACAGGAGGGATTTGCATTTTCTCATTGCACCACCTGCAAGGCTCCTTATTACTTGAGGGTTCATGTCCACACTGACAGGAAATGGCGAACAATGAAGTTTCGTTTCTTTGTTACTAGAGATATATTATTCATCTTTGCTCTAGTCCAGTTTGTAAGTCTTTGAGCATCCGTGTCATTTTTCTTTTGTATATTTGTTGTATTGAGTGATAACTGTATATCTTACTCCTTTGTTCAGGTCATCTCTGCATTGGCTTATTTGGTACATTTTATTGATGGGTACCAGCAATATTGGCTGAGGACGGCATGGGGTTTTGATAACGAAGTTAGTTTTTATTATATATGTGGTAAACTACTTAAATCATTTGCATCTTTTGTTATCACTTGTACCTTAGCTTGTACCTGCTTTTCATGATGTTAATAATGAATTTATACCTTATGTCCTTGTCTGGATGTGTGGGTGGAGTCTAATACCTGCGTATGCAATTTACTGTTAATCCTCAGCACTGAGCTGTATGGGATCTGTACTTTTTACTTAGGGAAATATGCGATTAGTGTATATTCTGTCTGGACAGCCTCTCTTCTACAAGTGTTTAGTAGTGTAGAAAAGGAAACATGAGACGATTTTTTTTTTCGTTTTCACCGTTAGAGGAAATATGTATGTTGAATAGGACAGCGTATTTCCCAGATACATGCGTGGCAATGTTTAAAGTTTTTTCTTCGTACAGATAGCATTCTTTCATCTGTTGTGTTTATGCAGTGAGGGACTAATACTAGGTATTGTGTGATGATCTACACTATGTGGCATGCACTATGTACTAATTAAATATGTACGGACACTGTTGCTGAGATATATGATGCATCACATTTGGTTTAAATTCTGAACTGAGTTGATGAGCATCTTTATTCTATTTACAGGAGCTTTGTTGTTCTTTGCTTTACTCGGGTTATCGGGATGCTTCATAACGTGTTATGACCGAAGAGTACGGAGTGACTTGGCTCAGCCTTGTCGAGAACTGTGTCTCTGTTGCTGCCAACCAGGGTAGGCTTCAAGTAATTCAGTGACTATATTCGTTAAGCTGTTAATGCTATATGCTTTGGTTCATCTGTATGTTGTACACTCACTGTTCCGTTTCGTTTCAGGATGTGTGCGGATTGTCATCTTCCTGGCACGCTTTGCATGTGGACGGACTGCACCACATGCTTTGAAGGCTGTGCAACTACAGCTGGGGAGTGTGGTGGTTGCTTGGGAGGCGCAGGTGAAGCAGGGTTACCGTTGCTCCTCATCATGGGAGTGATCGTGCTCGGGCTGTTCACGGTCGTCGGCATCTTCTACAGCGTACTGGTGGCAACTATGGTAGGCCAGAGGATCTGGCAAAGGCACTACCACATCCTCGCCAAACGAATGCTAACAAAGGTGAGCATTGCTTTTTAACTCGTCCGTTTAGTTTACCATCCATGGTGTTTCCTCCTGTTTATAACCCCCATTTGGTGTTCTCCAGGAATACGTTGTGGAAGATGTAGACGGTGAACGTGCAGATTGGTCTCCCCCGCCACTCCCTGCTGAGCATGTCCAGCAGCTCAAGTCCCTGGGACTCCTATAGCCCATGCCATTGTGCTGATGGCTGTTGACGATGACCTTAAAAAGTTCAGGACCAGCCGCGGTGCACTGACTGCCCCAGCTGTACAGGAGGCAAATACTAAGCTGATGGCAGGGCGTGTTTCTTGTATCCGCACTTGCACAGCCCAACGTGGCCGTGATATCGTCGGTCCTTTTTGTACATTGTAACCAGGAAATGACAACACCTTGATTTTTATACAAATGAGATGGTTTACTCAATTGAGTTCAGCTCGTGCTTGTCTTGCTCTAGTCAGAATTGGTGACCTCCGATTAGTCCTCTACATTGCACAGAAGAAACCACCGTGGCGCAACTCGGCGCAACTCAAACCACTGTGGCACAACTCGACAAAGAATGCCATCATCCGGATGATCGACCTACATTCAACACATATTACATCAAACCCTTACCTTTTCTAATTAAATCAAACACCAGCTCGAAACAACCAAATCTATAGTGGTAATTGTGGCCTAAACTGAATGAAAGTAACATAAACTATCATTATAATACAATATAGACAGCGAATTATTGTGTTACCTGTGAATGAGACAATTTTTTTCTTGAGATCAACATGCTGTGAATGAGAAGACAATTTTTTTCTTGAGATCAACATGCTGTGAATGAGACGATTAAATGTAATGTTGTTTGGGGTTGTTATCTTTTCAATGTGGTCGCTCCAATTTGTACATTTTTTTTTTGTTCTTTCTCATGAGGTTGTCCTATGTTTTCAGTGGTCCGGGGATATCCATGGATAGCTCGACTAGATGGTAAACAGTAACAGTAGAGCCTTTTAAAATCTCGATTGTTGGTTAGGAGTAGTGATGTGTCCGATAACCTAGCAAACATGGCACTTGTATGTTAACTCAGTAAAAGCTGAGTATGACGAAAAGAAACCCAAATCTACGAGCAAAATTTAGTGTACCTTCTTTCCTAAAAAAAAGGACTTATATTTTTTAGTTAAAAATCGCTTAAGTTCGACCAATTTTATGAACATACATATGAATATCTATAATGCTGAATAAATACACTATACATATATATTCTGTGGTGATCTAATTATATTGATTTGTTATTTTAGATTGGCCCGACACGCGACTGAACGGGCCATGTCGGCCTGCATCACGTCATGTGTCGTGCTCGTTTATTGAAGTGAAGCCCCGGGCCGTTTATTTTTTTCTATTTTCTTCTAATTTGTTTGATAATTTTTGCTTAAAACAATCCAAAAGACTGAAAAGACCCGTTTATAAACGGGTCGCCACGGGCCTTGTTGGGCCAGACCGGTTTAGGCGTGGGTCAGGCATTGCTGGGTCTGGGCCGGCCCGTGGGCCACCTATAAACGGGATAGGAGTACTATGCTATTCCGCAGAGGAAAGTATAAATCTGTTGGTCGCTGAGGCTGCACTGCAAAACAACACTCCAATCGCGCAAAGAAAACACTACAATCGCCACCTGCACCGAACAGAAGCAAATCTGCGGCGAGTTCGAGCCGACGCGGCGGAGGAGGAAGGCGCCGGCGCGCGTTAGAGGGAGGAGGGGAGATGGATCCGGATGAGGTGAAGTCGAAACTCCAAGGCCTGGCCTTCGGCAACGTCCTGGCCGCCGCCGCCCGCGACTACAAGAAGGTGAATCTCCTCCGCCGCTAGGCTCCCTCCTTCTCTCCCTCGAAGATTCCACGCCCTGCGCGTCGCCGTCACCGTGTCCCCGGTCTGAACTGGCGATCAGATCGCGGGATCGGATGAGGAGCTCGGGACGCCGGTGTCGTGGTCCTCCTGGATCTTCGGACAAGTTCATTCTTGTGGTTACAGTTATTCGCCTTGGAAATCAAACGACAGATGCTAAAAGCCTAAGATTCGGCGAGTAGTTAGCTTGTGTGAAATGGGAAAGCTCTGTTCTGGGAATGTGGCAAAATGGTTACATCTATAATTTTTTGTGGAGCTGAGAGATGTTTATTTGGAATGCATTTTATGTTTTGGCCAAGATTGCTACTGCATTCCATTATGCATACGAGGCTTATGCAGCAAGTCGTTTACAAAACGAACTCACACTTAACCAAGAAAGATGGCTAGAGTTGCAAAAAAAATGGCAGGTCTGGGATTAATAGGAGCGTTGGGATGTGGCCACTGTGTTCATATAAGCTGATGGTATTTGCAAAAAAAAAAAAGGTGCAATCTTTTGATTTCGAACCGTTTGTTGCTTATGCTCGAAGAGTCGGAGTGCCAGCCCCGAGGCCGGGCAAAGGGGCGACCACCCTGGGCCCCAAGTTGCAGGGGACTCATCCTATGTACTCTATAAGTGACAGGAATTTAGTCATATTAGTGTATGTGTTAATACTTTATAATTAGTTTACAAGTATGGGCTATGGGCTTGCAAAGCTAGCTAGAACAGAGGGTCCAGCCCAAGTCTCCACGACGCTGTCTAGTCACTCTGCAGGATCTAGCGACTCCACTGCTAGATCATTGGACTACAAGCTTCCCCTAAAAAAAACTAGCTTCACCTAGTAAAAGGAACCACTAGCCTACAGGGATTTCTAGAGAAAACTAGCGTGTGGAAAATTTAAAATGTTGCTTGAGCGCGCCTGGAGTCCAAAAAAATAATATGTAGTAAATTGTTCTCAAGGAAACTTGTGTGCATGTAAGTCTTTTATTTGCTCATGATGCAACACACCGGCTCCGAATCCAGAGGGAACCACATGTACAAAGTTAGAACGAGAACTTGTAAACTATGTCGTGGTTGTACACCTGCCTAGGCCTCACCGTGATCGACGGGAACTCGGGGTGGTTCACGGCATCTGGGTACCCCTGTGTCTCCAGACAGAACCTGCCGTACTGCCCATACACCTTGCCGTCCTTCCCCTTGGTGTTGTTCAGCCCGTTGCCGGTGTAGAGCTGCATCGCCGGCTGGTTCGCCCACAACTCCAACCCGCGGCCAGACTTGCCATCCCGCAGAGCTGCCACCCTCCGCATGCCTTCCCCGTTGATCACATAGTTGGTGTCGTACCCGTGGACGCCCCCGCCGGTAACCTGCCGGATGCGCGCGCCGATGGGCGTCGACGTCCGGAAGTCGTAGTTCGTGCCGGCAACCGGCTCCACGCGGCCAGACGACAGGATGAGCTCGGCGTCCATGGGGGTGTACCGGGACGCGAAGAGCTGGAGCGTGTGGCCCAGCACGTCGCCGCCATCCTGCCCACGCAGGTTCAGGGACACGTGCTGCAGGAAGTTCACCGGTGTGGCCTTGTTGAGAGCCGTCGCGTTTGTGCAGATGCTCAGGACGTACGGGCTCGACACTTGGTACGTCGCGTACACGTCCAGACGGGCTGGCTCCTGGAAAGTATCTTCGCGTGAAAATTAAATTAGACATTACAAAGCCTTTGATGAGGGGGACGACGTTGGAGTCTGAGGAGGAGAAGAGAGAGTTGTGGTGCAGGTTTGAGTACGAACATCTACCCGACTTCTGCTACACTTGTGGAGTTATAGGTCATGGTGAAAAAGAATGCACTATTCGTTTGAAGAAGGGGGAGAAGTCGCAGTATGGTCCATGGCTGCGAGCAGACAAAGAAGGGAGGAAGTCGGGAGAGCTGAGTAGAAACAGATGGAGTGAAGGTAGGGGAGTGGCAGTTCAAGGAGCTATGGTTTCGGCCGTCCTGGTTACGTAGAGGGTGAAGCTACACCGCTTTGGTACACGGTTTTACCCGATGCCTGCTCCCCAACATTATTACTGCAAAACTGCGATCTAAAAGTATCAAGGGTACCAAAGTAATCAGGATATTTGTGCTGAACTGTAACAGATATTTAGGGCTACTAGCTAGCTCCCAATTCCACATCCCTTATCGAACCGGCTAGACCTTAATTAAGCAAGAATAGCTCCAACTTCCATGGATGCATTCGAGGGACATCTCGGGCAGGCATGAAACCTGCCGGACGTTGTGTAGCGGACTGTGCCAAATTGGTCGGAGACCAGTTAAGTAGCTAGCGGCACGCTTGGATTTTGGACGTTAGCTAGGCTGATGCTGGTATAAGTAGGACCTCCAGCTAGCTCCCGGTTCAGTCCACAGCTTATCAAATCAGGTGAAAAGAAGATACAAGCACTTTCTGTCCATAACAAGAAAGAAAGAAATAGTTCACAGCTGATCGAAATGGGCAGCGTGGAAGAAGCGCTGTTGCTGAAACCGCCACCGTCGGTGGTGGTGTGCCACCACGCTGCGGCGGCTGCGGCGGTGGAGGCATGCCACCACGAGGGGTGCCCTGGTTGCGTGATGGACCAGAGGAAGGTAAGCCTCCGCAGGAGGATCCCTTGCAAGGAGCTTTTCTTTGTCGGTTCCACCTCTCTCGCAGCATGTAAGTCTGTTAATTTGCCCATCTGAATGAACAGAGTAGATTGTGACGTGTGCAAAAGCAAAACAACAACAACCATAAGACTGGTCTAAACCGCCTTGCAAACGGTATTTAATTGAACGTGGAGCCAAAACGGTTTCACAATTCGAGAGGCAAAATTGTCTCATTTGATTATTTTTTGGCGAAACTTTTCATTATGCTGATTACTCAGTGATGTGAAAAAGACATCTTTCTATTATAGAAAAGAAAGAGAAATTCCTTTGTCGAGCTTAATCAGTCCGTGGGAACAACATTCACCATTCCGCACACAAATGCACAGACACATTAACACACATTACTTGCACCTTATGTATGTGAGTTCCTTTTGAATTTTCAGAAATCTGCTAGCACGGATTTTCAGAACTTGTGCCTTTATCAAATCTACTGTTGGAGCAAGAATAACGCTGCTTGTTTCATTATGAGTTTTCTTTTGAGATACTGACACAGATACCATGTTAGGAAGTTATAGCTAAAGAGAAGGCTCACGCAGCACCTGCAATCCATGATGAAGTTGATCTTGATGAGTTATTGGATGTGAGTTAAACTGTACACCATCTCCATATGTTTGTCTTACATTTATCTTTAGTGTAGAGCACCAAGGTTTTGGTATCCATCCCACAACCATTATATCGCGGAACTGCTTTGTAGGACCCAGAGCTTGAAAAGTTGCATGCAGAAAGAATTGCTGCTATGAAGGTACTGATCTGCATACCGCACTTGCGAAGCTTGCGTAAGTGTAGTATCATGGATTAAGTTTCAATTTTCTCTATGCAACAGAGAGAGGTCGAGAAGCGTGAAGTGTTAAAGAGGCAAGGTCATGGTGAATACAGGGAAATAACTGAAGGAGACTTCCTAGCGGAGGTCACTCGCGGTGACAAGGTCATCTGTCATTTCTACCATCGTGAATTTTACCGCTGCAAGTAAGCCATAACTCCTTTTTATGAAATTTGCTTTACTTTACTCTTGCCCCTGATGATTTAGTAAAGGACAACTATGTAAATATGTGGTAGGATCATGGATAAGCACTTGAAGGCACTTGCACCGGTCTATTTGGGAACTAAATTTGTCAAGCTTGATGCCGAGGTTCGTATGCTATTGCTGTTAGCTTGAAGTTACTTTATCTTGTACTGCATCGATGATGCTAATCTGTGTATAACTACTGCAGAATGCTCCCTTCTTTGTGACAAAACTGGCAATCAAAACGTTGCCATGTGTTATATTGTTCAAGTAAGCGCACAAATTGTTCACGGCATCCACCAGTTTCATCATTGGATAATGTGCCTTATAACTGTTCTGTGCTCATTTCTATTTGTACATCATGTAAGCCATAAGGCATTCTGATTTAGTGTTTCGCGTTACTTCTGTATGTCAGGAAGGGTATTGCTATTGATCGGCTAGTTGGATTTGAAGACCTTGGAGGAAAAGATGATTTTTCTACCAGGTTATTGGAAAATATTCTCAAGAGGAAAGGTAGAGATAGCGCTATTTTACTTCATCATGCAGCGTTCCTTCGCAATTTTATATAACAAATATGCTAACACCCACAAAAAATGTAGGTATAATTGAGGAAAAGAAGAAATATGAGGACGATGAAGATGATGAGACTGACATGTCAAAGAATAGGAGGGTTAGATCATCAACTGCTCGGGATTCCGATTCAGACTGACATTAAGTTTGTCTGTTTTGTACTCTACTTCTCGAAAGCTCTTCGTGATTTTATGTGTCCCGTATTGTATCAAACAAGAGAACTGAGAATGCTGTGGCTCGATGTAGAAGTGATTTGCTAATAGCTCAAGTTTTATGCGAGTTGGGATATAGTTCATTGGTAATCACAGTACAGCACATATGTTTAACTAAGCATTACTGCTGCAGTTATGCTTCTGTGTTACGCATTTCAGCTATGTGCATGCCAAAATGTATTGTTGTAAGTCTGCATAATCCTGGAGGATGGATGGTTCCATATATGATGTTCTCAACCTACAGATTAGCCACATCATCATCATGAAGAGATATTATTCATCAAATACTATAGCTACAAAGTCCGTCACGTACGAGTTTTATTCACAGCAGTGCTGCCAAAGCACAATCTGACAAAAAATAATTCACAATGTTACCACTTATACATCGCCTCTTGTCTATTATTTACCTTACTATACAATTTATTTGGCTTTCTATACTGGATATAGGATACGACGGAAGTTTGTCTACGGAGAACTTCGTGTAGTAACTCTCTGAACTTGGCAGTGGAATGCTATGCTTTGTTTTGTTTGTTTCTCTAGAAGCCGACACACTGTGTATACTGATTGTAGGCCTCAGACTGCATGCCGATTGGGGCACGGATGATTTGATCTGGAATATCGAAGGCATCGACAAGTTCGCGAGCCACGAGCCTCACTTGGTAACTGAGGTAGTCTACCAGTTTATGGATAGCCTGCAAGTATAAAGGGGAGCATCAGGTCCTGGTTCTGGTTTGGAGCTAAGAAATGAAATTGCTTATTTGCAGCAGTAGGGAGGGACGAACGAATTTGATAAGCAGAAACGAACCTTCGCTTTGTTTGGTGCAACGTAGTCTACATTCCGATATGTCCCGATGTCATTCCAGATCCTGTCGAGCGCGTAAAGGTCGCACACTAGCTTCAGTACTTCGCGTGTTTTTTCGTCAGGGCAACTGCACATATGCATCATAAAATGAGGGCAAGGCCTCGAACACAGAACTGAGTTCTCAGCCGCACAAGTGTTATCTGCTATACAGTCATTTGGTGGCTCCACTACTGAAGCACAAGTACTCGTGATGGAAACTGGGTGGAATATGCAGTCAGGGCAACAGGAGTATTTTTAAATTCTCCATCATGTTGGATACTGTAGTTGTTAATTCCATGTCTTAAACAAAAAATATTAAGGACTGTTAAAAAAGATCTACCTTCTAAAGAGTGGATCTACTATTGAGCTCCATTTTTTAGAAAAAAATACTAGTGAGCACCATGGTAAAAACAGTGTAACTGAGTATGTGCACAGAATTATACCTTTTCACAGCTTCTATAAACCTAGCAAGGATGACAGACTCAATGTGTGACTCTGCGAGTGTGAGCAGATGGTTTAAACATCTGTTCCACGCACCAAAACCTCCAAGCGTCTTCATATGCTTCTGAAGTCGAGCAGCAACGCTATGCAATAATCGTGATGTTCGGTACTGAAAAGAAAATTTGTCTAATCAGTACAGGGAGTTTCGCAAACTTGTACTGAGACTATTATGAAGATATGACTTACTCTGAAAGCATCCAGCTGAAAGTTAGGATCCCTTAGATGATCTTCTCCTTCCCATCGAGCAGTAACGGGATTTGGCTGAGACAAGTAGGTATTCATGGAGTCTCTCAAGTAGTTCCAGGTGACTGAGAGCGTTCCTCCCTTAAACTTTTGCTGATATTGCTTCAGGAGATCTCCAGCAACCTACAATAGCATCATCATAAGAGGTACATCATTTGATGTATAAGTAACTTCATATCCCATCAATGACTCATCCAAACTTCATTTAAACCACAATATGTTATAAACTGTGTGCTCTGGCTTTGTAAAGAATGCTTATTGGTACCTGCTGCAGGAGAACTGTATTGTCTCCTTCAAATGTTTGAAATATATCATGGTCATTCCGAAGACCACCAAAACGATTTACAGCAGCGTACCCATGGCCACCACATGATTCTCGGCATGTGCTAATAGATTTCGCTGTGTATGAAGTTATGTAGGATTTCAGCCCAGATGAAAGCACATGGACATCAGCGCTAAGATCCTCATCATCGGTTTTCTTCATTTCCGAGTACTTATCTACCAAATACGCTCTGGCAAAGTGAAATGCATATGCTGATGCCAACATAGGCATCAGTTTGTGCTGGTGAGATTGGTAATCCAGCACACTGATTTCAGGCTGCTTAGGTGGACCAAATTGTTGACGCAATAAAGCATATCTAACCGCAATGGTTACTGCAACTTTGAGTACCCCCACAGAACTATATGCAAGACCAACTCGTCCGCCGACAAGCTCGCCAAGGGTTGCTGCAAATCTTCTGTTAATCGTGGGGAGACTGCTTGTGTATTTTCCATCTCGGGCCACATCACCAAATCGGTTCAGAAGATTATCACGGGGTATTCTAACTGAACAGAACCTCAGGGCACCATTATCTACACCATTTAGACCTACCTTGTGCCCACAGTCATTAATCTCTATTCCAGGAAGAACAGCATGGGTTTCAAGGTCCCGAATCGGGACAATAAACGCATGAATTCCCATGTCAGCAGGCTCCCCTCCTTTTCCCTGAAGTGGTAAAATTAACCTCGCAAAAACAGTAGCGAACTTTCCATGCAGAGCTGCGTTGCCAATCCACCACTTAATGGCTCCATCATTTGGGGTATCAATAATGAACTCGTCTGTAACTGGATCAAACGTAGCAGTAGTCTGTAGGGCTTGAACATTGGACCCTGCCAAAAAGCAACAAAAAAAAGAAAAGGAATCTTTTAAAATTATTATGAACAGTGTTTAGGTACTGGTTACAAGTCGCAGTTGCCCATTCAAAAGAAACGTAACAGGATTCATGGAAGACAGTTCAATTGCAGATCAAAGTACCAAAACAAGAAATCAGAAATACTGATGAAATAATTAAACAAATAATCTAACCATGATGCAGTTCTGTCATAGCAAAGCAGCCTGGATAGTCCAAGTTGTCAATTTTGTCGAAGTACTTTTCTTTGTGCTTCTTGGTTCCTAAATTTATTATAGAACCACCCCAAAGACTGCATTAACAGCAGGCAAGTTAGTGGATTTCTAACAACAGACATACAAGGAAAATGTAGTACGTAAAGCAAGTAAATGGTTACAAAATGTCAAATGTTGTGTTACTGCCCTGCTAAGATTTCCAAATATATAGTAAACCACAAGATCTTTTGACATAACCCGCTGAGGGAAATTTGCATGAATTGAAGATTGGTTGATCGCTTGACATATTAGTTGGCTTTTTTTCTTGGTATCCGAAGAATGAGATAGTGGCCTTGTATACAAAAACGGAGGGAGTACTGTTGTGCTTGAGGTTGCCCGAACCACCAACCAAACTCCAGATGCATATCAGCATATATACTCTAGATAATCCCAAGACTCGAAACAGAATCGTAGTGAGAAAAAATGGGCAAATAAAATGCCTGGCATTTCACAGTAATAGTTGTACACATAATCATTCTTTAGGGCAGGAAATCAAATAGTATTAGCTCTAAAACTAACCATAAACCATAGTTGTGTACCCACCAACCATCGTAATCAAGAATTAATGCGCTTTTGTTGTTATCAATTAATTAACTAGGCCCACACTATTGCATCGAAATGCCATCATCTATTCTCGAAATAGGCTTTCGCCCCGCTTTATAAATAAAGCAACGACCCAACTTTCACATACAACTCACACCACACCGCACACACCCAAGGCAAGATACAAAGGTGCTAAAGAAAAGCCTCGCCACCCCAAAAGGAGACGATGCTCGTTCGGCGAATGATGAACTCCAAGACGGCGCCTTCACGAAGGGAACGACACGAGACTGCCGCCACCGCCTGATCCAAAGGGTCAAGGTTTTCACCCGGAGTAACACGAACGATAGAGGGTAACCACGACGACGCCTTCAGGAAGGAGACGACGCCCACGGACGCCGCCGCCGTCGGCCTGGTCAGAACCAGACAAGGTCTTCACCTGGCAAATACACTCCACCTCGCGTCACCTAACGCTGAACACCGGCCACCACGCCGCCCGCACGGCCATGACAACCGGCCCGCACCCAAGACCTGAGCTCCGCCCACGCGCACAAGTCTCTCACCACCACCACTGGGGCCGCCACCCCGTCAACGAACACAGCCCATGGCCATGCCATCATCTATTAGCAAGCAAAGCAAATATAAACCAAAGTGCATTCGTGCTGAACCTCTGTTTTCACAGTCCCCTTCACTCATAACTCACAAGTACAGATCCAAGCCCCACCCTCACAACAACAATGCTAAAATCCTCCTAAATGCAATTAATCCGTGCACAGAGTATGGTCAATATCTCAAAAGGCAGGGGTACTCACATCTCATGATTTATGTTGCTCACAAAAGAGCAAAACAAAAACGACTTCGATGTCAGCGTATTCTCACACTGATAGCGGGAACTTATTAATCCATTTAAAACATTGCTCCATCAACCCTACTTAGTTACTGATACCGACAAGGATGTCAAATTACCAATTGGCTCATAGATAAAGTAGTTGGCAGTTCCCCTCGTACTACCAATCGATCGTGCAATTATTTAAGCCCTCTCGTCAACTACCAACTAGCAATCCCCATATGAAACATATGGAAGCATCAGCTTCTAGTTGAGTTGTGTACCTACCAGTTTAATTGTACGAAAATTTCCCAATTACCAGTTAATTGATTACAACACGCAGTAAAAAAGCGCACAAACCTGTACTGGACGCCGACCTTGATGGCGAGGGAGATGTCGAGCCCGCCGACGGCCTCCATGACGGCGAAGTACTCGGCGGGGTCGGTCGCCATAAGGCTGAGCGGCCGAACCCCGGCCTCCCGCACCAGCGCGGACATCTGCCGGAAGCAGAGCTCGCGGTGCGCGGCCGTGGGGAGCTCCACGGGCGTCTGGAGCTCCGGGCGCGCGACGTAGAACTCGTACACCCGCGCCTGAATCGCCCGGTGCCGCCCCCGCAGGTACGCCGTGAGCGCCGCCGCGTCCGCGTCCAGGCCCCCCGCCCGCCGCTTGCCCGCGCACGCCGCGGGGACCAGAGAATCGGCGGCGCCCTCGGGAGCGGGACGATCGGAGAGCTGGAGGAGGTGGAGGGAGAGGCGACGGAGACGGCGCATCGCCGGCGTCGAGTCGTCCTCGTCGGAGCCGGAGACGGAGCGGGACGTGGTGGCCATGTCGACGGCGGTGAGGTGTTCGACGAAACGTGTGCGGGCGGGGCGGGAGTGGGAAAGCGTAGCCAAGGTTTGTTGGTGCCGTAACGTTAGGACGTTGCTTTTAATGGAGGCCGCACGAATCCGTCGGGACGCGCGTCTTCCATTTGGGCCCCTTTTAATCATGAATATTAGTTATGCCTCCCGAACTCCTGTCTTGTTCACGTAATTCACGAGTTTTGCAACATTTGGGAATTATCGTACCAGCTTGGGTGCCCTAGTAGTCTTTCAATCGTAAGAAATAGATGATGGTCTAGGCATTGATTTTGCCTCCAGATTCATACGTATCCTTTATTTAAAATGTATTTTAGACATATTTTAAAATGTGTTCACAAAGTCGTTACGAAAAAACGGACCTTTTTTATGACTTTTGTAAAAAGAAAAAATTTGTTGCTAAAATAAGCCTTTTCATGAGACTTTTTTTTGTCTTTTTACAAAGGATACGAAAAATATTGGTTTTTGATGAAACGACTTTGTGAAGACATAAAATGTGAAGATGTATCCTCAAAATTTTATTTCAGTTTTTTGGTGGGATAGAGGACCTAGCACATATTTTGGGTGTCTAACTGCACACATTATTTCTTTGTATGACTCTTCTTTAGAAATAAAGAAAAGCTATTAACAATATGTAGTGCTACCGTCATATTTGTGAGAGTGGTAGGACTAATCTTTTTCTAGCCTATTTCATGTTTTTAGTTTTAACCTATATATTGTAAGCATATATTGGAATATATCTGCTTTTCAAAAAAATGCTATCGTTGACAAATTTAATGATATTATCATTTCCTTACAAGTATATTTTTGTTATATTAGTAGTCAATTTTTTTTAAGAGTGAATTCCAGTTTATAGCCCACGCTTTCACATATTTCACACAAATTGCCATATCTTTGAGTTTTTCAACTAGATTATTCCATTCAGCTCAAATTTAATTAGTTTTGCCCTGTCTAAGTCTAAGTATCGGTAGGTACACACGACTTGCCACAAAGCAATTTTCTTCCTGGGTTTTTCTGTGTTGGGCCCGATTCACCTCCCGTGACCGAGACCGGCATAGCAAAATGCATTGTGACTCCTCCTTTTGATCATAATATTTGGTGCTGCAAAGTGAAAGTCATTATTGTGGATCGCGTAGGTTAACGTTGTACACTGCTACTCCCTTTGTTTCTAAATATAAGATGTTTCGGCCTTTTGTCAAATTCATGTGTATGTGCATGTACCTAGACATGTTTTATTGTGTATATGTTCACTTATTTCAGTATCAACATGGGAAATATGTAAAATATCTTATATTTAAGAACATAGGGAGTAACTTCCATTGTTTAATCGAAGATGATGGACTTAAAAAATCCTCCCGTAGGTGTAGCATTACCCCTGTTTAACTGCGGGGCACAATTTAAGATAAGGAGCCAAAGGTCACGTGGGTTTGCAATCTTAAAAATGTATACACTGCCACCGATCCGAAGAGAAAATGAACTTTCTACGTACAATTTGGAAGTACAGCTCGCGTCATTTTTTCCGGTCAGAGGGGGTAGAAAAAACTCAACAAAAAAAGAGAGGCTTACGTGGTCTCAACATTTTGAGGAAGACCCTGAGGCTTACTGGCTAGCACATATGTTCTTGTGCTAGGCGGGTAGGGTTCGATACTCGCCTCCTACTTAATTAAAAACAACGGTGGTTCCTCCCTCCGTTGGTTTGTTTTTTTGTTCTCAACATTTGGTTGTGATCGTCGGTCGATGTCATCAATTCATCGAGTCGAATTGTAGCTGTCCGGTAGGGAGATCGGAATATATTCCGGTTCATGTCAAAGATCTACCGGAGTGTATCTTTCAACCGATAGTGTCGTGTGACGGTGAGTGATCGTGATGTCCTATCACGTAAGTACTGTGGAGCACCGGCGGATCCACTAAGGACTAGCCGGGTGCACAGGACACCGGGTAGCAAAAAATTCTTTGTAAAATAGCATTTTTTCACCATCTATGCACCCCCTAAATATGATTTTAATCGGTTATGGCACCCTTTGTGCACCCTGGTTTCAGATCGTGTAGCTCCGCCACTGCTGTGGAGCTTTCATTTTTTTGGTGGTTGCACAGCACAGGGGGTGGAACGTGATTTTGCCGTAGTAGGAGGACTTGACCACTTGGGAGTTGGGACGGTGGCGAAGCCGCCAAGGCAAGGAACCGAGATGGAGATATGCGGTGACGTGTAGGCGACGGGACTTGTGATGTGCAGATAAGGTTGCTTCCCCTCACGTGCAATCTTCCCTGTTGCTGACCTTGGGCGACTGACAGGTGAGGTCGTACACGTGGCCATGCTTCTCGGCCCTACCTATCAGTGAGCGTAGAACGAGGTAGGCCGCGTGGTGCCTTGTTCCGTTTCTGTTACGGTGGCGAGCACGCTTTCCGACGTGTGGAGATGAGATGAGATGAGATGAGGATGGTGACGCGGGAACTCCCACGCCATCCCGTTCCCTTCTGTTCTGTGTTCCATGCTGGTTATTATTGCTTCAACTTGGATTTTGTGGCGCTCCACGTGATTCTGCTTCAGATGTATGTACGCAGTTGTACTCTCTGTCCCTGTTTACACCGTGCGTACGCTATACTCCTTATTTCAACATTAACCTTTCATCAACATCAGTTTGATCAACAAGATGTATGTTATTCCGGTTTATAAGTCATGCGTGTATCTCTAGTTCGTGAATTGACCAATATAATATATATTAGAACGTAAATATTATATAATTAGAAAATATAATATCTGATTTTTAATGATATACTTTTCATACTAATATATTTCTCGTATTGTCTTGGTCAAATTCAAGACATAGGGATACACGTAGTACTTATAAACTGTGATGGAAGGAGTACGGTGAAAAAGTTGTATACCGTATGCCACAAAACTACACTATTAATTTCTTATCTGCTTTTGTAATGCCCCTCCGATGCATATTAATTATCGCTAAATCAGATATATCTAGACATGTTTTACGGTAGATACATCCAATTCAACGAAAAATTAATATGAATCGGAGAGGGTAATATAATGTTCATGATCCATATCTCATCTAGGTCAAAGTTAAATTACGAAAATAAAAATGGCATGTCTTTAGGGACGAACTACATACAGATCGGAGCGACCAACGCGGCAAATTACCCCTCTCATCATCTCGACTATCACCGGTCAAGGGAGAGTGAGCCATGACGAGACGACCATTCCCTCATCTCCCTATATAGGTTGATGCTACTAAATGGTTAGAGCCAATTACATTTACAATATACGCTACGCTGAACTTGTTTACATGAAAAGTTGGAGTTTTCACATATCTCACCTGCTACGACTATAAATGATCGGCCTTTTTCTACGATCTGTTTTGATATTGTACCTTTGGATTCTTGCCCACTCATCCAAAAAAGAACATATCACTTGTCACAGCAGCAGAAAGGGTGCGCAGTAGGAAGACATCAAGAGGGTGGACTATGGAGAGGATATTTTGTGCTCTCGAGCTCCAATGACCCTGTTAGTTAAAAAAAATCGAAAAAATATTTATGAGTTTAAAAAAATCTAGAAAAAAAATCCCGAATGTAGCCAAACGTGTATTCAACAAACGTGCAAAAAATCACATTCAAATACTTTATATTTTGTGCTACACAAAAATGACAAAAGTGTGGATCTGAATATGCATATTTTCAAAACTACAAATTTATAAGATTTTATCATTTTTACGTAGCCTAGAATACGCATTATTTAAAGGCGAAATTTGGCAGATTCCGAATACACTATTGGCTACCTCCACGTTTTTTCTTCAATTTTTCTGAAACTTACAAATATTTTTTCCATCTTTTTTTAACTATCGGAATCATTTGGAGCTGGGAGCACAAAACACTTTCCGTGGACTATGTCACCATTACTCTATATATAAAAGTAGCTGAGATTGCCGGCAGGAGAGCGACCCGGGCACTGTAGCATCGAGGGAAGCTACAGTACCCGGCGGTACTGTTCACGTGTACAGTGATTTTTCTCATTTTTTTTAAAAAGATTTTTTTTGTTCTCCCTAAAACATATACTTTTACATATAAAAGACACTCCTAAAACATTGCTCTATATATAAAAGTAGCTGAGATTGCCGGCCGGAGAGCGACCCGGGCACTGTAGCATCGAGGGAAGCTACAGTACCCCGCGGTATTGTTCACGTGTACAGTGATTTTTTCTCATTTTTTTAAAAAGATTTTTTTTGTTCCCCCTAAAACATATACTTTTACATATAAAAGACACTCCTAAAACATATACTTTTTATATATAAGCTACTTTTATATATAGAGTAATACTTTTACATATAAAAGACACTCCTAAAACATATACTTTTTATATATAAAAGACACTAAGATTGTCGCCCCGGGTACCGTAGCGTCGCGAAGCTACAGTCCGGCGGTACTGTTCACATGCACATGAAAAGTATATGTTTTAAGATTTTTTTCTCCTGGTGGGTACTGTAGCGTCGCGAAGCTACAGTCCCTGGATACTTTTTGCTCCTTATTTATTTTTTTTCAAGATTTTTTTCTCCCTAAAACATACCTAAATATATTTAGGCGACGGCGCCGGCCTCTCCGCGCTACGACCATTATAGCGTCACGAAAACTACAGTGCGCGATCGAACGGTCCGCATGTCATTTATGCAGCCCACCGCACGCGTCGCTCTCCGTCTCTCCCTCGATCCCCTTCTTGCGCCGCCGCCTGCGTCTCTCTCCCTCGATCCCCTTTCTGCGCCACCCTCCCACCCCTGCCTCGCTCGCTCCGGCACGTCGCCCTCCAAGGTTGCCCCGCCATGGAACGCTTCGGTTCCGAGCTGCAGCACGCCGTCCACCACGACGCCAGCAACGGAGGGGACCCAGCCTAGAGGAAATGACTCCCTCGCGCCGGTGGCCGGTAGATCCGCCGACAACTTTTGTCGCGCCCTCCACCACGAGCCCGGAAGAAGTGCCCGCGCTCCGTTCATCGCTTCCACCACGCTGGGGCCGACGTGAAGGTCTTCAACCGCTCGACGTCCAGGTAAACCCCACCGCTCCCTCTCCAGATACTGATTACGGCGACCGCCAACTGACTAACCGTCGGTGTTTCTCTTCTATGCGCAGGTGATAGGGATTCACTCATTACATTTTCCTTCATATTGTGTAGATTATACAACTAGGAGTTCTTTACGTACCTACCTACCTTCGAAGTGCCAAATAGTGTGTTTCCACCTTCAAATTCATGTAAAGAGTGAATGTTTCACTATGTATGAATTATCCACATTACATAGGAGTAATTCATTTCAAGATGACATCCTCTTTCTTTACATATACTTATAAGATTTAACAGCTTGCAGTAGTATTGTATTAACATACAATATTTGGTTTTCATGCTCATTTTTTGCTAATTGTCATCATTAAGATGGTCACCTGATTGCTGATTCAATAGTTATTCCCACGTTCTGTATCAACTTCATGGGTAAAAATAGACTGAAGATTGTCGCACCAACCAAGCTTAAATTATGGATAATTAATATGTAGGTTTTGTTGTCTTAAACCAGGGGCGCGATGTGTCAGACTAAAACAAAAAAAAATCACAAAAATTCTCATCAAGGGCGCGGCGTGCCGACGCGCCGAATTCCACTAGTACAACTAGAAATCAATGGAAGCATGGAGCAAGCAAGCAATGCTTGAAATATTTTAGATAGGCACTCGTGGACCCACTGCTGCTTCTGATTTGATAGAAGACTCTGACGCGCCATACGTGCGAGCAAGCCACACCCAGAAGGCCAGGAGCCCGGCGATGAAGACAGCGACTACGCAGGTGCAGCCGGCCAAGACAAGGGTGTCCTTAACCTCGAAGCCGGCCAGGACGGTGAGCACCACCAGAACAATAACGCCGCCAATGCCGTAAAATCCTACGTTCTGGAGCTTATCGACGACGGTCACCGGTGCACGCGGCAGGAAGAGCTCCGCGTATGACCTGATGAGGTGGCACACCGACCAGTAGGCGCCCAGCGAGAGCAGCAGCGGCAGCCGCCATGGGACGCTGCTGAAGAAGGAAGGAGATCGCTCTAACAAGCCGTATGTCAGAAGCGAGGGGACCCCCACCGGGAACAAAATCTGGACGAGGACGGCCGTCGCCCACCTTTTGCTACGGGGGTATGTGTGCCAGCGACTCCCCGAGCGTCGGTGCCGGCGCCGGCGTATCCATTGCTTTGCTAGCTCTAATTCTCTGTGTGTGTGTTTCCGAGAGAGGAGTGGAGTGGGGGATTTTTATAGCACGGACGCGTCGTGTTTCCAAGGGAGCAATGCAGGTCTAACTCGGACTCCTGGAATACAAGTATGGAAACAACGAACGCGCTCGGTTGATGCTCCAAGGCACCAAAGATGGAAAGTTTTACGTGCTTAGAGCATCTCCACTCGGCGCCCAAAAGGGCGCCCAAAGGCCGTCCGGACAGGCCCTTTGGGCGCCGTCAGGACTACCTTACCCATTTGGGCGCCCTCGCTCCCCACTCGCGGCGTCCAAATATTTTTTTGTAAACTTAAACTTCGGCGATTTTCATTCAAAATTTAGGAAATTTTACAGATTCGAATGAAATTTACAAAAACTAAACCTAATCTACTGGCCCCGGTAGCGGCGCTTGAAGGCGTAGTAGGGGTCCTCCTCCTCCTCCTTCACCTCCTCCTTCACGCCGCCGCTGCTCCCTGCGCCGCCGCTGCTACACGCGCTGCCGGTCCACGCGCCGCCGTCGTCCTCCTCCTTGACGCGGCTCGGTCCTGGGCCGTCGTCGACGGTGAGGTCGAAGAAGGGCACGCCCTTCTCCTTGGCGGTATCGCGCACCGACCAGGCGCAGGCCGAGGGGCCGTCGAGCGGCGGCACGTCGTCCATCGACGTGGCCGCGACGACCGCCGCAATGGCGTCGTCGTCCGTCCCCTCCTGCGCCGCTATGAGCTCCGCCATGAACGGCGAGAGCTCCGGCTCCGCCTTCACCTTCATCTGCTCCGGATTCGGCGTTAGCAGAGAGGAGGCGCGAGAGCGGGATGAGGACGAGCGTGAGGACGACGCCCGCGACGAGGACGTCGTGGAGCGCGACGAGGACGGCGTTGCGCGCGGCACCCACTGGTTGGCCGGAGGTGGTGGTGGTGCGGCGGGCGCCGCCGTCAGGAGCGAGCCGCCGTTCACGATGTGGTTCATCACGAACTGGAGCGTGCGCCCGGGCACACTCCAGAACGCCTCGCGCCCGACGACGTTCTTGTCCGTCGGCGCCGGACCGGGGCCGTCCCAGCGGTTGAAGTCCTCCTCGTAGGCGCGCCGGAACGCCGCCTCGTACCGGCCATGGTTGGCCGGGTTCCGCGGATCCCAACGCGGGTCCTGACGCTGCTCCGGCGTCAGGTCACGCCAGTAGTGCGTGTTTACCGCGGCGGTGAAGCCGCGGCTCGTCCGCGTCAGGGGCTTCATCACCGGCACGCCGTTGACGCCGATGACGAACCCGTGGCAAAAACGCATATCCGGCGTCACCGGATAGCCGTTGTCGCGCAGCGCCTCCGTCTGCTCCTTGAGCAGGGTGCGCCGCGCGAAGCCGTTGGCCGCGGCGCCGCAGGTGCGCCTCCAGGTGCCGGCCATGGAGAAGGAGAGCGGCGGCGGTTTTTCGAGTGGAGAAGAAGCGGCGAGGTGAGGGAGAGAGAACGGCGAGGGCGAGAGTGGCGATGAGTGGAGGCCGGCGCGCGCCTTTTATGGCGGCCGGAGAGCGGTGGCATTAACGCCGCTCGCCTCGAAAAGGCGCGCCGCATTCACTCCGGCGAGCAGAGGACGCGACGGCTCACTGGCCGCCCGCCGGCCGTGAAAACGAGGAGTCGCCACGCGGCACGCGCCTTTGACGACGCCTTTGACCACGGCGGGGCGTGGCCGTGTCACTGCCAGGCGTGGCCCGCGCGTCGGAGGCGTGCGTTGCCTTCCGTCCGGGGCCGCCCCAAGCCTACCCAAGTTGTGGGCGTGGGCTGGGCGTGCCGGACACAAAACTGGGCCGCGCCGGACCGAATTCGCGTTTGGGCGCCGCGAGTGGGCGCGATTTTGTGTCCGGCACGCCCCAAACGGCTTTGGGTGGCCGTTTGGGCGCCCCGACTGGAGATGCTCTTAATATCTGGTGGGGTGATCCCTGGAAGAGCGAGAAACTTGCGGTGCGCTCGACGCGGTGCGAGGGATTCCTTGCTCCCTCCGATCCAAACACGGTACAGACTGGACGATGCAAAGGTTAGGAAAACGCTGGTTATCATCCGGGGATCGAGGCGTTCTGTCCCCCGGCTCCTACGTTCGACGCGTGTCCAGCGATACAAAAGGAAACGACACGACCGGTCACACCACGCGCACCTTATCTCTTCTGCCACCAATCTCTTCGCACTGTCGTCTCCTAGCTGCTGCCGTTCCTCTACCAAATCAAACGGAGAGACGAGCTCGCACTAGCTGCTGCCGCCGTCTCCTTCTCGGCTCCTCCTCATGCGCAGCAACGGGCGACGGCCACGCTTCCTTCCCTCTCTCCCCTCCACCAGATCTTCGCCTCCTGGGCACGCCGACGAAGCCACGGCCATGCTCGACCGGCTCCCTCCTCCCTTCCTCGCGCCGCCGCCGTAGAGCACGCCCTCCACCTCGCGCCTCCGCCCCGTGCACAATCCGAGCTCCTCCTCTCTCCGCCGTCCTCCCTACAAAGCTCCAAAGCGGGCCGAGAAGAGATGCTACGAGCGGCAGCCGTGGCTGCTATCAGTGGTGGCTCTAGGTCAATAGTGCCAGAAACAATGCTTGTACGTCACACGTCAGTTGGGAATCCCAAGAGGAAGGTATGATGAGTGCAGCAGTAAGTTTTCCCTCAGTATGAAACCAAGGTTTAATCGGACCAGTAGGAAAACGAGGTTTGCTTCGAAGGTGTTGGTGAAGGAGTGTAGTGCGGCGCAACACCAGGGATTCCGGTGCCAACGTGGAACCTGCACAACACAACCAAATTACTTTGCCCCAACTTAACAGTGAGGTTGTCAATCTCACCGGCTTGCTGAAAACAAAGGGTTAAACGTATCGAATGGAAAATGATGTTTGTTTACATAAAACAGTAGAGAACAATGATTGCAGTAGATTGTATTTCAGATGTAAAAGAATGGACCAGAGTCCACAGTTCACTAGTGGTGTCTCTCCAATAAGATAACTAACATGCTGGGTAAACAAATTACAGTTGGGCAATTGACAATTGATAAGTGCATATAACATGCATGTGTGAGTTGTGGTGTCTACTATGAGATTCATTTGGGCATTACGGCAAAGTACATAGACCGCTATCCAGCATGCATCTATGCCTAAATAGTCCACTTTCCGGTTAACATCCGTACCCCTTCCAGTATTAATTTGCAAGCAACAGACAATTGCATTAAGTAATGTGCGTAATGTAAACAATACATTCATCCTTGAATAAAGCATTGCTGTTTTACCCCTAGTGGCAACAACACATCTACAACCTTAGAACTTGCTGTCACTATCCCAGGTTAAATAGAGGTTGAACCCAACTATCATGCATAAATACCCCCTCTTGGAGTTACAAGTATTCACGTGGCCAAGGCTTCAACAAGTAACGGAGAGCATGCAAGATCACAAATGACATAGACATGATAATATAATATTCAGCTCCACATAGGTATCAATATAAGTCAGATCCCAGCAAACACAACATGTAGCATTACAATAAGATGATCTTGATCATGATAGGCAGCTCACAAGATCTAAACATGATGGCACAAGTGGAGAAGACAACCATCTAGCTACTGCTATGGACCCATAGTCCAAGGATGAACTACTCACGCATCACTCCGGAGGCGGGCATGGCGATGTAGAGCCCTCCGGTGATGATTCCCCTCTCCGGCAGGGTGCCGGGAAGAGCTTCAGGAACCCCCCGAGTTAGGGTTGACGACGACGGCGGCAGCGAATATGTTCTGGATGAAAGGCTCGGTCTTTTAGGGTTTTCTCGTCTCGGGGAATAAATAGGCGAAGGGGCGATGTCGGCGGACCCCCGAGGGGCCCAAACCACACCCAGGCGCGGCAGGAGGTGGGCCCGCGCCTCCAGGTGGTTTGGCCACCTCGTGGCTCCCCTTCGTGTCTCCTTCGGACTCCGTGTACGTGCTGGAAAAATAGGGACCTGGCCTTTTGTTTCGTGCAATTCCGAGAATATTTCCAGAAGTAACTTTCTGAAACCAAAACAGCAGAAAACATGGAACTGGCACTGTGGCATCTTGTTAATAGGTTAGTCCCAGAAAATGCATAAAAGTGATACTAAGTGTATACAAAACATGTAGCAAATGGTATAATATAAGCATGGAACAGCAGAAATTATGGATACGTTGGAGACGTATCAATCAGCGGTGCACAGTGGTGCTGCATGTGCTCAGAGGAGGTTCTTCCAGAAGAGGGCGGCGTGCTGCCATCGGTGGGGGGCGGTGCTACCGCCGGTGTCGGTGATGCTACCGTCGGTGGGCGTCGATGCTGCCGTTGATGGTCCGAGATGCTACCGTACCAAGGCGGCGATGCTACCGTCGGTGCTCGGTGATGCTACCCTAGCACCGTCAGTGGGCGGCGGTGATGCTCGTTGGAGTTGGTGCCGCCGGTGATGGTGCGGGGTTGCTGTCGTCGATGGTCGGGTTGCTGCCCCGATGCTGCTGGCGGTGGTGCGGGGATCCTGCCGTCGATGGTCGGGCATGCTACCGTCGGTGGGCGGCGATGCTACCGTAGCTTCTCGGTGATGCTACCGTACCAAGACGACGATGCTACCGTCGGCGCTCGGTGATGCTACCGTACCAAGGCCAGGCGCTTGGTGATGCTACCGTACCAAGGCGACGATGCTACCGTCGGCGCTCGGTGATGCTACCGTAGCAAGTCGAGGCGCTTGGTGATGCTACCGTACCAAGGCGGGCGACGATGCTACCCTCGGCGCTTGGTGATGCTACGGTACCAAGGCGACAATGCTACCCTTGGCGCTCTGTGATGCTATCGTACCAAGGCGACGATGCTACCCTTGGCGCTCGGTGATGCTACCGTACAAAGGCGATGATGCTATCGTAGCGGGACGGCGGTGATGCTCGCCGGAGTTGGTGCCATGGAGTACTGCGATTAGACGACAGAGATGCTCCCACGGCAGACGGCCATGCTACCATGGTGTGATGCGAGGATACGACGACGATGCTACCAAGACCGGCGATGCTCCCATTGGCAACGGCGAAGCTACGCGGACGTCTTCTCCGACAGCGATGTCTTCTCCGGCGACGACGTCTTCTCCGGCAGCGGCGTCTTCTCCGTCAAGGGCGCCTTCTTCGGTGGCGGCTCTGGCGACGGGGCCTTCTCCGGCGGCGGCGCTTTCTCCCGCGCGGCCATGGTCAAGGGGAATTTTTGTTGGTTTTTTCTTTTTTTTCTGCGACGGGAAACGAGAGGTTTGCGCGTGATTTGTTTCTCGTTGACCACTAAAAGAGACACGTGTCCCCTTCTCCACCCGGGGGATCGGGGGAAATTATCCCCCGAGGGACGCCTAGTACTGCCCCAAAGGTTAGGCTGTATTTCATTCAGCCCAGTAGACCGTAGTTCTTGTTGGATGAACATGTTTTTTTTTCCGTGAACATTTTTTACCCGTGCATATTTTTTACCCGTGAACATATTTTCACTTGTAAGCATATTTTACCCCGAGTATTTTCCGAAATCCGTGAATACGCCTTTTTCAAACCCGTGAATATTTTTTTCAAACCACGTGAAACATGTTTTGGACACGTGAATATTTTTTTAACCTCATGAACACTTTTTGAAACCCGTGAACACGCCTTTTTCGAATGCGTGAACAATTTTTTGAACCCATAAACATTTTTTTCAAAACCCGTGAACATGCCTTTTCGACCTCGTGAATCGTTTTTTAAACACCGTGAATTTTTTTTGAACTTGTGAACTTATAAAACCCCGTGAACATTTTTTTTAGCTCATGAAACTAGTTTCAATCCCGCGAATATTTTTGAAACTTCATGAACCTTTTTAGAATCAGAAACATCTTTTTGGAAACCACAATATATTTTCGAACCCTTGATTTTTTTTTCTGGTATGGTGGATTTTTTAGCTTGATTTTCTTTGGACACACAAAAAGTGGTTTTTATTTGTTTGTGAATCTTTTTTTTTGTGACACATCACCACTTTTCATTCCAATATCTAATTTGCAAAGTTAGCGGTGAAATAGTAATTGAAAGTAATGGTAATATTTTTTTTTGGTTCTAATAGAATTCTGTACGTGGTGTTAGCAGTTGGTTGTACACACAAAAAAACCTGAATATAAATTCCAAAAGGATGCCGCACACAAGAAGGAAGAAGCATTACGCCGAAATCACTAATAAAAGGCTTCCCTTCGGGAAGGGAACCCCGCGTGTGTTGTGGTCGTGACAAGTGTCAGCCTCTCCTTTTACGTGGTCCCCGTGGGTGCTTGCATGTGTGACAAGTGGCAGCATGAGAGAATTTTGGTGGGTATTCTTTTCTTGTCCCCGCTCAGATTTGTACCGCATTTATTTCGAGATTCGTTTTTTAAAAACAAAATGAACGGTTTGCATATTTGAAATCCTCGCGTCGAGATCTTCAAAAATAGATCTCATATTGATAGGTTTTGAGAATTTTTTTCGTACTTTGTACAACCAGTTCTGTGTACTTTGTACATCCAGTAACAACGTGTACATCTAGTAGCAGTGTGAGTGTACATGCAATAGCAGAATGCGATTGTACATCCAGTTGCATCGTGTACATTCAGTAGCACGCAGGTGTACAACCAGTAGCATCGTGTACAACTAGTAGCAGCGTGAGTGTACATCTAGTAACAGTAGCGGTGTGTACATCCAGTAGCAGCGCGAGTGTAGTACATCCAGTAGCATCGTATACAACTAGTAGCAACGTGAGCGTACATCTTGTAGCGGTCTGTACATCTAGTAGCAACGCGGGCGTACATCCAGTAGAATCGTGTACAACTAGTAACAGCGCGTCCGTACATCCAGTAGCATAATATACGTACATCCAGTAGCAAAACATGGTAGTTTGTACTCCTACTCTATTTAGTTTGTACTCTGTACTTCCAGTTTTGAGACTTGCGAAGAACAAAATAACAGACGTTCCCCTCCCCTCCTCTGCTACAGTAGAGAAGGGCGAAATTTCTGGATCCGCCTGGTCGTCGCACTCTCGCCGTCGCTGGCCGCGGGATCTCTCTCCCCCCGACCGCTCCGGCGGCGGGTGGGTGGGGGATCCCCGGACCTCTTCGTGTATATAGAGTAGGGGTGAGCGGGTTCCCGCCGGCGGCGCTGAGGAGGCGGTGGTGCGGTTGGTGGGTGTTTTGGTGTCGGCGACCTTCCCCTCCGGCGGTGGAGCTCCGGTGGTGCTCCGTCGCGTGGTGGCCGACCTGTCCGTGCTCGCGGATCCTCGGATCTGCTGTGTGCGGTCTCCCTTCTCCGGCGGCCGTGGTGCGGCGGCGCTGGAGATGCGTTTCGGGAGGAGCTGGACAAGATCGGTGGCCTCCGGCTGCGTCGACGACGATGACGGCTGCGGCAAAGCGGCGTGGTAGGGCCGGGGGGACGTCTACCCCGCTCGTTCATCGACACAAGTTCCGCCGCGGCGCGGCGGACGGTTTCGGCGGCGTCTTTCAAGGGCTAATTTTCGCCCAGGCTCTGGTAAGGTGGTGGTTGCCGGTCTTCGTCGCCGGTGTTGCCGCGGATCTTGGTGCTAGCTCTGGTTCATCCTCTACGTATTGTTCCTTTTCTGTATTTGTTCTATGTACTGTGTACGTGGCTCTGTGGTGAATATACGTGGAAGTTGGATGTGTCAAAAAAAAGAACAAAATAACAGGCCATAGTACGTGGGCCTGCAGCTGACGGCCTGGCGAGTAGCTCTACGTCTACGTGAGCGAGACGAGAGTTCCGACTCGCTACAACTAGTACTACGAGCGAGATATAGGGCGTCCGCAACGCGCAGCTAGGGTTTCTCTTTTCTCTGCGCCGCAACCCACGAACGAGATCCCTATCCCCCTCCATCCTTCCCGGCGGCGGCGGCGGCGGCGAGCAGCACCCAGCGGCGAGATGAGGCCTATCCTCATGAAGGGGCACGAGCGCCCGCTCACCTTCCTCAAGTACAACCGGGACGGTGACCTGCTCTTCTCCTGCGCCAAGGACCACACCCCCACCGTCTGGTTCGCCGACAACGGCGAGCGCCTCGGCACCTACCGCGGCCACAACGGCGCCGTCTGGTCCTGCGATGTCTCCCGCCACTCCACGCGCCTCATCACCGGGAGCGCCGACCAGACCGCCAAGCTCTGGGACGTCAAGACCGGGAAGGAGCTCTTCACCTTCAGGTTCGACGCCCCCGCGCGCTCCGTCGACTTCGCCATCGGCGACCACCTCGCCATCATCACCACCGACAGCTTCATGGGCAACATGCCCACCGCGCAGGTTAAGCGAATAGCCGAAGACATACAAGACCGTACGGTTCACTACTCATCATCCATCTGCAACTGTTTAGATGTCTATACTGCGATGTGGATTTTGAAGTGCGTGTTGGTGTTTTTGCAGAGACGGAGGAGTCAGCGCTCGTGATCTCTGGTATCACCGGCAGGATTAACAGGGCTGTGTGGGGGCCGGGGAACCGGACCATCATCACCGCTGGTGAGGATGCCACCATTCGCATCTGGGACTCGGAGGTTAGCACCTAGTTCTGCTCACTATTACTACTTGTTTATGCCAACATTACCCTTAATGGACACAGCAGACAGTTAATATCTATATATGGTCAACTACTTGGTACCTGGTCCAAGCTTAGTAGAGTATTTATTTATATTAATAATGAAGGAGATCATAGGATATCGTCGGCAAAGTTTATATGAAACTAGCTATCTTGTTTTGTAATGTTTGTGGGTTGTTATTGCCTTTTTACCTCTTTGCTCTGCATGCCAGTTTAATTTAATCAATATGGACATGTTCCTTTCCCAACTTCTTACAACACCAGTCACTCATTATATTTTCTCTTGGCCTTTAGACTGGAAAACTGCTCAAGGAGTCAGACAAGGAGGAGGGGCATCAGAAAGCAATTAGTTCACTATCAAAATCCTTAGATTGGTCTCATTTTCTTACAGGTTCCTTGGATAAATCTGCTAAGGTGAAGATATTGCTGTCCTAATAACATGTTAATAATTCATTGTTATTATATTTATTTTCTGACGTCTGTTATGTTGCTAGCTATGGGATGCAAGAACATTGACCCTGATAAAGACATACGTCACAGAGCGACCGGTTAATGCTGTCGACATATCTCCTACCCTTGATAATGTATGCTCCTTTACGAGTCCTTTTTCTTATATATGCCAATGTTCATTATTTCTTGCGAGCATTTCTCTATACAAGCACATGTTATGTCTTGAATTATTGGTCTTCTATATTATCTAAAAACACTTTTCTGTGGGTAAATATGAGGCTGGGAACGACTATGAATTATTCCAAATCGTGCACTTTGCATTCTGTCCTTCGATTTATTCTTGTAGTTGGATATGATTCTGTGTGTATGTATTATTGTATTGAGTGCCATATTTTTTTTGTCCTGCTCATAATTTCCAACCCTTTATTCTTGACGTCATTTATGATCAAGCTTTTCAAAATCCTTCGTATATTGTTATGTGGCACATAACCTTTTCTTATTAGATGGACAAATGGTCATGCAGCTGGTACTACAGGATAGCTGCATGTCATCTAATGTGCATTTTAATCTGTCCATGGGTTAAGACTGATTCTAACTCGGTATTGATGTTGGCTCTCTCAAATATGTAATGCTATTAACGCTATGGAAACTATTTCTTACTGTTAATTTGTCAGCTTCTGAGTTATCTATTCTTTTTAACGCTTATCGCATGCATGCATGTTGCTGATCTTGGCGGTACTGCTAAAACACATTGCGGTACATTCTGTTATTCTATTGAACTCATCTGCATTTGACTTTTCTAACTTTATATTTTTTCTTCTGTTGTCAGGTGGTTATTGGAGGTGGGCAAGATGCTATGAACGTGACTATGACAGACCGCCGCGCCGGCAAATTTGAGGCTAAATTTTTCCACAAGGTGAACTATGCCTCTTGACTTTTTGTCTGAAGTTACTTTCCGTATGCGTATTATATTGCGACTGTTTTCACATGACTTTGTTATCTAGATTCTACAAGAAGAGATTGGTGGTGTTAAAGGACATTTTGGACCAATCAACGCATTGGCTTTTAACCCCGACGGTCGGAGGTAAGTTCTTATTTTAATGCTGTATGTGTATTTCTTATACATTTTCCCACTGCACTTTGTGTTTGCGATATGCCTCCATTTCTGTTTTCATAAGCTAATTTGCTCAATGATTAAGCCATGTAGATTCATGGCGATATACGCTATTCTGAGTCTTAAGGATGTCATCAAACTTTATGAGAGCATATCCTGATATTTCATTTTTTATATGGATTAAGAAACCCCACTTAGTACTTCACATTTATTTAACTTGTGTATTAAGTCTACATTTTTGTCATTGTTACATCTTGTTCACTTGACATTTTTCTTCTTCATGGCCCCTTGTCTTTCTAGCTTTTCTTGTTGAATCGCTTTCTCCTCTGTTCAATATGTACCTCAGTGATGAGAGCCAATTAAATTGGCAATATACGCTATACTGATCTCATTTTGATGAAAAGTTAAATATGAGAGCTACATGTGAATTAATCCCCAGTCACCATTTTATTGTCTTCCATCTGGTGTCATTGACCCAGCCTCCCTATCTTGATGTTGTCTCCTTTGTGTTCTGGCTTCTTCTCATTTCAATTTCTATCTTGTTAAAACGCTCTTTATGTTCAAATTCCCTTTCTTCCTAGCTTTTATCTTGTTGAATTGTTTTCTCTTCTGTTATTTTTTTTTGCGATATGTACCTCAGTGATTAAAGCCAATTACATTGGCAATATACGCTATACTGACCTTAATTTGATGAGAAGTTGAATATGAGAGCTACATTTGAAGTTATCCCCAGTTACCATTTTATTGTCTTACGTCTTGTGTCTTGACCCATCCTCCCTATCTTGATGTTGTCTCCTTTGTGTTCTGGTGTCTTCTCTTTTCACTTTCCATCTTGTTAAAACACCTTTTTTGGCAAGTTTATGAATTAGTTGCTCAGTGATTAGAGCCAATTACATTGGCAATATACGCTATGCTGACCTTGTATTGATGAAAAGTTGGATATGAGAGCTACATGTTCCCCAAAATTATGTTTTCAAAGATTTAATCTGCTATGGCTATCAATGATCATGCTTTCTTGTACATTCTGCTTTGATTGTACCTTTATTGGCAGCTCAGTGATTTCGACCAAATACATTTTTGGTTATATACGCTATTCTGAATGTGTTGTTGTAAAATAAATTTATGAGAGCTACTGATCCTCCTTTGTAGATATTTTTCAGTTTCTTTTGTGATGCCTAATTTTATGTTTCTCTAAATCCTTGGGATAATATGGTTTCAGCTCTCTTTGAACTTCTATTCTTAATTTCTGATGTACTTTATGAATTCTAACTTCAACAAACTGTTTTCCTTGTAACGTCTGTAGCTTTTCGAGCGGTGGTGAGGATGGGTATGTAAGGCTGCACCATTTTGATCCCGAATACTTCAACATCAAGATGTAATCTTGTGAATTTTGCAGAGGTATGACTCATGCCCCCTCTTTTGGCAAGTGTGAACAGCTGCAACTTGCTTATACATTCTGTTCCCCCTGTGTTCTTGTTGTACCCTAATTTATCTTTGTTCTCGCCATAGTATCTTTTATCTTGTTATATCAGATGTCCCTTCTTCAGGCCTTTCCTTACAGTCATTTGCTGACCTGTTTTCAGGTTGCAGTTGTGAGACATCCCCTATCCCCTGGAGAGAACATAGCTTTTTTTTGGCTCAGTTTTTGAAAGAACTTAACCTAGTTGGATGGTCTGCTATGTATTAGCGCATTATGTACACAATGACAATGGAGATCTTCTGCTTAAATTGGTGACATCCTGTTCCTGTACCGTCAGTTTTTTACCTGATATTTTCTGTTATGATTTGATCCCGATCTGCAAATTATTTCCACAACCTGGTTACCGATGTGAAAACTATGGATGTCTCCTACTTTTCTTCGGTGACCCTTATTTTTAATTTTGTCTTGAGTGTACCAAGTTTCCATTTTTGTTCTGAAGACCCAAGAACACATGTTAGTTTTGCATCGCTGTACTTTGAAGGAAAGGCTTCTTCAGAACCATAGCGTGTCATCCTCTCCGTCCGCAACATGCAAGCCGGTAGGACTCTGGCCGAGGGAGGCGTGGCAGTGACCATGATGGATGAACCCTATCTTGTTGAGTTAATAGCATCCATAAAACCATCACTTTTGATGCTGAATTTACTATATGGTACCGTTTTCTTTTTTGGACAGAAATCCACTGGAAACTATATGTTTTGTTTTGCAAAATCAAACTAATTATATGTTGATAAAAAATTGACACGAAAACTGACAGTGGGAGCAATCCGTCTTGGCCAATTAGTGAGCTCAATAAAAAAAATCCCAGAAACGAAAAAAAAATATCCCCACTCTGAATTTACAATTAATTCAAAACCAAATTCTTTGGAGCTGGTGGTATGAGCGAAACAAACTCACGGAGAGAAGCGGCTGACGGTGGAGGAATTCCAGTTCATAGTACGCAACCATCTATCTGACTGGTCTGCTGCTCTCCCAAGTAAGCATCCGAAAATCCCTACGCCGGCCGCTGTATGGCAGAAACCTGGTGAGGACTGGATCATGATAAATACAGATGGGCATTCTATGAGGAAACTGGCAAAGGTGGATGGGGTATAATTGGGGGGGGGGGGGGGGGGGGGGGGGGGGGGGGGGGATAGTGCTGGAGATGCCGTGTTTGCTGCTGCTGGACATGTCGAATTTGCCTCTGGGCCACTCCATACCGAGTTGAGTCAATGCCATTCAAATAGCTGACCAGCTTGGTGTTGGAAGACCAGTTTTCGCCACTGACTGCCAGACGCTACGCCATGCCCTTCTCTCAAGTGATCATGATGGCTCTGCCCTTGGCCCTCTCATTACTAACGCTAAGTATCTGTTAATCATGAACTTCATTGATTTTAAAATCAAGCTATGCCCGAGCGCTTGTAATGCGTCTTGTGACCGATGATTTAGTCGTGTCCGAAAGTTAATGGAATAGCTGGGTTTCATGTGAAAAAAACAACCTTAGAACCATCACTTTGATGCTGAATTTACCATATGGTACAGTTTTCGTTTTCCGACAGAAATCCACTGGAAACTTCTATGTTTTTTTTTGCAAAACCACACTAATTATACATTGATAAAAAATTGAAGAGAAAACTGACAGTGGGACCAATCTGTCTTGGCCAATTAGTGAGCCCCACATGTCAGCTCAATAAAATAATCCCAGAAACGAAAATTAAACATCCCCACTCTGAATTTATTAAATCAAAACCATATTCTTACAATCAGCCTTAAGGCTCAAACGAAGAAACTCAGGACACCTACCTAGACACTGAATTTATTCTATGCTCACAAGCAAACTTGGCACATGCATGGGCTACCTCCTGCAAAACACAGATTGACGTTGCAGGATCAACTCAACACAACTAAGAACACACGCCAGAGAGAGGAATTTAGATAGTAAGATGAACACGAGAGATTTTGTGCCGCGCTCAACTACTGCGACTTTTCTGTTTTCCTTTATTTGTACGGATCATGAGATCCGTCAGAATCGCTAACTGAAACGACCGCGCACTCCGGGCTTACTGGCCGTGCCATCCCACGGCGCCCAAACGTGCACAAGCCACTACGGTCACCACGAACCGGCTACATCTCGTGCCATCCCACAAGAACTGGACACAGCGACAAACTAGGCTACAGCAAACTGAAACTGAACCTAGCTACTGTCAAGGTGTGGACATGCACACACTACTCGACACCTTATTCAGATAACTGAACTTAACTGAACCCTAAGTGTGTAGCAGGATTATTCATCACAGATCACTCCGAATCTCTGAGCATGAAGCTGTATACCCCCTAACTCCCTTATGAAGCAATGACTCTGAAGGAGGGAATATATGGGAGATATGGATTGTCCTTGTACGACCACCTATCGAAAGTGCCGAGGACACGAAGTTCCCGACGATCCATGTGATAGGACAACAATAATGTCTTGTCGTCGTGGCTTCCCGCAGTGAAGAAGATGGTGTTGCATTCCGGATGGATCGCAACCAAACAATAATCGTCAGGCACGCCCGTCAACTTGGCTTCGAAAAGGCGGGCTTCGCTGATCTTGTACTTGAGGATCCATTCGTCGTTGTCGTCGAGGATCCACACCGACAGCTTGCTGGAACGATACCTGCTCGTAAGGTTGGTCACGTAATGCAAGCGCCCCTGGGATTCGCCGATGAAGGAGACTTCGAACATGCACAGCTCCTCGATCATGTCTCTGTCCATGTCGTCCATGTCTACCTGCACCGAGATGGTGCCCCACGTCGTCCCCTCCGTGTCCACGTAGATGACCATGGCGATCTGTGTAATAAGGTACAGGATACCACGGAGGAACACGCTGTGCGGAACCGGATGCAGACTGTGGTTGCGTTTCCAGCCGTTCTCCTTATGACTCCACGCCGCTGTTTCCGAGGAGTATATGTCCACTCCGTAAATGAATCCTTCCACGTCGTGCTCCTCCAGGATGGCGAAGAGGTGGAAGTGTCCGGACGAGGAGGCGGGGTCGACGGCCAGATGCAGCTGCATCTCCGACATGTTGCGGTGGTTGTTGCCGGGCAAGACCACCCACTTCTCGGTGGCCGGGTTGCACACCACGTAGTCGGCTTCGTTTGTAGGGGAAACCTTCCAGCAGAGGCAGAGGAGAAGGCCGTTGGAGCAGTGCTTGGGGACGATGCTTCTGTACAAAGCACGGGGCAAGAAGGACAAGGAGGGGGAGATGACGACCTGATGGGCATCCATCCTCCCCACTATGCTCACGAAATCAGGAACCGATGTCTCGTCATCGCTGTCCCCGTCTTCGTTGTCGTCACCGTTGCCGTCGCCGTCTGTAGTGGTGGAGAGGTGAGGGTCTGGGGCAGCTTGGTGCGGTAGGCGGGGTTGGCAATGAGGCCGTCGCGCCAGTGCCGGGAGGCGCACTTGAAGCGGCAGACGGACTTGACCGGCAGCCGCGAGAGGATGTCGACGAGAAGGTCGTCCGGGATGTCGGCGGCCGGGTTGCGGTTGCCGCCTCTCTTCTTCTTCTTCGAGCCACCGCGATCCATCCAACCGAACGAACAGCGCACGCAAATCTGCAACGGCAGGAAGGAGAGGTTAGGAAGAGATCGATCGGGGCGGAGTGAAGAAGCTTTCTAGACGTACCAAGGAAAGGGTGTGGCCGGGAGCAGGCGCGGCAGTCCGGCGAAGATATCGAAGGACACAACAACCATGGCCGGGGATCGATTTTCTTGGTTGGTTCAACCCGAATCCAACCTATATATGTAGGTGTTGGGCAGTAGGGAAACGAGGAATTATTAGGCGCACAATTTACGCGATTTGAAATTTGAAAACTGGAGAGGATATTCTCCGTCTGTCTCATGAGATCGATCTGGTCCGGCGCGAACTTTCAGCCGGAATTAATTAGGATACCTGAAGATTTGGACCAACATTGGCTTAGGAAACAAGGAATTTGGCGCACAATTTACGCGATTGCAAGCTTGAGAAGTTGAGAGCATATTTATCCATCTATCTTTTCGGAGCGAAATTTCCGTCGTAATTGCTGTACGTGTGATGCGGACGAAGCCGGCGCGCGGGGGTTCAGCTAGATGAGATGCCGGCGTGGTCGTGTGATGCGGCGACTCAGATGGTGAGATGCCGATTGAGTGCCGTTTAATGCGGTGCTGCATGCAAAGAAAGAGCTGGAGAGATCGAGATGTTCTTCATGAGTTGTTAAAGTTAGCAAGTTAGTTGTTGCATGGAGTGAGCTGTTAGTTGCATGCAGTTACCGAGTCGTATGCATGCTGGAGTGATTCCAGGAAGTGGAGTAGGTCGTGTGTTAGTGGCTAGTGGTGTGAGTTGTCTACCGTACGTGTATATATACTGCATTCAGTTCTTGAGCCGTGAACCAAGGCACAAGCAAAACAATGTATGGAAAAATGCCAAATTGGTCTCACCGGGAGGAAGATGCAAAGCAGGATCTCTTCTTGGTGAGGTGTGGGTGTGTGTGTGTGTCTAGTTCTCTCTTGGCGCGTGTTCTTGTGAGATACAAGAGTGAGTAGAAGATCGAGAGAGTTAGAGGTAGAAGAAGAGGAGCTGCGGGTTGCAGCTCCAACAGTAGTGTTAGTATGTAGAAGGTCGAGAGAGTTAGTAGAAGAAGAGGAGCTGCATGCGGGTTGCAGCTCCAACAACAGTGTTAGTATGGTGCTGGCTGCCTTATGTCGTATTGTCCGTGGTGCCGTTGTGTCTTCTGGTGATTCTCTATTTCTCATCTCCTGACCTTGTCGGCCTGTCCTGTCTGTGATTGGGCATTGAACAACCGGCACACAATGAGTTTGTAGATTGTTGGCTTTGAGATGGAAATATCATATTTCTATTTCTTTGTACAAGAGGAGTGTGATCATCCGTGTGTACGAAAAAAATGACTTGAGGAAGGCGATATATTGAAAGGGAAGAGGCTGGGAAGGGAATTGTGAGGATTAGCTGAAGGTAGGGGGGGAATTATCCCCACTAAACCTCTCAAAACCCTTAGTACCAAACAAAGCCTGGAGGAGCCGGCCGGTCAAGTGTTTATTTTTCTTGGGTAAGAAACTCACACATCTAGAAAAACGCCACAGTACTTGTTCGCAAACAGGAGGCGGAACGGGCAACTAGGGTGCTACACCAGCGGTGGTAGTTGACGGCGAAGGACGACGAGTCTCCCGCAAAATCCATGACGCCACCCTCCACCTCTAACCTCAAATACATCAAGTTCATAGAAGGGCCAAAAAGTCGCCGGATACCGACTCGGAGTTGGTGTATCCCGAGTCGGATGACGAGTACCCGAAGAGTCATGACGAGAAGGAGGAGAAAGGGGAAAAGGTCATCATCAAGAAGCCTTGCCAAAGAGAACTTGCCTGTGGCAAGATGGTTAGGTGGGTGGTTGTACCCCCAGCCCACCAGAGTTCAAACCCCAGGTTTGACGCTGGTGTTTCTCATTTAAGGCGGAATATTCTTCAGTGGGAGGCGACGTTCCCGTCGACAGCGAGGCGCCCGTGGTGACTTCGTCAATCTCAAGACTCGACCGCCGGCTCAGTCTCTCGGAGGTGCTCATAGGGGTAGGGTGTGCGTGCGTGCGTTCATAGGGGTGAGTGTGTGCGCGTGTATATGAGCGCTTGCGTTGTACTGTGTTTCACAAAAAAAAAAAGAAGCCTTGCCAAAACGATGACGTGGAAGGGTCGTCCAAGAAAAAGAAGAAGATGCATGGTATAGGTGAGTTTTTTAAAATATTTATAAATTACATATTAGTTAACATAAAGTATATTTCTATTCTTCGCAAAGGAATTACCAAGTATTAGTTTTTTTTTGCCAAATTATCCATTGTTCTAGCCGCATTTCTCCTTTATTATAGTCCATTATCATAACAGGTGATTATGTAAAAACACAAACACAAAATGTCACCAAAAAGCATTATTTTTAGCACCGAATTGTCTTTTTTCTACAAAGGCGATAAAATAATCCATTTTTTCATGAAACAACCTTTTGGACATATAGCATGTGAAAAATGTATGCGCCAACATTGTTAGATTTCGATATTTCAAAATGCATTTAAAATGTATTGTAAATAAAGATTGCAAACACTCATATCGCTAGTACACGATACCTTTTTTACCACTTGTACTACCTAGATATAGTTAATACAATCAAACCACCACTTTTGAGATCAAATTTATCAAATGGTACCACTTTTCGTTTTCAGGACACAAAATTTCTTAGTTTTTGGCAAAAACACTAGTTATACATTGATCATGAATTGACACGAAAACTGACATGTGAGACCCATTTGTCAGGACCTGTTATATGAGGTGGACTGGACCCTCTTGTCAGCCCAATAAAAAAAAATGAAAATATCCCTAAAAATAAAAATAAAACAGCTCCACCACCTCCGGTCAAGCTTCTTCTTGCGTTCGATCCCGTGGCCGCTAAGATCGCCGTCACGCTCCTCCTCCATGGGGATAAGACCCCGAGTCTCTCTCTTGTCCCTATCACTCCCCACTTCAGCCCGCCGTCTCCATCTCCCTGATGTTTCTCCACGCAAGCAGCCATACCGTCGCGGACGCCGATCTAGCGCGCCACCATTCTAGACCTCCCCAAGAGCAAAATATCATTCCATAGTCACCGCGAGACCTCAAGCATGCTCCTGCAAAGAGTCGAGGTAAGCTTCCCCGAATCACGAACCTAGGACTTCTTCTTCCCCGGCAAGATCCACAACGAGCCAATTGATGGCCACTGTGCATGGTGCCTCGTTTGAGCACCCCCATCGTGCGTAGGGTGAGCCTTTGAGCATTTACCCATTCGGCGCACCCTCCTGTCTCCTAAGCACTATGCTAGTCTCACGCCCAAAAAATTCCTCTAAGTTGTAACCCGGGAGAATGACCCGCCTCCTCAGCCCATCTAGCGATAGCTATTTTTAGCCATTGGATCTCCATGTTTGATGATGTGGGTCATTCGTTTGGGCGGTCGTTGAGGTTTTTGATACTTTTCTCTGTCTCTTTACTCGCTGACATTGGGTCCCATGTAGTAGGCCAGAATTCGCTGAGATAGGTAGATCCTCATAGCATAAAAAGAAAAACAACCCCTTACATTGGCACAGTCACACCCCACGGCAGACATATGGCCGCGTAACCCAACCCGGCCTCTCTGTTTTCTCCTCTCCTCTTTCTTCCGAGCGCATGGAGCTATAGGATTCACCGCCCCAAAACCAGCCTCCACCCTCACCACCCAGACACCCACCGCCTCCGAGCTCTGCAGCTGCGCTGAACAGTACTCGATGCAGCAACCTAGAAGGAGGTCACCACCACACAGCCAGCCTACCTCTTCTCCATTGAAGCTCTCTACCAAGAGCGCCGTCCAGATCTCCATCAAGGTTGCTATCGAGGTCACCGTCCAACGACGAGGTCGACGCCCAATACCGCCCTAGGTCTACTCCCTCCTCCAATCAAGTTCTGGCAAACACTTCTGCCCAGTCATGTGTATATATCCCCCGTGGTGCTTCATGATGAAATTAGGGAAAATTTTGTTTTTGCCACACTTGTTTTTGCCAATTTTTCTTTTGGCACTCTAAATACTTACATTTTGCTTTTGCCCCATTTTCCACCGTTGAGGGGCAAAATCAAAAGCAAAACAAGACAAAAGGAACAAAATTTCACCATTTTCATTTCACTTTTGCCCCACGGAGGCCCAAAATGATGTATTACCATAATTGTTAGGGCAAAAGCAAAAAACCAAAATTTAGAGTGGCAAAAACAAAATAGGCAAACACTATTGTGGAAAAACAAAATTTTCCCATGAAATTAACATGTAATTTTCTCTTCAAATGGTTGCAAAAGGGTACATTAGTCATTTTTTGAACCGTTGCTGGGATTCTTCATAAATCAGAAGAAGACTCGCTGATTCCTGTGAGTAGACATCACCGGGGTCTGATGACGCTCATGAGTTTGGCGATGGGGCGGTGTCCCGACCCTCCGTGGTCATGTGGATGAACTGATGGTTGGTTTTTCATTTTGTGATTGTTTCGAGCTACGTGTGCCACGATCGATGACGGTATGGGACGTCCACTTCGAGACCGGGTTCGATTCGATGCAGCAAGTGCTACGCATGATGGCTTCAGAGGACTTATCAAGTTATGTCTGGTGTTGATAAATGCAATGCACGATGCTTATCCGCAGTGTCATGTCATGCCTGTTGCTGCTCGACCGAACGTGGTGCGACAGTGGTTGGATGTCATCTTCCAGTTTCTCCTCGAAAGAGATCTGGTCAGCGATATGTCGTTGGCCGGACAGGTGATGATCAATTCAACTGTCCATTCAACAAATAAATGGAAGTTCTATCTATCAATATCTATGGTCTTGGACCGTCAATAATGATTTGTCCTTAGAATTTGGATACTTGATTGACCCGCTTACTTCTATTATGTTAATACTAATTACTACTGTGGGAATCCTGGTTCTTATTTATAGTGACGGTTATGTCTCGCGATGAAGGATATTTGAGATTTTTTGTTTATATAAGTTTTTTCACTACTTCTATGTTGGGATTGGTTACTAGCTCCAATTTGATACAAATTTTTTTTGGGAACTCGTGGGAATGTGTTCCTATTTATTGATAGACTTTTCGTTTACACGACCAATCGCAGCGAGTGCTTGTCAAAAAGCTTTTGTAACTAATCGTGTAGGGGATTTTGGTTAGATGCGTCAACATTGAATTTTAGTATGACTCGTTGACTTTTTGTTTTTTAAGTCTTTACCTAATAGTTGTGTATCTTAAACTTCTTAGCCATGTGGCCACGGATTTATTTACCTTTTGTTCTGAACATTGCAATAAATTGTCCGCAATTCCGCATCCATCGTTTCAAAAAAACACGCACCCCCGGCGAGTTTGTCGATTCCTATCTACACCGTACAACCAGCGTACAAGTAATGAAAATTCTGTTAAACGTACGCCGCTTGAAGCAGCACAAGGCATGCATCATGCATGCAACAGAACACAAAATCGACTGGCCGGAATAAGAAAGTGATAGAGAGAGTACTAGGATTTGGCGGCGCGAGCTATGGTCACATGCATGCAAGTACCTAATTACGTGCTAGCGCAGCGTTGCGGTCGTCGTGAGCGGCGAGCGAGGACATGGCGAACTCGAACTGCTGGAGGGAGAGGTTGGTGGAGAGAGAGAAGAGGTCCCTGGCGCCCTCCATCCCCCTGAGGCCGGCGACGTTGCTGGAGCCGTCAGCCCGATGTGGGCCACGTGCTGCACGTCCGTAGGGAACCCGATCTGGATGTCCATGCCGCCCTCTTCCTCCTCCTCGCCGTCCTTGTATACCTCGAAGATGTGGGACAGGCTCTTGAAGCTCTTGATGAGCTTCCTGATCCCGGCAAGCAAGAAGACGTCGCGCCTCGCCGTCGCCTGCTCCTCTTCCGCAGACGTCTCCTCCGCCGCCGTGCCCTTCCCGGCGACCGCCGCCTCTCGTGGTCTCTCGGCGCAACTGCATGCATGCACGAGAGAGCGCGCGCGCGTCAGAGGACAGAACTTGCAGTTACGTCGATCCATTGCGCGCGCGCGGGGAAGAAAAGGAGGATACCTGGAGCTGGAGCGTTCTCGACATGGCTCGCCGGAGCAGCGTCGTGCGTGCTGATGGATGCCATGCTTGATTGGCAGTTGATCGAAGAGTGAGGCGAGTATCAATGGCGGGAGTGCGGTGAGTGGCTCCGTTTGGTGGCTGGTCGTGTTTTTGTATAGAGAGAAGTGTGGAGTGCAAGGGAAGGCAGTCAAAGAATGGAGGTGGTTATGGTGGTTATGTGGATGTAAAGAGTGAGGTAGTTGCGCGTATGAGTTCAAGTTGGTTATAGTGCCTCACGGGTAGAGTGGAGAGGCCTTGCCTTCCGCGCAAGCGTACTCGAAATGTGCCGATCGATCGTGTATCAGGTTGATTGGAACCTGTCACTACGTGTCGATCCGACATGAATAGATTAGTGTGAAAAAATTGGGCCCCTCCAAAAATCGGTATTTCGCTTGGCTGATTTTTATTTTTCTTAACGATTGTTGTACTAGGATGATTTTCATTTTTCATTAATCTCCCCGTCCAAAATATAATACTTTCTAACCTCATTGAGTTTGTCCTGATTCATACATATATAACATATTTTAGTGTGTTGATTCACTCATTTAATAACGAATCAGGACAAAGTTAAAAAGGATATGATATAAAATTTATATTTAGAAACAGAGAGAGTAGTTTTGTATTTGGATCAGCTATTTGGGATAATATATCTGCTATGGTGACAGGCATTTTAGATGACATGATGTGTACTTGGTCCATTTTATTGCTTAAATTTCATTGAAATTTGATAGCTATATTTACAAAAATTGTCAGCTTGTATCCAGTTCAAAATAAATATTCAAATTTTTATGGTTTAAATTTAGATTTTGTGTGGAGTTTGTATACTCAAAGAGCATAGAGATACAACAAAACAATTACAATATATACAGAGGAAATAGCAAGTCATGCTCTAGATGACACATCATAACTTGTAATTAAGATGTCCTTAGAGCAACCCTAGCAGATACACAAAACATGCTTATGGGAGGCCGAGATAAGTTCAACTACTTAAAAGCGCTATACTCGATTGTTTCTACTTTGTTTCTCATACCAATATGCATATAAAATCCATTTGAACCCGAATTTATCATCAATATAATTCAAACTTCTTATGTTTCACACTACACAATACAACAATAGTTCAAATTGAAACGAAAAAGGGGTCTGAATGCAACAAAATCATACAATCAAAACAAGAATAGAAGCACATGAACAAATAGGAGGGTACTATCCCCCAAAGATTTGACTCAGTGAGATATTCGCGAAGCTAGGCATGCAAGCCTGGTCTTCAATCCTCCAGCACACCTTCAGTAAAAGCTTCGATCCGGGTTTGATTCCTCCAAGGTCTCACACAAGTGCCAGCGTTGTCATACTCGAGGTCTAAGTTCAAGCCACTCTAATCCTCGATGATTATGTTTTGAGGATCACACAATCCTCTCTGATGTTTTTTAGGGTCTTCTTGTCACATAAATGAGCTTGTAACATACTTCTCTCTGTCTTTTTGGAATGCCTGTTACCAACTGGCAAACCGTGATTTCTTGTTACATTGAGAATTTTGGATCGTCTTCACAAATGTGACCAAGGATAGATGTCATCGGCTAGATAATATCCCATCTCATATGCGTGGCAATTGACAACGAAGTTGCAAGACATAGCATCACCACTTGTAAGCCTAGCAAAAAGAGTAGACATGTGCAAAGCATCGATGTCACTATGCGAGCCCGACAACCCAAAATAACAAATCTTAAGTCCTCAGAGGCAACTTCTTCAAGTATGATGGTTGGATCACAAAAATGTCCACTGCATTGCCCATGCGATGCATAGAGCAGTTCTCTCATCTCCACTGCATGCAGTCAATGCTTCCAACATTCTTGGCCACCCTCTTTCTTCATTCATTCAGAGTAACCTCACCATGTCCTTGACATTGGATGCTCTTAGATAATCAGCCGCGAAGATCTTGACCACTATTTTTACAAACTTCCTCACAGACTTGAGGGTTATGTCTTCTCCATGTGAAGATACTCATATGTGTAATCGGTTGGAATACCTCATTCCTCCGACGAGTGAGGTATCTCTCATTTGGTTCATTGGCCATGCAAGAGCTCCCTCCTCATCTTATAGCACGCCAAGAGATGAGCGGGGGATCTGCACCTCTTCCATAATAAGTGCCGCTGATGTCTGCACTAAATCAGCGACACTTATTATAGATCAGTGTGAATATTTCAACATCATTTTGTGGCCAACAACTTTGTTCCAAGAGCTTTAGAAGGTGCTGGAGCTGAAATTTCGCTCGCGGTAACGTTTTGAGGTTTGCATATGCACAAATAATCGATCCCATAGGGTTCTATCTGCAACGTTATCAGTACGACCGTTTTTTCTTGCTCTGTCTTTTAATTTCCACCTGTGTTGCTTTATAACTTGTTTTTCTATTAATGAAATATGTGATTCCTCTAAAAAAATGGATCCCGTATGAGGCAAGTACTTTTAGTATACTGACAAAATTGAGTAAAGAGGGCATTTCGAGGCAGCAGTATGTTTTGAGATTTGACCGTTTTTGCGCATGTGATGTTTGCTCCTACACACTTTTAGTATACTGACAAAATTGAGTAAAGATGGCATTTCGAGGCAGCAGTAAAAATGGATCCCGTATGAGGCAACCCATTTTAGAACTGATGTACCTTGAAACCGGTTTCAAAGACGAGGAAAGGCGCGTTTGCAGGTTCATGCAGATGCTCTCTCGCCATCGACATGGCCGCCGCCTCCTCCACTACCTGACCAAGTCCCCATGTTTCTCCACCAGTACCACCGCCAGCGCCCCGCCTCCGCCTCCCGTTCCCACACCCGATGCCGCCTCCCGCATCTCACCGCTCGACGACCACGACCCCGGCGCGCTCGCGCCCGACGATGCCATCGTGGCGCTCTCCTACGTCGCGGATTCCGACGGCTCCGCGGCGGCGCTCGCGCTCTTCCGTCGCCTGACGTGCCGTCCGGACGTGCGCCAGCTCATGCGCCTCTACGTCACCGCCGGGACCACCTTCGTCGCGAGGGGCAGCCTACCCATGGCGCACGAGGCCATGCGCCGGATGGTCGCCGCTTTCGCCGAGACAGGTCGGCTCCCGGAGGCCGCAGACATGGTCTTCGAGATGCGCAGCCACGGGCTTCCATTCTGCGTCGAGACGGCGAACTGGATCCTCAGGGCTGGGTTAGACACCGGGAACTTCGTCTACGCGCGCAAGGTGTTCGATGGAATGGTGACGCGTGGTGGCGTGTGCCCCAACGCGTGTAGCTTCCGGGCACTGGTCTTGGGGTGCTGCAGGGAAGGACGGGTGGAAGAGGTGGACGCCTTGCTGGTGGCAATGTGCGGGCAGGGGTTCTGCCTGGACAACGCGACATGCACAGTGGTAGTGCGCACGTTCTGCCAGAAGGGACGGTTTAGGGATGTGTCTGAGTTCTTCAGGAGGATGCTGGAGATGGGCACGCCACCCAATGTGGTGAATTACACCGCATGGATTGATGGTCTGTGTAAAAGAGGACATGTCAAGCAGGCGTTCCATATACTGGAGGAGATGGTCAGAAAAGGGCTGAAGCCGAATGTGTACACACACACGTCGTTGATCGACGGTCTCTGTAAGATTGGCTGGACGGAGAGGGCGTTCCGGCTTTTCTTGAAGCTCATTAAGAGTAGTTCATACAAGCCGAATGTGCATACGTACACCGTGATGATTGGAGGGTACTGTAAAGAGGGCAAGCTTGCTCGAGCTGAGATGCTGCTGGGAAGGATGGTCGAGCAGGGATTGGCACCAAATACAAACACATACACTACGCTGATTAGTGGGCACTGCAAAGGAGGCAGCTTTGATCGTGCCTTTGAGCTGATGAATAAGATGACTCGTGAAGGCTTCCTGCCCAACATTTACACATACAATGCTGTCACTGATGGTCTATGCAAGAAAGGAAAATTTCAAGAGGCATACAAGGTGCTCCGGAGGGCCAATGATCAAGGGCTTGAGCTTGATAAGGTGACATATACCATACTGATAACTGAGCACTGCAAACAAGGTCACATAACATATGCTCTAGATTTGTTCAACCGGATGGTGGAAAATGGTTGCCATCCTGATATAGAAACATACACCACCCTTATATCTACATACTGCCAGCAGAGACAAATGGAAGAAAGCCAAAAGCTGTTTGACAAGTGTCTTGCGATAGAATTAGTGCCAACCACACAAACTTATACCTCGATGATTGCAGGATACTGTAAAGTTGGCAAATCAACCTCAGCTTTGAGGGTCTTTGAGAGAATGGTTCAAAATGGATGCCTCCCAGACTCTGTAACTTATGGGGCTCTAATAAGTGGGCTCTGCAAGGAATCGAGGCTAGAGGAAGCACGGGCATTATACGAGGGCATGCTTGATAAACGTTTGGTTCCCTGTGAAGTAACTCCTGTCACTTTAGCTTTTGAATATTGCAGGAGGGAAAAGACAAGTGTTGCTGTATCGATCTTGGATAGATTGGATAAACGGCGACAGAGTCACACAATAATTGTGCTAGTTAGAAAGCTCAGTGCTGCCGGAAATGTGGATGATGCAAGTCTTTTCCTAAAATGTGCTCTGGACAGGGATTGGGCTGTTGACCATGTAACTTATACTGGCTTCATTAATTCATGCTACACCAACAATAGATACGCCCTAGCTTCTGAAGTATCTGATAAGATCTCGAAAAGAATCACCAGCTTCAAAGAAAAGAATGCTGCAGTTATTGTTTAATTAGGAAGACTGGAAGCACAATCCAATAGCTTGCACTGATATGGAAGAAATATTCTACAGTAGGTGCGCATTGTTTTTCAGCGGCTGCAATGCTAATCAAATTATTGTAAGATTGTATGCTTTTCTTATATGTGACATGATTTCTTAGAAAGTTATTTCCCAATATTAGTTAGTGAAAATTCGGTTCTTGCATGCTCACTGGTCTTATAATTTTTCCAGGCCAAGGTGTACATGACCTGATTTTCGTCAGTGCATTGGGTGAGAACTGCCCGATGGCAGGAATGTAAGTCTTCTGTGCATAAACATGTGAGAAGAAGGAAGGTTTGTTGTTTATGCTGGGGAAAATGTAATAGCCCACCATCAGTAGTATTTTAATTTGAGTCTAGATTTAAGTTGTCTGACGCACATTCTTGTAAGATTTACCATTCTGAAAATCTCTGTTTGTACAGGTTAACAAATCTACATTGAAGATATCTAACAAATCCATATTTATGCTATATGAAGGTCATCTCTGGTGTTCTGTACTTCTGTTCCCTTCTTACTTCTCAAGATCTAATTTCATGTTATGCTTGTTCATCGCAAGATCTTATTTCATGTTATTACTTATTCATAGCAGTGAGTTTTTTCACTGACTGGTCACACATTTTCTACAATCTGAAAGCTCTGATACACAGATGGGTTCGCAAATTTGATCCTACGCTATTTTTACCACTGTATATATATTGTTTCTCTGTATGCATAACTTACTTTTTTTTGCACCACATAACCAAACTCCAGCCGTCTCAATTCCCTTTCAGAAAATTCTTGTGAAAGGATGCAATGTTGTGCAATTTATTCTCACTGTTTTTCTGCATACACCTTAGAGAAGGAATGTAGGCCTACAAAAAGCAATCAACAATTTGGATATCCAATAAAAAAAACCTAAAATCCAAATACTTACTTTGGATATCCAGCAAAAAACTAAGACCTGCATCAAAACTAGCTTGATGTGTCACCTTATTAAAGACAAAATGTAGAGTTACAGTCTTACATATACTCTTAGTTGTTACTCGCTCTGTTCCCAAATATAAGACGTTTTGGTAGCTCAAATTGAACTACCAAAACGTCTTATATTTAGGAACAGAGGTAGTAGCTTTTAACTTTACATTTTCTCCACATGATCATGTTTTTCTTTCAAGCTTCCTTGTTCATTCTATATTACTCAAGGCAAAGTTTTTTTAGGGTAGTTATGTTTGTAAATGCAAATATCATTAATTAACATGTTTGAACTAGATTTGAACGATGCATGTTACAGTTTTTTCCTTTTTTGTTCTACTTTCTGCAGATCTGATTAGGCAAAGTTTTTTTTAGGGTAGTTGTGTTTGTAAATGCAAATATTTTTCATTTAACATAGTTGCACTGCAGATTTGAATGATGCACATAATAGTTTTCCTGATTTTGGTTCTACTTTCTGCTGACCTGATTCTGGGCATCTGAACCTCACACATTGCTGATCTTGGCTCCTTCAGTGGTTGTAAACTATCCCAGATATGGAAACAGTTGAGTCGCGTGCAACTGGGTTTTGGATGCTTGTTTCCGCGCGAGGGCTCTTGTCCTAATCCCCAGTGTCAAGCTGGTTGGATATCAGAAAATCTCCTACAAAAACTGGTAGTGGGCTAGTTAAATATCGAACAGTTGCAAATAGTATTGTGAAAAGCCTCTTTCAATGAAAGAACAACCTGGAAACTGACCAAATGAGATGAGGATGCTCATAACTCAGGGAAATTGCATGCCTTAAGCAACAAAATCTTGATGTTTGCTGGTGTTTAAAGAAACTAGAAGTGCCTAAGCAATTATGTTGCTGTCCAATGTGATCTGCGCCACAGTCAGTGACTGGAGTGGAGATGTCCTTCTCATGTCTTGCCCTCCTTTTATGTGTTCTCACTGTACATGTTTGGGCAGTGCTCCATATGATCATTGCTTGTATTTACGCATGTACGCTAGCCTCTTAGGAAATCCACTTTATCTAGATTGAGGGCTTACAAGTTACAACGTGTTCCTTTGTATAATACTCCCTCCGTTTCTAAATATAAGATGTTTTAGCTTTTCTCAGTTTTCTCAGATTCCTATGCATCTAGACGCTTTTTAGCGTGCATATTTACTCATTTTAGTCGGTATGTAGTCAACAGTGCAATATCTAAAAATCTTATAATTACGAACGGAGGGAGTAGTAACTAATAAGTAATATCTTGATGTGTTGAGTTTTCTTTGTTGGTTGTATTTAATTGATGGTCAGCTTCATTGCTCCAGTCATCCTTAAAATTCCAGATTTTCCTTTGTGTAAAACACATTGTTGCGCAGTTCAAAATTGTTGGTCAGCTTAATTATCTGTAGTGAGGATCTTGAAAGATGCATGTTGGGATTTTTCAGCTAAACTTTTCAAGATATATTATATGCCGAGCACATCTTATAAGCAATAGTAGTCATACACATATCAGGAAATTTCGTGTGCAAGACATGTGCACACATAGGTTAATAACGTGTGAGCTAGATGTAGAAGCACAACATTGTGTTTACAGCACCACATACTAGGTACAGTTACTTATGATAATGCTATCAATGATTCTGTAGACCCCCTTGTAGTTTTTTTTTCAATTCTAGAGAGTATTCCTGGTAGATGACATCATTGAAAAGTACTTCTGAGATCTGAAACTTCTTTTCTTTCTAATGAAGAAACAAGTGAAACTCATGCTATGTTTTCATAATCTTGCAGCTCATCTGCCACCAGATAGCTCAATGGCTTCATGGATGTGGAGTGACTCCTCACTCAAGCTGAATAATTTGTGGTGCTGCTTATTCTCATACTGCTGCCGGCGGGTAAGCTCAGCTAGCTGCCACTCCTCCCACTGATCTTCTGGCACAATATTTCCTTCAAGCATTTGCACAACTTCCGACATAGCAGGGCGTTGACCAGGGTTAATATGCGTGCAGAGGAGTGCTACTTGGATAATTTGTACTAGCTCTTGAAAGTCATACGCACAGCCTATGTTGCGGTCGACGATTTCTTCCAATCGTCCTTCGTGCATCAACAATTTCACCTGCAGATTAATCAATCAATCTCATATGAGTCAACTATGTGAGCTTGCAACCCCTGTCGTTAGTAGAAAATGCAAGGAAATTTCATTGTTCATACCACAAGTCTAGACATCTCGCATTGTCATACTCATACCTAAGTACCACACTGCTGCCGATATTAATTATTAAGGTGAGCAATACTGATTACTGAAACATCAGAATGCCTTTGGTTACTCTAGTTTCATGAGCTTTCAGTAATATCATGGGATATAATGTTTATTTGGGTGCTTATAAACAAAATTTCGATAATGTAATGCTATCTTACTTGATCAATGAGCATGACCTCGCCAGCTCCTTCCAAGAAGTCGGGGAAAATTGCACGTTGACCTGTCACAATCTCTAATAACATGACACCATATCCAAATATGTCTGTCTTCACGGATGGCCTCCCTGTCTTAAAGTACTCGGGAGCTATGTGACCCATTGTCCCGCGGACCCCTGTTGTCACGGTGTTTCTCCCCATGTCCATCATCTTCGCCAGCCCAAAGTCTCCTATGACTGCTTCAAAGTTCCCATCGAGTAGGACGTTGGCAGCCTTGACATCACGGTGGATGATCTTGGGGTTGCAGTGCTCATGAAGATATTCCAAACCACGGGCAGCACCAAGTGCGATTCTCATTCTTGTTGGCCAATCTAATGTTGGTTCATTAAGTTCTGTATCTGGATATTGTTGAAGTTTCATTAGCAGTAGTGTTGCGAAAATGAATTATATTCAGTATTATTATCCTAAAAGAACATATAATGATTTTTTTGTGGTGTCTCGTATTGAACTTATAGATAATTATGTAATACTTCATAATGTCTATTTTCTCACTTCAACATTTGCAATATGCACTCCTAGTTTCTGGCATCACTAACTGATACAATACAACTGCATGCGTCAACCCAACTGACAAACCTAAAAAACCCTATGAATAGAATTATGTAATGAGGAAGAGATTATCTTAGCTTATCCTTTACCTCTTAAACGAGAAGCAACACTCAGGTTCTCCATGAAAGGGTATACCAAGAGCCGCTCTGTCGGTGTCGTGCAAAACCCTATTAATCTTAATATGTTCTTATGCAAAGCAATGCTTATCAATTCCACTTCTCTGAGAAAAGCCATTTCGCCGTCGGGACTTTCCACTTCGAACAGTCGTTTAACTGCAACCTTCTTGCTATCTGGACCTGGAATTACTCCTTTGTACACTTTACCGAAACCGCCCTTGCCAAGAACACTCCGCTCACTAAAATTATTGGTCGCAATCTGGAGCTCTCGCCATGAGAAGCGCTTTATCTGCCCAAACTCTAGGCTGTGATCATGCTGACCTAAAAAATGTTGTAATTTTGTATTATATCTCTGTTGAAAATGTGCATAGTCCTGTCTGGTATGCCAATTTTTTGAGTCACTTTCAACCAATGGAGAATTGTTTTTATCCTTGAAATGTTCAATTATGGTAAATTTGAAAAAAAATGTAGCGATCTTGCTGATGAACCTGCAACATCAATGTATATTTCTGGACGGTGATGCATTCTTTGCCACCATAGCAGAAACAGAACTACAACAACAACGAGTGTGACTGCTCCACCGATGCTTCCAACAATCGTCTTGAGTGTGGACTTCCTTGATCCACCTGTTGCTATTACCAAGCATTTAGTTTGACAATATATATGGTTTCCTTCTACAAATGTAGGGTTCAATATAGATTGCTATGCGGCTAAATCACCTGTCTTAGTAGTGCCTCCAGCACATGAAATGAAGTGATTGCCACAATTCAAATGGTTGCCTGTATAGCTGGAAAGATTTGATTTCACTTATTATGTAAACTGTAAAGTGGTACACATGAAATTGTTTGTATAACATAATCTGATATACTCAAGATATACATACTTATATTGGGACACCTGAAGTAGCTGCTCTGGTATTTCACCGCTAAGACTGTTGTATGCGAGATTACTGCAAAACACAATTAGTTATCATATAGATATATCATAAGATAATAGAGCTGTCCTTTATTTATGTGAATGAGTAGTATAATGAATATTATTGATGACATCCACTGCTCCACAAGTTTTATGAATAAATCATCACGAAAAGGCCAACTTACATATTGTTTAATGATGAAAGATTTGACAAAGAGCCTGGAATGTTGCCAATCAACATATTTTGGCTTAGATCCCTGTCGAAGATATCCGTGTTAGAGCTGTTGTTCAGCCATGATAAAACCAGTCATGGGCTCACTTACAGATATTGGAGTTCTGAAAGAAGACCAAAAGATTCAGGTATCGAGCCATTTAAGCTATTTCTTCCAAGTTTTAGTGTCGTCAAGTTTGATAGGTTCCCTAACTCTTGTGGAATTCCTCCAGTTATGCTGTTACCGTCCAATAGCCTGAAAATAAGTCTAATAATCAGAAAAAATCATTCATTTTGGAAGGAAAGTGAGATTTATGTTTGACTAGACCCTTTCTTCTTGAAATACAACATATTTGTAGAGTAGATAACTGAACTTACAGCTCCTGTAAAGTTGTTAACGTTGCAATACTGGGCGACAAGACTCCACTTAACCCTGACGAACTCAAAGTTCTGCGAATTTGGAAATGAGGAATTAAGCACATAGTAACGTGAACCCAGTTAAATGCGACAGCAAACTGTATTATAATAGTAAAAGTTGGAAAGAGTAGATCATGAAGAATGTGCTGCCGAAGTGAAACCCTTGTTCTGCTGAGAGGTTTTTACGGGTTCTTATTAGAAGCTGGTATCAAGCATTATAGAAATTATTTATTAACAGTGTTGAAGATTTCACTATGCTCATAGGACTGTGAATGCTCTTAAAGTGTTTGAGATCAGTTCTTTCACTTACATTCCAATAACGTCGCCATCGTCTTGATTGCATCTGACATTAGCAAAGTAGCAGGGGCTAGCTTGATTGGCACTCCAGTCTTCCAAGACACCGCGGCTGTCACTGAACATCATCCTCATTTCATGCAGTGCTATGACTGAGGAAAAAAAAAGTCATTTTGTTTGCTGGATTATGAGATAGGCACTAAATGCAAGGGAACGGATATGTCTAGTGTTTCACTTGCAATCTGGATTGTTAACGGATGCAGAGCAAACCAAAAGTGATCCAGCTCACTTAAAAAAAGAAAATAATCAGGATTTGATGACAATACTACTGAAAATCAACTAAGCAATTGAAAGAGTGGTTGATATCCAGTAGCCAGAACTGGCGCTTTAGTATCTATATGCTATAGTTTTTTTTGCCCTTTTTGCAACACCAGAATTCTGTAGGATTACTATGGTAATTATACAGTTTTATATGAAATACACTTGGCTAATTATAATTTATAAGACAGGGAGGCAAACCCCAGCTGATACTCTAGTCAAATAGTAACATTCCAATTAAATATGGCATATCCTCAAGGTAAAAAAAAGGGGCATATCCTTACCTAATGCTGACCATGTAGAATGATATATGTTTAAATACATATAAGGGCTTTACCTTGGAGGTTAGGATCTGCCAAAGATTGGAGGCACCCCAATAAAACTAATACGAAAGCTACTAGCTTCATGCTTTCTGAAACTATTTTTAGTTTGTTTTATTTTTGGCAACAAAAACACTGCTCGATTTAGTCTGAATCTGTGCTTGATGGAACACAGAATGCCAGGTAGCTGACAAGAACCTGCGAACTGAGAAGCAAAATGAAGTGTGTGAGAAGACTAGCAGAGTGAACTGAGAAGGATGGAAAGCACAAAGTAGTAAGGCAGTAATGTGTAGAGAGAAGTCTGACAAGAATCTGCAACTGAAAAACAGGAAGGAAGATTCAGTTTAATGAAATCCACCTGCAATGATGAAAATTGGGTTCATTTGCAAACTATCATCTCCATTACCGTCTCAAGTTCATAGACTGGACCCAATGAGACTACCGAATATAAAGATGGGACACAATGGCCCCATAAACTATTATTTTGAAATAAATGATGCTACTGTTGGAATAAAGGTACCCACTTGGCCCCTAAACAGTTTGTAGTGAACCCACAACAGATGTATTGTATCTTATTTACATGCAGCAATAAAAGACACACAGACTTTATTTTCTTGATTTATTTTCGTTACAACCCATTGTTATCATAAATGCTATATTTGCTAGCTAGTAAGCATCTTGACATATGGGGAGAAAAGTTGAGAAAAAAATAAACATGTGTGTTCCCCTTAAAACCTGGCAGTAACATAGTAACCTCCCCAAGTGAACAGCCTGTTCTTAGTATACTCATTAAGAATTTCAGCATCAAGATTCATGATGTCTAAAATGAACTGACTCAGTTTCCTACTAATTCTGGTTCTGCAGGTGGAAGCTTCTGAACATAATCTACTGCTCCAGTAGTGCTTGAGCAAAACAAAACCTCCCCAATTCATCCCTTCCCAAGTAGCCATTGCACACAAGGGAAACAAGAGACCAAACAACCTCATAGAACACACAACAGCCACTCTAAATAAAGGAAGGCAAACAATCAAGTGAAGCAAAGAAGAAGCGGAGGAAGATTCAGAAGTTAACCATGATGTGTAAATGGAAGGACAAGTGTCAAGGACTTACAGGAAAAGGGGGAGAGAAGCATGTGGTGCTCCTTCCTTCCTTTGACCTTTCTTCTTTCAGGTGAGTCTGAGCTCTGAGCTTAGAGAGAAGTGTCGGAGGTACTGGACTGGACACACATGCATTTGATTTGAGTGGGTGAAATTTAACAGAATGCTTCTTGCAGGAAGAAGCAACGGACATCTCAGATCAAACGCATCTGGGCCATCCACTGGCGATCCAATGGCCAGAACACCCTTTGGGGCACCGAAAGTTTTTCGTTAGAGCTTTACCTTAGGCATCTGACTAGTAGATCTTCGAAATCCCATAGCATTCAGATGGGCCATGCTATCTTTCGGCATAAGGTTGTATATGGAGGGAGCAAGTTGAGCATGGTATCAGCATAGTGTGTCGAGCTAAACATACACGCGTTAGAGCCTCAAATTTGCTTAAGCAGACTGCGCGTCCCTTCCCTGTTGACATCCCTGTTGACTAGTAAGGGATAATTACCCAGAACACCACCTGTACCTTCATCTTTCTGTGCAACACCCTCAGCCGGGCTCCACTACCCCTTACTTTGAAGCATCTCTATGTTGATGCTACTACTTTGCAAAGGATTTGTTTTTACAAGTTATTGGAGCAAGTATACCAGCTAATCTAGTCTATATTCTCTTGAAGAAAACAAGTGGATTTGTTGGTTTCAGCCTTCCTGCTGACGTTGCTGTAGTTGAACAGTATATTCTCTGATCTTGAAACGACAATCTGTGATAGACAAATTACTGGTCACGGTCCTCTTTCCTGTGTGTTAAATCTTCCAACTGTGTGCCTTTCATGATGACCATGGCATGGATATGATCAATTTGTCTGTTACTGTCCTTCAATTATTTGTAGCACTATTTGCGTGTTGCTATCCTATTAGTTACCAGAGTATAGCTTATTCTGGAATCACTGGTTTCGTTAGTTGCACTTTCATTCTAGCACTAACAAGCTATATTCTTCCACTAAAATTTATGCTAAGCCGTATTTTAGGTTTTAGCTGGTAGTAGTGAGTGGTGACACATCCTTAATTAGTTACTTCCTCCGATCCGAAATAATGTTCGGGAAGAACGTACTGCCCTAGTACAAATTTTGTGTACAGCTGCGAACGTTATTCCGGATCGGAGGGAGTATTACATATTGATATTGTTTTCCTTTGGTCAGTTGCAGGCACCGTTTGTGGTTTGTAATTTCACGTTTTCTATACCGTGTGTACTGTGTACATTGTAAGCAAAAACACTCAAGGTTGCCTCTTGTCCAGAATCCAAAAATCTGTATATATATGCCAATCTTTACTTCAGAGTTTCATTTCGTGTAGAGAAGTATATATGTATGTAAAGTGTGCAGTACAACGTGTATCATTTTATCTATCTGCTGAATCTAGGTATCTAAATACTCTTGGTTATAGACGATAAAGTTGTGCATCTGCCGTTCAAAGAAAAATAATACGCACTGTGTTCTCCAAAATATTGGTAGGGTACTTAGGCGTCTTCTCCAAAATTGTCACTTAATTCCTTTGCAATTTTCTCCCACTCTATTCCTCATATTGATCAAGAAAAGGACACACTTCTACTGCAGGAAATGGAGGATAAGCAGTATTCACAGTAATTCCTTTTAGCCCTTGGGGTCTATAACTCAACCTATTCGTTCTTCAACTAATCTAGAATTGTGGATGCCAACATGTAGTAAGGTACATATAAATGTCAATCAAGTGGATCACACTGTATGCTCTCCGTAGTCCAATTTATAGCTTGGAAATCCCAGGAATCCAGTATGTAGTCTCTAAGGAATGTTTCCAGAACTTGAATGTCAGATAGCATTAGCAAAAAGATAACTAGAGAATAAACGCCAACAAAACATAGTTAGATATTCCTAAATAAATTTTCCATAAAGTTGAGATGCATTCAGAAAAAAATAGGCAGAAACAGAAAAGGAAGATTAAATTAAGAAATCAGGAATTCTTTGCAGCTAAGCTCAATTATGTGTCTCTAGGCCAAACAATGACCAGCACAATCTTTACCAAAAGTGCATTTTTTTCCTCAATAGTTTCTAGTCCAGCGAGCTAGTGCTGGGCGTATCTATTCTGTTCCCACTACTCTGCTGCCTCACATTGATCCAAATGCGTCCTCATCCAAACCCCATTCTCCATCCAACCAAATGTTTTTACAGGGCCGACACTGCCTGGAGTGAATATCGCGACCGAATTTTCTCGCTTCTTAGGGCATGTACAATGGGGTGACGTCAGCCTTCTCTTAGCGTTGACACGTAGAATATTTGTCTATTTGGCGGAGAGAGAATGAAGAAAGGGGAGGCTGCCTTCCCTTATCTAAAAGATGATCTCTTACGAAATAAGGGAAGACTAATTTCACCATTATACCATTTGTCTTCCCTTAAAAATACAATTTCCTACTAAAATATAATTAATTCACATTAATTGATAGGGATGGCAGTAAGAGATAATGCATTGTACAACTTATAATTTTGCTTTCTCTAAATGATGTGGATGCCTAAGAGAAGGCGCGCCTTCCCTACCATTGTACATGCCCTTACAAAAAGCCGAGGGGTCCAACCAAAAGCTTCCCCCCCATCTCCAGTGAGTGAGTGAGATGCTCCAGGAGGCACATGTGCACTGCTTCAAGTCTAGCTCTCTTCCCTCTGCTTGGGCTTTTCGTCTTGGATGAACTGATTGATATACGCCCTCTTCACTGCTGCTTGATCTTTTGGGTCGGTGTATGCAGTGTTCAGATGCTTTAGGAAGGTGATGCTGAGTGTAGCTGTCGGAACTTTAAACTGAGCTAACACAGATACAGAGAATTTGTAAGGAAGACATGCATATTGCATGCCATGAAGCCCTTCATCAATCGAAAAGATCGTTGAGGTGAGCTGTGACCGGGGTACTTCGATGCCTAGAACCTTGAGCTTTGAGAGCGCAATGGCAGGATATGTGATGAGAGAGAGAGAGAGAGAGAGAGAGAGAGAGAGAGAGAGAGAGAGAGAGAGAGAGAGAGAGAGAAGGCATAATGACCTTGCGAGAGTCCTCGACGTGCCAAAGCAAGGATGAAACGCAGAAATGGTTTTGGGCTAGGGCAAGAAGCCTCCCTTCCACCAGAAGTTGGTATTTTTGGGCCGTGATCGTTTGTAGGCTTCTCGTCTTGATGAAAAAGACATAGAACGTTGTGGCGTAAATAAAAGAAGAAATCCATACCACAAGAAAAAATGTCCATAGCTTTAGGATAATCACCCCTGTGGTTTAATATTTCATTTGATTATGAGGAGCATGTGCCATGAGAACAACTTCTGAGGTGCAGTTTTTTGCCTCATCTCCAGTCCATGTGGTCAAATCGGTAGCGCATTTCCATGAAACAGTGGCCTTACTTTCTAGGCTACTACTACTAGTCTAGCATACAGCAGTTTTCTCATGATGGGTCCATGCTTATAGTCTGAAAATAAGAAGAGATTGA